>CM020820.1:0-460000 GCA_009859135.1 Formica selysi | reverse complement strand
AATTTTTATTTTATAATACTTTTTGATAAATCTAATAATTTTAGTGTTGTTTTAAGTTTTTTGGTGAAAATTATTTGTTTTATTTTTTGCGATTTTCTTCAAAACGAAGTAAAAACGAGCAAATCTCTAAAGGACTTTTTGTCTTAGTTTATCGGTCCCCTACACGCACCTAAAGTTTTGACATTTAAATTGGGGACACCCTGTATATCTATATAGACGTATTTGTTAGCCAGAAGCAGTCTAATTTTTGTGCTAGTTGCTTCTAATAAATATTTTATTCCGAAAACGGTATGCATGTGCGCTCTGGTTATTAAAAAAAAATATTAGTAAATATGCATATTAGGTCACATCTCGTCGATGACTTTGACCTTGACATATGTTGTCAAGGACACGACCCTGAGTAACTTTTCCTTATAACTTAATCGGCGATCTTTTATAATTTCTGAGATATTTAAATTATTAAAATTTGGGGAATTATATAAAGATAGGGAGACACCCCCAATTTCTATAATTTTGTAAATTATTAAATAAGTAGAGAGGAGTGTTCTGAGTAATTCCTCGCAAGAATCAAGTAGCGGACGGCATTGGTTTAGAAGATATAGACAATTTTAACGCTTTTTCTTAGGTATTATAAACTGATATTAGGAGCAGTCGTGTTTATGTACGTCGTACTAGCCTGTTTATGGCCTAAGTAAAAATTTTTTATTTACATTATTTAAAACATAGCTACATGATTATCGATATTTTGTCAAAAATCGGGTTCACCGATTCCTCGCAGTTCGTTGAAAGCTTTCAATATGCAACTACACGAATTTCTGAGCCTCGTTGAGGATAGTAATAAGTTAATAGATTTTTTGACACAGCGAAAAGTTATTCACGCACAAATTAAGTGTCCACGATGTGAAGCAAACATTAATTTAAATCGTGAGTGTATGCTTTTTACGTGTCATAGTGTAACATATAAACAATGTAGAAAGAGAAAACGACGGAAGATGTGGTGCAATTTTGCAATAAGTCCGTTTCACAAGATATGGTTTTCGGACTCACGTTTGAGTATACAAAATACATGCAGATTTATAGCATATTATTTAATGATACATCCTCCTCGACATGTATTCCTCATGGATGAACTAAATGTTAGCCATCATACTGTTGTCGATTGGTCAAATTTTTGTCGCGAGATATTTTTCATTATATTTTTATATATTTTTATATTTAATTATCTTTTCGTTTTTGTATTTAAAAACTTTTTTTCAGCTTTGTCTTGATTGGCTAAAAGATAATGCTGAAATGTTAGGTGGAGAAGGCACTATAGTTGAAATAGATGAAGCGAAAATAGGGAAACGAAAATTTCAAAAAGGTCGACTAATTACAGGACAGTGGATATTTGGTGGTTTTGAGCGCAAAACAAAAAAATTGTTTGTTGAGTGATGTAGCAGATCGGTCTGCAAGTAGATTGTTAACAGTTATTGAAAAATAGATCAAGCCTGGTACAACGATTATATCTGACTGCTGAAAAGCGTATAATTGTCTGCAAAATGAAGGATATACACTTGACTGTTAATCATTTGTACAATTTCGTCAATTCTGACATTAAAAAAAAGCTCATACTCAGAATATTGAAAGAGCATGGAGAGATACTCGTGTTAACATTCCATGATATGGCACTCTCTTTTCTTAATTCCATGTTCCACAATTCTTATTTCATAATACTTTTTGATAAATCTAATAATTTTAGTGTTGTTTTAAGTTTTTTGGTGAAAATTATTTGTTTCATTTTTTGCGATTTTCTTCAAAACGAAGCAAAAACGAGCAAATCTCTAAAGGACTTTTTGTCTTAGTTTATCGGTTCCCTACACGCTCCTAAAGTTTTGACATTTAAATTGGGGACATCTTGTATACAGGGTGATTCAAAACAACCTTCTGTCCTTACAATGTCATATACTTGACTCAATTTTAAGACGATTTTTCCTTTGCCAAAATTTTTTCCGAGACTTAGTTTTCAAATTATAAGCCAAAATAGTTAACAAATTACGGGCCGCGTACGCGAGGCAGGCAGGGGCGGCGCAACTCACCGTCCGATGCTGGTGATTACGTGAAGCGCTCGCTGCGATCAACTGTTTGCTACATGCGATGGGTATAAAAGAGAAAGACAGAGAGAGAGAGAGAGAGAGAGAGAGAGAGAGAGAAGGAGAGAATGTGTATGTGTGTGTATACGCGTATACGCGTTCTCTCTCACACGTACACCCCATCGTATGTAGCAAACAGTTGATCGCAGCGAGCGCTTCACGTAATCACCAGCATCGGACGGTGAGTTGCGCCGCCCCTGCCTGCCTCGCGAACGCGGCTCGTAATTCGTTAACTATTTTAGCTTATAATTTGAAAACTAAGCCTCGGAAAAAATTTTGGCAAAGGAAAAATCGTCTTAGAATTGAGTCAAGTATGTGACATTGTAAGGACAGAAGGTTGTTTTGAATCACCCTGTATTAAAACCAACAAATAATAAATTTAATTTAGATCTCAATTTAATTTATAGAAATATATTTAATTTAGTTACATCAATAACTACAATGTAAATGTATTAAAGAATGCATAAATTTTAGCATATTGTTTAGTTTAGCAGCGCCAATATATATATATATATATATATATATATATATATATATATATATATATTGTGACGTTGCCGTCTCGCGCGCGTCCGCCGAGTTCCTCTCCGATTGAAAAGCGCGGGCTAAAGGGCCGCGCCAGTCGAATCATTGCGAGAACCGTACCGTTACCTCCAGAGAGGCGTCATTAATTGAGATTTCGAGCTTAATATTAATTTCGTTTATGATTTTCTTTCGTATGAATAATTCATTTGGGAGCCTCATCGGAAGAAGGAGCGGAAAGTCGCTGAAGGGTCACGGAAAATACGATCGCCAATCAAGGAAGACCTTAGAGGGGCAAGGAGCCAGCAATTTGGAAATCCAAAACATCTAACGGCCAAACTAGCTACGTCACGACTGGATCAGGACCCGCACACGTGATGCGCAACGCACGGGACAGCGAGAAAATCCTCGCGCAAGGACTCAGGCCCGTGCGGATCCGGTCCCCGCGGAGGGACTGCAATCCTGCACCCGATGGCGTGACACGGCCCCGGAAAAGACGAAAAGAGGGGTGGCAGCGATACTTCCGGCCAAGCCGTTCGCCCTAGACCTTGCGACGGCCCCGCGGAAAGGGCCCCAGCGAATTATTGTTTGTAATACCAGGGGCGCGCGCACCCCCGTTACGACCGTGAGCGCGCCGCCCGCCGGCCACAGCGCGTGATAACGCGTGATTGGCCGCGATAATACGCACCCCGTGTGCGCAGCCCCGGCTGGCCCACAGGTATCGATTCTGGATCGCGACGATCCGGGATCAGACTGGTGCGAGCCTGCGAGCCGATAGCGAGCGTGTGAGATCGGGAGCGAATAATTTTGTAATTGAGAGGACGATAGCGAGACGAGAGCGAGCGGAGAGGATCCCGGCGGTCGGCAGCTGAGAAGGACGGACCCGAGGGAGAGGACGTCGACGTCGCTGACCCCGTGCAACCACCACGAGAGGAACGGTACCGGTGAGGTTACCCTCCGCCATATTCGCCACTCGCGATCGCGCCCGGAATCGTTTCGTTCTGTCGTCGTCGCCGTGAATTCGTACTTTGGTGTACGGGCTAAGCCCGATTCTTTAGTGTAGATTTTCGCGTCACGGCCACGTCGTCAAGCGATTCGAGCCCCGGAGCCTCGAAAGTATCGGTTTCCGAGGATCGAGACATTACCTCGCGTTTTTAATAAACCGTGTGTCGTCTCTCTGGAGATTCGGATTCCGTAGATTATATTTGCGTTGGTTCTCGCACGTCTAGCGTTTAAGACTCGTTCGTACTGTATGTCGGTCGTCTGAGTGTGAGTGTGTTTCGCGTCAATTTGTTATATTATTTTTGTCTTTCGTTTGTGAATCTTCGCGTCTAAACTGTGCGTGCACGTCCGGTGCAACTTTCCTTCGCGATTATTATATGGGTTGCGTGAGAGTGTGAATCGCGTAAATTCGACGTATTATATCGGTTGTAAAGCACCGCGTTTCGAAATTGTGAGCGCGTTTTGTGAGAGTTTCCTCGCGATTCTTGCATGAATTGCGTGCGTGTGTGTGCCGAGCATTCGACTCTGCGTAAAATGTCCGTCCGAAATCGAAGCATATCCGCGACGTATTAATTGCCTGTTAATCTTAAGTTGCGTATTAATAATTTAGCGGTAATAGCGGTCGATAAGATCGCCGTTGGCGAGGCGATATCGAGAATTGATTCGGTCTTGCGCCCGAATTATAGAAGAACGTAATATTCAATTTCTTCGCAGTGCGAGGCGTAATTCAAGCCGAGCGAACATTCCGGCCGATCTAACGGGTCGGTCTCGGCGTCCACATTACGGGGTTTCGCGCCCCGTGTCTAACACCCAGTCTCGCAACCGCGTTTCTTTTACCGCAGCCGTATATCCGCGCGGTTTATCATTATTATTCTCGAGGAGCTGCGGCTCCCGCTATTCTAATAAATCTGTTAATTTCTTAGTTTAATTGGCGAGTTTCTTTTCAGTTGTGTTTGTCGTTTCCGTAATTGTCGCCTCTTGCATAAATTATCGCGTTAGAACAACACTCGCCCTGCCCCTCTACCGTTAGCGAGCTAGTCAGCCCGTGGCGAATTCCGACAAATTTCTTTCGCGTTTATTTCGTGTTTCGCGAATTGATACGTGAAAGATCGTATCTGGCGCCCAAATTCGATTCTCGCGATTATCTCTCAGATCTCGTCACGGTACGCGCGGAACTCCTAACATCCCGTTCCTACCTGGCGCGTGGATCTTTTTCTCCGTTTTCCTGTTTTTGTCAACGACCATTCCGCATCTCCCGTTCGGCGAATTAGCTCCTGTTCGTCGGCGCAATTTACACCCGCGCGACGGAGAGAACGAGTCGGCGGTCGCGTTTATCGCTCAGCCGCGAGACGGTAGGAAAAGTCGTCGCAATATATATACATATATATGTATATACGATATAGTATATACGATACGAAAAGTGTCTTCATTTTTTACTCTACATGTTCTAGAAATACTCTATATATAAAATTATACACATGTATACATAAACATGTATACATAACCATTTTGTTTATCTATATACATAATATTTGACATATCAAACGATGTAGTCGGTATACGGATAATATTTCACATATCAAACGATATAGTCGGTATACGGATTACAGATATAGTTATCATCGGTATATTATACATAATAAAATAACCTTCCGCGTATCTCGTGCAATTTTGTTCGTGTGGTCGGGCTTTACTTTTAATTAACAATTCATATATTAAATACCGCGTATACACTCAATCAATAAGCAATATCGAGGTGCTCGAGAACGCGATAAAGAGCAAGATGAAAAGAGAAAGGAGAGAAAAAGAGAGAAAACGGAAAAGAGCGAGAAAGGGAGAATACGGCTGCTAACGTAGAGCGCCGATAACGTAGAGCGCCGATAGTAGTGCAATCTTCTGTCGAGCGCATGAACTGTACGACATTAATACATTTGTATATTGCATATATTGTGTATACGTGTATATACGTGTAGCGCTATACCACTATATTTCTTTGATGTGTTGTGTACGTGTATACACTTATTAAGGCGACGGTGACGTTTCTTAAATGAAAATTTCCACATTTCGACTTTGCGTCGTAATATCTCTGCTTATAGAACATGTAGAGCGAAAATAAAGACATTTTCCTTATATAAATAAAACCCAAGCTATCGATTAAGCCTATCAAGAATTCGATCGGTTCAGCCGTTATCCAGATCTGATAATCTAAAGTACTCTCAACTGTCCGACTCGCGTATAGATACCAGGAATGCCTCGCAGCTTCGCATGAACTTGGCGCGAGACACTGCCGTGTCTCTTGATATGCGAGGACACAGTGGGTTCTGCCCCCCTCCCTACGGGTGGGTTCCAATTCCGGAAGGTATAACCTAACCCAAACCTATTTCTGATTTAAAACTAAAATTTATGCTTCTGCTTATGCTTATATTAATGCTTCATAACTTTTGTTTGTAAAACAATTTTTTAATAAACAATGAGCGCCAAAACCTTTTGTATGTTACTCAGGGTGATAACCTTGACAACATATGTCAAGGTCAAGATCATCGAAGCTGCCTCCCCTATATTGCATAACCAGTATACCAATTACTTCCTTTAGCACTGACACAAAGTGGCAAATTTCTCAAACTTTTTTTGTTTATAACTTTTTAATAAACAGTGACCGCCGATTAAGTTATAAGGAAAAGTTACTCAGGGTCATGTCCTTGACAACATATGTCAAGGTTAAGGTCATCGGCGAGGTGTTCGTTAATGTAAATAATTATCAAAGATGCCTCAATCTCGCTTGCAAATTATAATCGGAGAGACAAAAATAATAAATAAAATATTTTTGTTGCGTTCTCAGGGAAATAGGCGATGGAGGAGCGCTTTCTATATTATAAATATCCAAAATATTGTAACTGTCATAAAATTTTGTTGCAATGTTTTGGGGACTATATACAACAAAACTCTTCCTGTTCTACTAAGTACAGAGTCTCTTCTCACATATACATATCCATTCATTTGTAATTCATTATCTTCAATTTGTCTCGTTACGTGTGTTTCTATAAATCCTGTTATACAGGGTGGTCCATTTTAAAAGAGCCAGTCAAATATCTCGAAAAATATGGAAGATACGGAAAAACATTTCAGACAAAAGTTGTTTGGATCGAAGGGGGACATAAGATGGTGCCATTGATGTGACCTTGGATAGTCATTTGAAGGTCACATGAAGGTCACTTTCAATTTCTTAAATGGAAACCCCCATTTTTCATTGCATATTCTTATAACTTATGTCGAGAGCTTTCCAAAACACTATAATAAAGTATTTTTTCATTAAGTACTTTTCGAGTTATTTTATATCTTAATCTGACATATTTTGATATAAAAAATAATATATCTCGTAAAATATTTAGTTTTCGATAATCTTACCGTAATACTTTTATGTACAGAATAATGAGACAAATCAATTAGTATAAAAAAAATTGTTTTTAAGAAAAAGTATGTAATTATTTACAATGTATCTTTTTAACCAATTATTTGTTTTTTTTACGCTATAATATTTGTTTATTTTACTATAACGTATATAAAATATTACTAATAATAATATATAGATAAGACAATATAATAGATAATATATTACTAATAGACAAATTAATATATTATATAATATATATATTACTATAACATATATAATATATTACTAATAGATAAATTATCTGGCAAAGCAAATTTAAACGACGATTTGACGGCAGGTACAATCTCAGCATATTTTTTAGATCAGGACGCTCCTGAGGCATAGCGCTACGCGCGCGATCGGCGGCTCGGCCGTCGAGCCTCGAGCGGTAGTGGGGGGACCGTAGGCGTCGCTTCACATATCGGCCCGAAAAGGGAAACTATCTCCGAGCACTGCCTTAGAGCATGGACAATTACTATCATACGCCGAATAATCCGACTCTAGATTTACAATTTTACTACGCAAAAAAATTAAAGGGCCGCTTTTTTCGTTCTACAGAAAAAGCAATTTTCAACTTCGTCGCATATAATCGGATTGAGATCAATAAAAAAGCGTTACAAAGCTTGAAGTTTCTAGTTTTAGAATCTTTTAATCGAGTTCAATTCTTTCTACTTGTTACAAAGTTACATTATGAAAAAGCGACGTCCGTCGATTGACTAAATTTTTCAAAAGTTTGTCAGAGTGCCAAAGAAAAAAAAATTGTAGTATAATATGTTAACTGGATTTTAAAGAGCAGAATTTTATCTTTAAGGAGATCCAAAAGTGACGGCCGAACTCCGACGGGTTAGCGCCCTCATTTAAGCGTAACTAAAATTATCGATAATACCGACCGAAATTATCGATAATATCAATAATTTTAGTTCCGCTGTTACCGATATTAATATTTCTGCATGTTTTATGCATATTTGAAAGAGAATTGTGTTCAATATGTTGAAATCGGACAACATCGTGTATTTCTACTGCTCTATTGCCTCGCACGCATATCTATGCGTATAGATAACAGTATAATATAGACGTGTCTGCCTTTATCACATATTTGAACATAATTTCACATTGTTCATACGGGCTATGTGTCTTCCCATATATCTTCCAAGAGGAATAACATTTGGTTAGGTGTTATATATATAATTGTGTATATATATATGTATATGTATAATATGTACATAGACGTATACAGATGTATGTGTATGATATATATATATATTCTGAATATTATCATGTAACTTTCTATAAGTTGCAATCTATGCAATGCAGCTAATTTTTTTCAATCGATATAATCAATGGATATATAACAACAATGTATTATTTATACAAATATATATTATATTGTCTTTTTTTATTCGTATACATAAATGTTTATATATTTGTAATAAAGATTTATAATACGTTGTTTGTCTCGATCGCAACAGAATAATATATTTTTACAATATTCTGAATATTGAAAATATAAAATGGGCCCCTCCATCGCCCATTTTCGTGAGAACGCAACCAATATGTTTTTCGTCTCTCCGATTATAATTTGCAATCGAGATTGAGGCATCTTTTTTTCAATATTCGTACAAATATTACGATACACTTTTTGGATAATGTTATCCCACTAAAAAAAAATCTCATAAAGGTAAAAAAATATACTTGGCGTCGCGACGCTACCGCGTTGCTTGATCATTGTGGAAAATGCAGCAGTTTATTGCCTTCTATAATTTTAAAAAAGTGTTCTCTCATGCATTTTACATCCTTGGAATATTTCTGTTCACAAGGGTTGTCTCCTAAGGCTATAGTCGTGGCGAAAGCCGCAGCGTAAATCCCACAACATATGCCATCAGATTATATTTGAACCTTTTCAAAAATAATATTAACTTGATTTATTGTAGGATAACGTAGATGTATATAATTTTTTCTTTAGCTACCATCTTACCGTATGTACAGCCAGGTAGGCTATCATATACGCGAAATTTAGTGCCATCAAAGAAAATACATTGCCAGTGATCACTACAATTCCCTCCAATGATTTGTAAGCTTTTATTTACAACCAGCTCACGAATAGATCGCTTCTGGGATCAAATATTTCGGCAATATCTAGAGCGCACATGTAAATCGCATCTGGTATGAAATATTTACAACCAGTTCACGAATAGATCGCTTCTGGGATCAAATATTTCGGCAATATTTAGAGCGCACATGCAAACCGCATCTGGTATGAAATATTTACAACCAGTTCACGAACAGATCGCTTCTGGGATCAAATATTTCGGCAATATTTAGAGCGCACATGCAAACCGCATCTGGTATGAAATATTTACAACCAGCTCACGAATAGATCGCTTCTGGGATCAAATATTTCGGCAATATCTAGAGCGCACATGCAAATCGCATCTGGTATGAAATATTTACAACCAGCTCACGAATAGATCGCTTCTGGGATCAAATATTTCGGCAATATCTAGAGCGCACATGCAAATCGCATCTGGTATGAAATATTTACAACCAGCTCACGAATAGATCGCATCTGGGATCAAATATTTCGGCAATATCTAGAGCGCACATGCAAATCGCATCTGGTATGAAATATTTACAACCAATTCACGAATAGATCGCTTCTGGGATCAAATATTTCGGCAATATCTAGAGCGCACATGCAGACCGCATCTGGTATGAAATATTTACAACCAGCTCACGAATTGATCGCCTCTGGCATATATTTTTTAACCAAAGCGAACATGCAAAACGCATTTGGTGTCAAATATTCTTAAAACAACCAGCTCACGAACTGACCGCCTCTGGCTAACTAACTACTGTAGCACTAACTACTATTATAAAATACAAATAAATTTTCAATAAAATATCAAAATAAGCAAAAGACTGCGTTCTTATTTTTCAGAGATTTATGTTATATATTCGGCATTACTTATATATATACACTGTGTGTACACACACGCGCGCGCGCACACAGACACACACACACATGCACACATATATATACATACATACATAGCTTGTCTCACCACCTCCGTACAATATTTGACGGTTTCCGCCGTTTTTTATCAAAAATTGGGCATTTATTGTGAAAGAACGGAACCTAATGTTTTATTTGAAGTATTGTCCATCGCTTGCCACTACTTTTTCCCATCTTTCTGGCAGCATACGGATACCGCGTCGGAAGAATGCTTCATCTTTTGAGGCTATCCACGAATCGACCCAATTTTTGGTATCTTCATATGATGTGAAGTGTTGCTCAGACAGGCCATGCGCCATCGATCTAAACATGTGGAAATCAGAAGGGGCAATGTCTGGTGAATACGGCGGGTGGGGTAAAACATCCCAATTGAGTGTTTCCAAATAGGTTTTGACCGGCGCCGCAACATGTGGACGAGCATTATCATGCAGGAGAATAACTTTGTCGTATCTGGAGTAGTGGGCGCGCTTTTCCTTGAGTGCTCGACTCAATCTCATCAATTGTGTTCGGTAGACAGCCCCAGTAATGGTTTCGTTCGGTTTGAGCAACTCATAATACACGACACCAAGCTGATCCCATCAAATGCATAACAAGAGTCTTTTCCATGAATATTTGGCTTAGCTGTAGATGTTGAAGCATGGCCAGGTGGTCCCCATGATTTCTTCCTTTTTGGATTATCATAGTGGATCCATTTTTCATCACCAGTGACTATACGGTGCAGAAAACCCTTTCGTTTATGCCTGGCAAGCAGCATTTCACATGTGAACAATCGGCGTTCAACGTTTCTCGGCGTCAGTTCATATGGAACCCAATTTCCTTGTTTTTGAATCAATCCCAATGATTTCAACAGATGTGAAATTGCTTGTTGAGTCACTCCCAATGTAAGTGCAAGTTTTTCTTGCGTTTGGCACGAATCTTGATCCAATAATGCTTCCAATTCCGCGTCTTCATACACTTTCGGCCTTCCGCTACGTTCTTTGTCTTCGATGTCAAATTCACCGTTCTTAAACTTTTGAAACCACTCACGACAACTTCTCTCACTTATGGCAGCCTCACCATATGCTTCTACAAGCAATCGATATGCCTTAGCTGCAGATTTCTTCAAATTGAAGAAGTAAATCAAAAGTTCCCGCAAATGACGCTTATTCGGCTCGAAACTCGACATTTTCGCACAAAAGAATATATTATACTGATAAAAAATCACTAATATTTTAAGGTTATGTTATTGACTGATGTCCAATCTTACGATAAGGACGTTTTACATCTGACAATTTTAACCATAACTTACTGGTGGCGCCAACTTTTGTCAAACGGCGGAAACTTATTTGTACACCTAATATATATATATATATATATATATATATATATATATAAACATGGTGTCCCATCAAAAGTGGGCACCCTATTTGATCTTGATGAATTAAAAAAATTAAATTATAACAGATATTTATGAAATACTTTATTGCGGACATAGTGGTTTCTAACAAAAATTATAACGGAAAAATATGCATAATATTTTTGTATTAATATGAATATTTCGATAAAATAAAAGTTATACCCTTTCAGACAAATACAATGATGTATGATGCTAATATTTTACATATTATGTTTATATTTTACGAGTTTTATCGGTTTGAAATCTCGTAGGTGACATATATCTTTTCATTTTTGACGATGCGATAAGTCTATTTTCTGCCTCATTGTTATGATCAAATGACAACGTGATATACGTTAATCTGTAAGACACGAATTAGAAATTAGCCGTATCGTGGAGCCAAAAGCGAAAAGGTAAATGTTGCCCACGAAATTTCAAACCAATGAAATTCGTAGAGCATGTAAAATATTTACATTAAATAATACATTGTTGTACCCGTCTGCAATAGTGCTACAATTATTATTATTATTTTTTTATTGAAATTTAATATCATTATGAAAAAATTATGCATATTTCTCCGTTCATAAACACAGATAATTGTTGTAAACAATTACGCTTACAACAGAGTCCGGTTTAAACAATTTACTTGTTATTATTTTTCTCTTTTAGTTTTAAATATAAAAGAAGTTTGCCACTTTTGGTGGGACATCCTGTATAAAATGAATTGTTTACGTAAAAAATTTATTTTATACAGGATGTCCCACCAAAAGTGGCAAACTTCTTTTATATTTAAAACTAAAAGAGAAAAATCATATCAAGTAAATTGTTTAAACCGAACTCTATTGTAAGCGTAATTGTTTACAACAATTATCTGTGTTTATGAACGGAGAAATATGCATAATTTTTTCATAATGATATTAAATTTCAATAAAAAAATAATAATAACAATAATTGTAGCACTATTGCAGACGGGTACAACAATGTATTATTTAATGTAAATATTTTACATGCTCTACGAGTTTTATTGGTTTGAAATTTCGTGGGCAACATTTACCTTTCCGCTTTTGGCCCCACGATACGGCTAATTTCTAATTCGTGTCTTACAGATCAACGTATATCACGTTGTCATTTGATCATAACAATGAGGCAGAAAATAGACTTATCGCATCGTCAAAAATGAAAAGATATATGTCACCTACGAGATTTCAAACCGATAAAACTCGTAAAATATAAACATAATATGTAAAATATTAGCATCATACATCATTGTATTTGTCTGAAAGAGTATAACTTTTATTTTATCGAAATATTCATATTAATACAAAAATATTATGCATATTTTTCCGTTATAATTTTTGTTAGCAACCACTATGCTCGCAATAAAGTATTTCATAAATATTTGTTATAATTTAATATTTTTAATTTATAAGATCAAATAGGGTGCCCATTTTTGATGGGACACCATGTGTATATATATATATATATATATATATATATATATATACACATGGTGTCATGGTTATTTTATATATATATATATATATATATAAAATAAAAAATTGTGCCAACCCTCGTGAGCGAGTAGAGCAAAGGGCTTTTATATTCAGTTTACTATGTTCTACGCAATGACAAGTGTTGGTACAATCTTTTTGCGTGAAGTTGGCACCCGACTTTAACCAAATCAAATTTTGAAGTTTGTTTCTCATAGAATTGCGCCTGCAGGTGATTGTAGTAATAATTATTTTGTTTATAGTTGAAAAATAAACAAATAAATTAACAACAAATAAATTAGTGAAACTACGAAATGTTACCTAACAAGAAACGTAATTAAAGTAGGTAATCAGGAGCAAGCGCAGTGTGTAGGGCGCAATTAGATTTATTGACAATAGAAAATTATATGTAAATATAATTCGCGAACGTTTCGGTCTTTTTTGAGACCCTCTTCAGCGTAAAACAAAATTATTAGATAACTTTTACATAATATTATAAATCAATGATCGCAAATAAATAAATAAATAAATAATTAATAGATAAATGGTACAACTATTAAATAAATAAGAGTCAACCGCCGCATAACAAGTCAGTAAATATAAAAATCAAATCTATTAATTTTGTTTTGCGCTGAAGAGGGTCTCAAAAAAGACCGAAACGTTCGCGAATTTTATTTACATATAATTTTCTATTGTCAATAAATCTAATTGCGCCCTACACACTGCGCTTGCTCCTGATTGCCTACTTTAATTACGTTTCTTGTTAGTTAACATTTCGTAGTTTCACTAATTTATTTGTTGTTAATTTATTTGTTTATTTTTCAACTATAAACAAAAATTCTTGTACTACAAACAACTACAAACGATTTTAGATTATATTCTGATGTCAGTTGCGCTCTAATTATAAATAAATTCCTTACTGTCATTTAAAAATCGCTATCATATTTATATTTCAACTGCAAACAAAAAAAATTATTACTTCAATCACCTGCAGGCGAAATTCTATGAGAAACAAACTTCAAAATTTGATTTGGTTAAAATCGGGTGCCAACTTCACGCAAGTCAATCTGTATTGGATTTATTTTATATACAGGGTGTCCGAAAATTCGCGGAACACCCTTTAAGGGAAGGTAGAGAGTGTTATTCTGAACAGAAAAATCCTGTAACATTTTTTTCTATAACGCTTCATAAAGGAGTTATTATTGAGTAAAGTCTGGCCAATCTACGCCAACCTTTAGCCGGGCGCACGTCAGTGAGCCCGCGCTGCGAAGTGTGCGCCGCCGCACATTACTAGGCGCGCAACTCACCGACGTGCGCCCGGCTAAAAGTCGGCGCTGATTGACCAGACTTTACTCAATAATAACTCCTTTATGAAGCGTTATAGAAAAAAATGTTACAGGACTTTTCTGTTCAGAATAACACCCTCTACCTTCCCTTAAAGGGTGTTGCGCGAATTTTCAGACACCCTGTGTAAATATACCTTATATATAAAAAATACTAACCTTTTGGCCCTTATTCTTTTTAAGGAAAGTCTTCGGACAGAGAGAGACAAGCGTTTGTCATTATATTTTTGTCCCATTATGTGGACACACTATATATTAAAAATTAAAAACACAAAAACACAGTTTTTGCACTTCAACGTGTTATAACGCGTTATAACGGTTGAGCACGCGATAATTTCTTGTTACGCGTATGTACAAAACACACGCGACAAACTGAGACTGAGCTGCCGCGCACTGATATGATCGCGTTCGTCTGTTTGCATGTGTGTATGCGTACAGCCGACTTACTGCCTGATACATACATACTTACTGACTGCTATAGATATCGCGTTATGATAAAAATGAAAACTAATGCACATCTTTATAAATGTTTGTCTTTATAAATGAATATTGTATAACCGAATAAAAACATTGTTTTTATATTGCTAAATTAATTTTATACATAAAAACATTATTTATATTTAACGAAAACATTATATAAAATTAATTATATGGATTATTTTGTATAATTAATAATAATTGTATTATCTTTGTATATTACATATTATATGCTATATACAAGGTGTCCCTCAAAATTTCAAAATGTAAATTTTGCAATGGAATAATTCTAGAAATATTAATGTTACATCCGGTGGACTCCACGATTCTTTTCTTTCATAGAACTCTTTCACGGATATAAAAAATTTACGCTCTGAAACCTTTCTGCACACGACGTAAACAATAAACAAGGAGGTATCTAGCAGGCGAGACTAATCTTTTAGAACAATACAATTTTCTAACTATGAGACGGATCAATAAAAATTCCGGGACTAAGACCCACGTCAAGGATTCGAAAATTCGAGACGGATCAATAAATATTCCGGGACTAAAACCCACGTCAAGATTCGAAAATTTTAAACAAAGATAAGAGACCCTCGAACACTAGAAATCTAAACCATGTGCGTACGAAAAACAAACAGATGAATGAAATATTCAACTCTAAGGTCCGAGCTTAAGGGTTTAAAACAAAGAACAAGGAGAGGGACACGGACGATGGTTTACAGATGAAACCAAAATCCGTAAGCAGAACTCGTGATATGTGACACCGCGCGCTCGTCTGCCAGACCACCCTCTTGTGTTATCTGTTTGAGATAAATTTCAGCGGGAATAATAAAAATGTCAACTTAGCCGATCATAACGGACTCTCCAATAGGCTGGACTTAACTTCAAAAAACAAAAGCCTACACCAATAGGCGCAATTTCTGGACCTTCTTCTGGAAGGGTAGCACCTCCTACTCATGAGAGGGGTAAATAGTAAAGATTTGATTTGTTAAAAAAGAATTCTGATTGCCTAATGGAGAGGGTACGTGGAGAGACGCTAAGACTCGAGGATACGCGAAATCCTCGCTCAAAAAATTCATTCCGTTTTCGTTCTTCAACCGACTCACTACTCAGCTAGTAGTCAGCTCGGAGGGCAAGTTTTTCCGCGACTTTAAGTTGTGCAGAGACCGAGTTCCAACTAAAGTGAAAGACTTAGTGATAAATGTTAAGTGCCAGCAAGCCGAGGTGCTCAAACTAGCGGCACAATAGACCAGGTTCCCGAGCCATCATTGCCGAGCCCATTCCAATCAGCCACGACAGCTGGAACCGAACCACATTTAGTAACCGAACTACAAGTCAACGCATTCTCAAGTAGTAAGTGGGTTGAACAACTTCAATTTTTATCCTTCCCTTTGTTTATATTATTATTATTATTATTATTTTACGTCTTGCATTCTGAAATAATTCTTGGATCAATCAGTATCTCATTTCGATGCTTCGTACTTAGATTTCGATTGTTTTTTTGTATAACTTTCTCTTCCTTAATCCTCATTCTTCTTCCTTTGAAATATTACCTCGAATCTCCCTTTTTTTCCTACTTTACCTTAAACACCACGAGTTACCTGTATTTTACAGCGTGACTCCCGACTTGCCACCAATCGTCACGAGTTACCTGTATTTCACAGAGTAACTCCTGACTTGCTGACGGTCGTCACGAGTTACCTGAAATTTACTGTGCGACTCCCGACTTCTTATCAAACACCACGAGTTACCTGTATTTTACAGCGTGACTCCCGACTTGCCACCAATCGTCACGAGTTACCTGTATTTCACAGAGTAACTCTTGATTTGCTGACGGTCGTCACGAGTTACCTGAATTTTACAAAGCGACTCCTGACTCCTAGTCCGTCATCGATAGTTACCTGTATTTCGCGGAGTGACTCCCGATTACATTTGTCACCTTTATATATATATATATATATATATATATATATATATATATATATATAAAGGTGACAATACTCGAAGGGCTTCTTCGAAAACGCCCGATCTCTCAGAAGAGTCGCGCGTTTTCGAAGAAGCCCTTCGGGACTTCGTAGAAGAGTGTCCCGATCTCAAAACGGAACCGGAAGATTTCAAACCGGAACCTTCCGATCCCGAAGGAGAGTCGGAGTGCTTTCTCGAAGACCAGGACAGGGAACCCTGGTACAGGTATCTCCTAAATCAATTTCCCCCTTATCCTGTCCCTCTTACAGACGAGGATTACTGTGTCGGTCCAGATATAGTGGACCTCGATCAATTTTACCATATTCTCCATACTAGTCCGCCCGATTCCATAATTCCATTTTTTGGCCCGGGTTGCCCTTTTCCATTAGCCGTCCCCATCGAGGTTTTTTGGATGAAGTTCCCTTCCCCCTCCATCGTGCAACTCCAAGACCTTTAATAATTCCCCCCCCCCTTTTTCCTTTTTCCTCTCTTCTCTCCATCTACCGTCCAACCCTCACACATTTATTGTAAATAATTTTTCTAAACATATTATTGTAAATTACCAACCGGAGTTTAAATTTTAGTTTCCCCGCTTAATTCCGGTTGACGTCCTCCGTATTCATTGTAACACCCGCGAGAACACAAATTCCATCCACACACACATTTACACACAAACATATTAGATCTTAAGCAAGTTATTTTACAATAACAATCTATAAAAATGAATCAGATGATTCATTATTAAATTGTATCTTTTAAAATTATTCGTTTTATTTCTTAAATAAATGTAAAGTTAGATTTTAAAATTCGAGCATTTTATTAACCCGACTTCCTTCCCGTTACACGAAATCGCACAGGGTCCCGTCCCAGGTAATAAGGATTCAGTTCCTTTACCAAAAAAGGGACCGCCGACCGAACGGCCCGTGGACAGAGTAAGAGCGACCCTTCCGGTCGTTGACCTGTCTAAGGCCCTGTATCGTTCGTTCGACTCTAGGACACGCATCGTCTAGCGTTTGCCTAGAGATAAGTAAGTTACGCCCTCCCGCTGACTCTCCCTTTATTTGAGTCTGGACGTAACATTAAATAACATAAATTTTTATCAATTTATTTTTAAGCAGTATTTTCTAAAATGTAATAGCTTTCACTTTACAACTTATGATTTAGATGATCGCTTGTGATTCGTGCGTCTAATAATTGATAACCGAGCATTTAAAGTTTCACTTACTCTATATACAATAATTAATTGGTAAATTACCAAACTTTAATTCATGCGTGAGAGAGTAATATACATGTACGCACTAACATATCGCAATTTCTAATATCTTCTTTCTTTCGATCATACACTTACTCAATTTCTCTCTGTATCTCTCTTTCTAATCGTTCGCTTACTACGTACTGCATATCGCTTAGCTTCATTCTTCTAGCATATTCGCTTACGCGTTTACTCGCGCTTCTCTCTCTCTCTCTCTCTCCCTCTCCCTCTCTCTCTCTCTCTCCCTCCCTCTCTCTCTCTCTCTCTCTCTCTGCGATGGAGAATCTATCATCGCTCTATAAAAGTGATAACTTTTAAGTAGTTAAATAATGAGGGAGAGTGATAAAAAGCTATTGAAGTAATAGCTACATAGACCGGGAATAGCCATGAGTGTTATCTAGCTGCAGTATGCTCATTTGTGAACGTAAGAACTACATTTCTTGTATGGGACGCCCAAGTCTCGTACGACAGGTGGACATTGAAGGTGGATAAAGTGCTGACGTGTGAAAGTGGACGCAAAGGTGACTGATCGCCTATGCTGATATTAGCAGTTTCGACCGGTAATTATCGATATGGAAGAATATCGGTGCTCGGCATGTAAGAAGGCAATAAAAAACCAAGCTGTAACATGCAAGTCTTGCGATAAACTTTTTTACCATCCAGGATGTGTAATTAAGCATAAAATATATAATAGAAACCACGAATTGGTGGCGTGTCGTGGACCATTTGACAAATTTATTATCGATAGCGATAAAGAAGCAGCTATGACATCGACAGGAAGATCAACGGGGAGTACGGCATCAAGCAGTGGAAACAGAGTAGCAGGCGCGAGTGGATCAGCGGAAATTGAGGTAAAAATAGATTGGCTTATAAAAATAGTGAAGGAAATAAAAGATGAAACAGCGTGTAAAAAGGAAGTCAAGATGATGATTAAGGAAATAGTTCGACAAGAATTGGAAAATTTTAAACAAGAAGTGGGAGAATTGAGAAGAATGATAAAGGAAGGAACTTCAGGACCGTCAGAAGGAGCACAAAGAAGTTATAGTTAAAGAGAATGCAGTTAAAGAGAATAAAAAAGAAAATATTATAATTGTCAAACCTAAGATGCAACAGGAGAGTGGAGTTACTAAAAAATTGATAAAAGAAAAGATAGACATCAAGAATATGCCTGTGGGAGTAACGAAGCTAAAAAAAGGAAGCAAGGGAACAGTGATTCTGGGTTGTGAGACTGAAGAAGAAATGGAAAAATTAAAGGCTACAGTACAAGCCAAGCTGGGCGAAAATTTCAAAGTAACTGAGTCACCGCGGATGAAACCTAAGATAAAAATTGTCAATGTTGGCGAAGAAGAAATGAAGTTGAATGATGATAATTTAATAGTTACAATCAAAAAGCAGAACAAGATCGACGCGAAGAATGAAGAAATTCATATGCGAATAGTGAAGAAAATAGTTAAAAGTCAATCCGGAAGAAGAGGTAAAGAAGAAGGTTCTGTAATAATTGACGCAGATGAAAAAACTCATGAAATAATGTTGAGCATGGGAAAACTGAATGTAGGATGGAGAAAGTGTCTGGTATTTAATCACATTAATATTAAAAGGTGTTTTAAATGCTGGGGTTATTATCATATTGCAAAGAATTGTACGCGAAATGAAACATGCCACAAATGTGCAAAAAATCATAGAGCGATTGAATGCACGGCGACAAACAAAAGATGTATAAATTGTATGTTTAAGATTCAAACATACAACTTGAAAATAAGTGATGAGCATGACGCCCTTGATCCGGAATGTCCGACATTTAAAAGGGCGATACAGGAGGAGAAGAGGAGAGCCGGCTGGGAGGACACTAAGTAACAACTACAGAAGGAAAAGGATACAGCATCAGATATGAAGATAATGAATCATGCATAGCATTGTCGGAGACTGGATTGAATGTTGGGTTGAGGATTTGTAATACAAATAGCTGAGAAAGCTAGTAAAAATCGGACAAATCCGTCCTTCTCTTCCTATCTTTGATTGTGCAACGCTGTTAGTTGAGGACATTGCAATTTCGTAGAACTATTGTACGAAGGAGTTAAAGTGTATAATGCCTTACCAGCTGAGATAAAACAATGTAAAAATTGAGCGGTTTAAGCAATTGTAAAAGGAGTATATTGTAGTTAATATAAACCAGATCTGTATCACAAATAGCTGAGAAAGCTAATAAAGATCAATCAAATCTCCCTCTCCCTCTCCCTCCCCCCCCTCTCTCTCTCTCTCTCCTTTTGTTCATTCATTATTCGTTCATTCTCATTATTATATTTTTGTATTTGTTCAACATTTATTGTTCTATTTTATTTTTATCTCTCTACACGTAAATAAATAAATTTATTTATTTTTATTTTAAATAGCATAAATGAGATATACAATACGTTATTTTCTTTTTTTATTTCACTATATATAGTTAATACAATACATAATTGCGTTTCACTTTAGTTAAATACAACACATGCACATACAAAAATACACACGCACACGCACACATACATAATACTTTTTTTATTTATGAAATATACAATATCTTATTTACGCTTTATAAAATAAAGATGAATAAATTAATTTATTATCATGTAAGAAAACAAGAATAGAAAGAATAAAAGTTGAGCAAATAAAAGAATATAATAATGGGAATGACAGAATACAATAAAGAACAAGCAGAGAAAGAGAGAGAGAGAGAGAGAGAGAGAACGAATGAGGAGCAAGCGAGATAGCTAACATGAAAGACTTCCGAAGTTTCGCTCGCGAGGCTCGCTTTATCTATAATCTCTCGCGTTATATATCGTTACTGTAAAATTTTTTTTTTTCGCGCTTATTGATCCGAAAATAATTACAATGAATTAATGATATTTTACCGATTAAAATGATACTAAACACGATATAAATCGGGTAATTTTTAATCAATTATGTAATTAAAATTATGATTACTTATTTCATTAAAAATAATCCGATTTATGTCATACTTAGTGTCATTTTAATTGCAAAAATGTAATTAATCCATTACAATTATTTAGATATATAAAATGCGAAATACAAAGATTTTATTTTCTATAATAAGATGACATATACACGTCAAAGATTACAGATAAAGGGAGCCTGGCGAGCGAGACTTCGGAACACTTTGATGTTTGTCATCTCGCTTGCTCCTTCATTCTTTCTTGCTCTCGCTTTTGTCGATTCTATAGCATCGGGGATCTTTCCTTATGTACAAAATATAAACATTTTGCAAAATAAAAACTGAGACTTACATTTTGGATTTTATTAGTATGAATATAAATATAATGGATTAATGAGTTTCTTGCGATTAAAATGATACCAAACATGACATAAATTGGATTATTTTTAATCAATTATGTATTATATGTAATTATTATATGTAATTATTAAATATGCAAATTGCATATTTATTATTTTTTGCATATTTTATGAGAGCATTATAATGTAGACAAATTATAATGTTTACAACTAATTAATGTTAATTAATTTCTGCATATTTTGCATATTTTGCATATTTACTCGATCTTTGCATATTTTCAAAAAGTTTGCATATTTACATAAATTTTGCATATTGTATTGCATATAATTGAATACATATTCAATTTCTGCTTAAAATATTTATTATTTAAAAATTATTTAAAAAGTCCGAAATTCAACAATTTGGATTTATTAAAAGCATTTATAGTTTCGTGGCAAAAATAATTGAGAAATTAGAAAAAAGGGCATGAACCTGTTAGAATTAATTATAGAGTTCGAAACTTTATGTAAAAATATTAAAGGTAAAATTGGTGCAGCAATTTTTAAAAAATTAAACGACATTTTGAAAAAAAAATATAGGTTAGCTATTAACTAAAGCTATTAACTAAAGTCAACAAAATTTTGAGGCGAAATAATTGCTAATGATGACAACAACATTAATTTTTTTATTCTTGAATTAATTAGTAAACTTAAAATGCCCCAATAACATCTGTAGATGTTGAACAGTCTTTTTCTCTTTTTAAATATTTATTTTCAGATAGAAGGCATATATTTTTTCTGGAAAATTTTGAAAAGCATTTCATAATATATTGTTTTAACTCTTAATAAAAGATTGTATATTTAGTTTTCTTAAGAATATAAATTTAAGATTAAAAATAAGGAAAGGAATATAAGTTTAGTTTAAATATAAAAGTTTATACATACAAATAAAGTTCCTGTTTTTAAATATCGTTATTTTGTATTTGTAAGATATATATTGTTTGATTAAAGATTATTTTATTTCTTATTTCATTTTGCATCTGTTCCTAAAGATGTAAAATATTATAAAAAAATTAATATTTATAAATATATATCTGCATATTCTTTGCAAATTTGTACAAATTTTTGCATATTTTTGCAAAAATCCGTGCATATATATGCGCATATTTTCTAAATTTTCCATGCATATAATCCGAAGTTTAGTAATTATGATTACTTATTTCATTAAAAATTATACGATTTATGTCGTGTTTAGTATCATTTTATCGCAAGAATTTCATTAATCCATTATAATTTGTAACCGTACTTTCTTTGGTTAATTATTTAAATAATAATTATTTGTTCGGCGGGCGGTTCTCGGTGCCCACGGCACACCTTCGGCGCGTATCTCGAATATCGGTCTCGATATCCCGCGAAAGTCCGTATATCACAAAAAAACCGAGTTGGGCGCCAGGTACGGCAGGCCGCACCATTCACGATAATAACAACGCTAAGAGGCAATTGCGAGACCGATAATTAACACGACGGCAAAATTCCGCGGCTACTCAATTTACCCAAAATGGTAGAGGGGGTGGTTCGGGGGGATACGGGAGAGCTCTGAGAATCGAGAACACGGGAGCGAAAATGAGCATTCGATAAATTAACAATAAAGATAACAATAATATATTAAAAAGAAACAAGAGTATAGAGCCGTTCACATAAATAATAGCCTTTGATGACAGTAGTTATTTTATAGGCGAATTAGATATATTATTTCCGTGGAGATCGGCACGACCGTGCGCAACAGTATTAAATTACCGGGCGCCTTACGCACTTTAACTCGATTTTTCGGCCGCGAGGATTTCCGCCGTACGAGACTTAATTAGGCCGCGACAAATAAAGAAATCTCTCGAATGCGCCGGTAACTACTTTACGCACGCCCGTGAATCCGCTTCGATATAGTAGAAAATTCTAGATTGTGCGACTCGAATCGGCCCGTTGGTCCGGCTCGCGGTAAGCCGATATATGTCTCGATAAGAATGACGATGACCTTTACGTTGAAATGCCGAAGATACAATACGAATAACTCGCGGAAACTAATAGCGGGCTCAAAGACACCCGATAGAGTTCTTGCACGAATTTTTAGGATTTCGCTTTCTCCTGACTCCAATTTCTTACAATACATACAAGATACGCGCTAACAATACACAGAAATAATACGGAAACTATCGATAACGACTGTGGTGTACGAGTTGTACGACGCAATACTTTGCGCGATCCGGAATATCGATCGCGCGAGCGTGAAAATCCCGATACCTTACAACACGTATTAATTACAAACGCGAGACTAACATTAATGACTGTCGGCGGCGGCGAAATGAATAGAGAGAGCCTATTATATCTAATTCGGATGAGCGACGTGTGCCCGTCGGCCGTGCGACGTAATCTACCAAAAATATTCACAAAGTTAATTCACCAAAACGCGTGGCTCGACAACTATTAAGGGCGCGACTCATCCGAATTAATTACCTACAGATAAACGGCAACAAAATCGGTCGGCGACGCTCGTCCCACCGGTCGGAAGCTTTCGATCGTCCTTCCTGTTCGATAATTCGGATCCGCTCTACGAGGCCTGCGTCCTTCTCGCTATCTCGCCGAACAGTGCCGAGCGAGAGTCCTGCAGGAGACACGCCGGCGCGATAAATCGCTATCGTGCCACCTGTGGCGCTTTCGCGTTACGCAGGGCCGTCCTGCGGTCCTCGCGATCCTTGTTGTCATCACGGCCGTGTTGGTGGGTTCATCGCCCCGGAGTTCCCAAGATTTTCTGCTTTTTGGCTTAAAGGTGCGGGCTTACGGCTGCGCCCGATCGGCTCTCTTTCCTATCTGGTTGGATAGGTTCCGGATTGAGAGTCCGCTCGCCGCTCCGTCCTTGGGACTCCCTCGCTTCGTGCGGGTGGAGTGGCCGCCCCTTTTGCCGGATTATTCCGGCCCTCCGCGCTCCTTTCCTGCCATAAGAAATATAAATTTACCGGCAGCGATGTTTGTCAGCCATATAAAATATCTTTAATATTAGACAACTACGACCTGACGTCTCCTGTTTCCCGGGTGTCCTGGACTCCCGCTCTCGGCCGTCGCTCTTCTCTCTTCCTTTCCTTCCGCCGGATGGAATCCCGCCGCTCGATCTCGTGCCGACAACCAACTCGCGGGCTCATCTCGAGCTTACATTTGCGATAACTATTACTAACCAAGAGTCAGATCTCGTCGATCTGACGATTGGGCCGCTCTCTCCCTAAATAGAGAGGACGCAGGCCCCCGAAAAACCGCCCCCGATCGGGTCATTCGACCCTTGTGACGGACGTCCCAAAAACGTCACGTCACAATATATACAAATAATAAATTATTTATATCTAAATAATTATTTATATTTATTTAATCCAAATATACTCAAATGTATATTCAAGAAAAGAAAATACAAGACACAAAAAATTAAATCTCGAAAAATAAAAAATTTAAAATTAAAAAAATTAAAATTAAAAAATTAAGGTTAAAAAAATAAATACAAAAAAATTTAATGCAAAAAATATAAAGTTAAAAATAATTAAATTCAAAAAATTTTATGCGCAAACAAATTGACGTTAAAAAATAAAAGTAAAAAAAATTTTATGTGCAAAAAAAACTTAGCGCTGTTATGTAAAGTTATTTTAGTTTGTATTATATTTTATTCATAATGTTAATTTTAATTGGAATAACAGCGCTGTTTTTTTTGGCACATAAAATTTTTTTTACTTTTATTTTTTAACGTCAATTTCTTTCCGCATAAAATTTTTTGAATTTAATTATTTTTAACTTTATATTTTTTTGCATTAAATTTTTTTGTATTTATTTTTTTAACCTTAATTTTTGAATTTTTACTTTTTTAACTTTAAATTTTTTAATTTTTGAGATTTAATTTTTTGTGTCTTGTATTTTCTTTTCTTGAATATACGTTTGAGTATATTTGGATTAAATAAATATGAATAATTATTTAGATATAAATAATTTATTATTTGTATATATGTATATAAATATTTTAAAAATATATAATAATTATACATTTGTAGAATCAATTTTAAGTTATACACCTCCTATTATGCCATATATTTTATTGCATTTTATTTGCTTCTGCAAATAGAATAGAATGCAATATTAGATAAATAAAGAATGCAAAATTTCGTAATTTTAATACATTACATAGACTTACATTAAATAGATTTATACACTCTAATTATAGAAAGCAATTCAACTGAATATTATGCATTATATTTTCCTAAATTTACTTAGCGTGATTTTTTGATTTCATTTCTTTTTTATGCTAATATTTTAAGTTGTTTTCCCGTGTTATTAATACAGATAAAATGTAATTTATAAATATAATTATTGAGAAGATAATATTTTTGGTGGCGATAAATTTTTGTAAAATAAATATAATTTTTGGGAAGATATTTTTGATGGCGATTAATTTTTGTAAAGGGCTATTTTGGCTGGAGAAAGATATACTTAGCGCTTTTTTTTACATCTGTGATGTCTTTTTAGACGGTTAATATTCTTGTATGTAATACCAAAAAGGAGAGCTACTTGTTTTGTACATACTAATTGCATAATATTTATATTGAGTAAATGTTCGTCAGAAGTCGATAATAAAACTATATTTTTTAACTTTTTTCGTTTTTTACATGAAATCGCCACTTCCCAATTCTGTTACTATGTGTATTTTAATTGTGAAAAAGGATTTATCACAATCTGTATAATTAACAAAAAGATTATCCCTTTTGACTACCCCTTGATGGAAAGGGTGTGTATGCAGAGGGGATGAGGCTCTCTAACTATAACAAAAGCGGAGAGTTAGGCCGAGCGCCGCAGGCATCTGAAAAACAGATGGGCGCCACAGAGGAGTCTAGGGCCGGTAAGGGGACCAGTGGAGCAGCGGCGTGCAGCCGCCCCGAGCGGAGCCCCGGCCAGACGCATTTCTATCCTGCGGGCGAGGCACTTCGGCGTCCGAGATAGGAGCACGCAGAAGTGCTAAACCTCGTCTATCGAGAAAGATCCAAAAAACCTGAGTGGCTCAAGTACTTTACTCATAGTTTTATGTGAAACATGTTGCACTGTCACCCATCCTGTTACAATAATATAACCATCATAATAGTCAAGGACACTAATAGATGCCAAGTTTTCCGTTGGCCCGAAAGTGGAAAAATCCGTACCTCTTGGAACTCGAAACGAAATCCGTCTTGGCGAGACTCCAATTGAACTTGGCGCAGTAATTGTTAACGCTTCTTTTTCAGGTCCCTAAATAGTTGAATGGCTGGACAGCGAGTATGGCCAACAATTGTAAATGTAAAGGTGCCACGCAATAGTCGATAAGGTCTATTTATACCATTTAATCCGATATTCTGCACTTGTATTTTCTTTGTAGCAGCATTAAACTGCGCAAAATAATCATACCTCAATGTATTAACAAGAGTCGATCGACGCCAACGTCGAAAACGCTTTTGTCGCATATTTGCGTATTCTTAGCAACAAGCTCCCATACCACGACAAAGTGATACGCATTCGTGAGGGAAAAATGTGGGGGATTTATTAATAGCTAAGAATTTACAGGCTAGTATTTTCACTTGTCTAATATACTAGGAAAGCAAAATCGTCTCCTCTATCATCTTCACATTACACACTCCAAAATATGAATAAATAATACAAATACATATAATACAAATATATAATATATAATACAAATGTATAATACAAATATATAATAATACAAAAGAGTAGCTCGAAGACTTTTAATATTCGCATTTTGTTGATTTTCAGAAGGCCATTTCTGAGATTTCCATGGCATTAATTTTATATTTTTAATTTCTTTTTTGTAGAAAACTGTTATTTTGATTAGAGCAATTCACTATTAGAAAAAAATTCTTATTTTGATAGGAAATAAAAATGAAGCATATTTTCTTAAATCTTTGACGTTTTTAAAGCAAATTTCTGATGTTGTTGTAAAGTGTATACATATATAAAGACATAGTTTTTGATAATAATATAATTACAGTATATTTAAATAACATAAATTGGCTAAACAAAAGGCATACATAAATTTACAAATCTTTGTAACAATTATATCAATTAGTGTCATTGTAATGCCCCATTGTATACTGTGAAAAAAATTTAAGCATTTCTATAAAGCTATCATCTTTTAAAGAAATCTACTGTACTTAAAAGAAAAAGGAGGAGAGAGAGGGAGAGGGAAGGAGAGGAAGAGGATGGGAAAGAAAGGAAAAGAACCGTCTTTCTGTTTAATAAAAAATACTTGTGTGATTAGGTTTATATGTATTACATTTTTGCAAAAACCTTTTTTGTTATTATTTAATTGTTTTAAATAGATGTTTATTTCACTTGCATATGTTTTTATGTATGCAGTTTTATTGTAAAAACACAACGAACTATTCGATATATACTTTTCAAAACTACGCTCACGATGGGATTTACCGTAATCAGCGGTTGTTTTCCTCTTTTATACGTAAGTATTTTGATTATTTGTTTTTATCTCTGGAACTTTTAATTTTAATTGAGAATATCTTGACAGCTACAATCTCATGTCCTCATACCTCAATTCTTATCTATGATAATAGCGGCTTTGCAACGAATGTATATCACAGCATGGGCAGCTAATGATTTAAAGGAAGTTGTAAGTTCTCTGAAAAAATTGTTTAATAAAATGACGAAAAAGCTTACAAACACGCAATTTGTTATATCATATTACTGTATACATATATCTGACTGCGAAAAACAATTTCTATCTTAATTTTTCAAGTTTTTATATTATTAAAGTTAAAAATGTTGATTAGTTTATAAGGAAAAATTTAGAATTTTTCATGAAAATTGGAGAAAAAATATTCTGTATATATTAGACTGCGAATTGGAAATTATATCTAAAGATAGCTAAGTGTAACGCGGTCATCTTACTCGATGCGTGGATCGGTTCGTCGGCGTCCGGGTTCGAGTGAAAGGAGAGACTCCAGCTTATGAGAATACTTGAATATGCTGATAAATTTCCTTGTTAGGATTTCTATATACACTATTTACAATGCGATTAACGGTGTGCAGCAAGCGGAGTCGCATTGTGCGCTAAGCGATTGGCGAGTGCAGATTTGCGGCGGGCGGTGGCGTGTATCGGGTGAGCGCATGCGAACTTAGCGTCTGCCATGATCGCAACTTAATGATTACGGCGTATGCAACTTACTGACTACGGTGATCGCAGCGTACGCGACTTACTAACTACGATGATTGCACTTAACGGTCGCGACTTATTAACTAATGTATGCGACTTATGGACTACGGCGATTTACGAACTATGACGTTCGCGATTTATTACCTATGGTTATCGCCGGTGCGACTCGAGCAGGGTACATCTTGATGGACGATATATCTCACTCAGAGGTCAGGAGTAGTCGGTTGGGTAAAGCCGAATGTTACGTCGGCCCTGGACAGATAGCAGGAAGCCAGTAACTTCCGGCAGAGTTGAGTAACACCTCAGTCTATACAGGTGACAGAAAGCCGGTAACTCCCGGCGGAACTAACAAGGGAACACTACGACGTGGTACCAATCAATTTCAACGAAACTCGTTGTAGCGATAGGTCTTCATATCAAGTAGTATTAGGTAAACGGATAAGATGCGCTTCTCAAGCGTTCGCGAGAAAACCGAAATTAAAAAATTCCAAGCGCCTTATGAGTAAATGGAATAGAGCGTTTAATCGAGGAGCGCGTGGCGCAGCGGCAGCGTACCGGATTCGTATCGTCGACATTGCTGGTTCGAGACCGATAAGTAAACTTTTTTTTTCAAAAAATTTTTCACAGTAGATTATTATATTTTTTTACAGAATTATAGAATTTTACAGTAGAATTTTTGAATCGAGCTTTTTTTCAAAATGGCGGACATAATATACTGGCTGGAAAATAGAAAATATTTATAGTTTTAAATCGGTTTGTACTAAATTGCGTATATGTATATTCTTGGGGAGCGGTACACTTGGACACAGTACAATTGAACACGGTTCAAATGGGCACGTTATAAATGGACACGAGATTTTGCACACTGTTCATCTGGACACCGTTTATTTGGACACCGTTCATTTGGACACAGAAAGACGCGCACCGTTCGTTTGGATACCGTTCATTTGCCCACCGTTCGTTTGGACACCGTTATTTGCCCACCGTTCGGTTGAACACAGTTCATTTGCCTACCGTTCATTTGGACACTGTTCATTTGCCCAGCGTTCGTTTGGACACCGTTCATTTGCCCCCGCCGGTAGGCAGGGTGGACCTCGCTTTACAACTACGGTGGGCAAATGAACGGTGGGCAATTGAACGGTGTCCAAATGAACGGTGCGCGTCTTTCTGTGTCCAAATGAACGGTGGGCAAATAAACGGTGTCCAAATGAACGATGCGCGTGTTTCTGTGTCCAAATAAACGGTGTTCAAATGAACAGTATCCAAGTGAGCGGTGTCCAAGTAAACGATGCGTATTTTCTTACGTGTCCAAAAGCTACTGTATCCAAAATTACTGTGTCCAGTTGAACCGTGTGCAAAATCTCGTGTCCATTTGTAACGTGTCCATTTGCACCGTGTCCAATTGTACTGTGTCCAAGTGAAGGCCATTCATATTCTTGATGTCGCAGATTATAAATGTAATATTAAAATTATAAAATTAATTATAATATGACCGCCATGAACAATAAAAATATTATAAATATGAATAAATGTAGGTATCATTATGAACCGATTTGCACAAGATTTGCATGCGAATGAATATTTTTAAGGTCACTAATTGTGTTAATATCTATTAGGTGTACAACTTTGCTTCCGCCGTTTTTTTCCGAAATTCGAGGCTTTATTGTAAAAAACTGGTTATACATTTATGATTCAAAGTATTGTCCATCGCTGGCCACTACTTTCTCTCATCTTTCGGGCAGCGTACGAATCCCGCGTTGAAAAAACTGGTCATCTTTTGAAGCGATCTACGAATCGATCCAATTTCTTACTTCTTCATAAGACCGGAAGTGCTGGTCAACCAGGCCGTGTGCCATTGATCGAAACAAGTGATAGTCAGAGGGAGCAATGTCTGGAGAATACGGCGGGTGGGGTAGGACTTCCCATTTCAACGTTTCCAAGTATGTCTTGACCACTTTTGCAACATGGGGTCGAGCATTGTCATGCTGCAAAATCACTTTATCGTGTCTCTCGTTGTATTGCGGCCGTTTGTCTTTTAATGCTCGGCTCAAACGCATTAATTGCGTTCGATAACGATCGCCTGTGATTGTTTCAGTCGGTTTTAACAGCTCATAATACACTACGCCGAGCTGGTCCCATCAAATACAGAGCATGACCTTGGAGCCGTGAATATTCGGTTTGGCCGTCGACGTGGAAGCATGGCCGGGATATCCCCATGATTTTCTGCGCTTGGGATTATCGTAATGAACCCATTTTTCGTCCCCAGTCACAATGCGATGCAGAAATCCCTTCCGTCTTTGCCTTTCAATCAACTGTTCACAAGCAAACAAACGCCGTTCAACATCTATCTCGGTTTCAACTCGTACGGCACCCAATTTCCTTGCTTCTGAATCATTCCCATGTCTTTGAGGCGTTTTGAAATTGCTTGTTGAGTCACTCCCAATGATCGTGCCAATTCTTCTTGACTTTGACTCGAGTCTTCATTAAGTAATGCCTCCAATTCTGCATCTTCGAAAACCTTCTCTCTTCCACCGCTATGCCAGTCTTCGACGTGAAAATCACCGTTCTTGAAGCGTTGAAACCACTCACGACACGTTCTTTCACTAATAGCGGCCTCACCATAAGTATTTGAGAGCATTCGATGAGCCTCAGCCGCAGATTTCTTCATATTGAAGCAGAAAATTAAAACCTCCCGCAAATGACGAGAATTTGGCTCGTAAACTGACATTTTCAATCGAGAATAACTTTATGATGCAGACACAAATCGACTAATGTTTCTATGGGGTTATGTTGACAGATGCCCAAGTTTATTGCATGACGTCTATGATCTATTTATTTCGACCACTACTTACCGCTAAAGCCATCTATAGGAAAACGGCGGAACCAAAGTTGTACACCTAATAAATAAAAAATGTTTTCTATTTTGTGAAAAATCACATATCACGATTTTCAAGGTCACTAATTATTCACGCGAATATTTTGGATAATTATCCTTATCCTGTTGCGCGAATATTCGGAGTAGATGTCCCCTTATGCAACGATGTCAATTTTATAAAAATTTAATAATAACTTTTGAGCTTCAATGTCAATCGTCTTCGAAGATCGTTTCCATTTTTTTCGTTGACTACTTATGTAGGGATCAGATGAAGCAGCTTTTTAATAATATCTTCATTTGTTGCACTTCTACAATGTTTTCGAGTGTGATATTCTCTAAATCGCTTAAAATTTTTGTTACGTGCTTCTTGCGCTTCTTCAGATAATTCACCGATTGGTAATAAATGTGAGTTTATAATCTGGCTCGAATGGAAAAGAATTTTATGCACTGAAGCAGGCTTGTAGTACCACGAATAAAGTTTAATATAAAGTTCTGCTGTTTCAAAAGCATATTTTTCAAATTTAAAAATATTTATCAGTTTTCCACAAGCAAGAATCTGCAGAATAATTCCGAATCTTCGAATAAGGGCTTCATCAACACCAGTTATTTTTGAAGTCATGTCAGGATCTCTGAAAAATCTTCTCGCTGTGTTCCTATCATTTGTTGATCCAGAACCTTGTTTTGGAGTATCTACATATAAAGCCATTTGTTTTCGAAATTTCTTTTGAATATTTTTATTGGCTTCCTCCATTGCCATATTATCTTTAGGTTCTTTTACAACCCATTTACAAAAACTTAACCGATAAGATATGTGTAGTATACACTCCATAAACCGAATCCACGCGTGCAATGTTGAAAGTCCATATTTAAAATTTTGTACAATTTCCTGCTTGTTCTTTAACTTAGAAAGATTATTCATCTCGAATGATTTTGCTCCACATATCACACATACTGATGCAGATGATGTTCCAGTTAAGACCTGGCACACTTTTCCATCTATCATTGTTAAAAATATTTCACGTTTCACTTCATAATGACCCGTATCAGTATCTATAATAGTAGGAACAAGATTATATATTCGTTTTTTTATCTGATTAACTTCAAGTATTATTTTTTGTTTAGTTTTAGAAGGATATTCAAATTTAATAGGTCGACAATACTTCGTTGATGATGGGCAAGAATTTTTCCATAGCTCTTTCCACCCAGATGAAATATTAATTTCTAAAGAAACCATTGAAATCATGAAAATACTTTCATCTGATAATGTTTCATTGACAAATTTTTGTTTATATTTACTTTGATCTGATTCTCCATCACATCCTCATTTTGCTATCAACTGTAATGACATATTTTCACCTGGTACTGCAACTGGTAGTTCAACACTTGGAATTAATAATATGCGGTTGATAGTGTGATCTAATAGCTGCTGTAAATTAACTTTTGCATCCGCCTCCGAAATCTCAAATGCATTTGGTGAAGAATAACATGTTTTTTTCATCTCAGAAAGTTTTTTATAAGTTAGAAGTATATGTCTGCATTTTTGGCAATTGCATGCAAACGAATTATTTCGTATTGGTATTTTGTTAATGTAGTATCCTCAAATAAAGTCAAAGCTTCATAATCAGTAAATTGTACCATACTATTATCATTCATTTTATTTGTTTCATCATTTTCAGAACATAGCAGTTTAGAAATAGTATTTGCCAGAGCCGATTTCCCAGTATTTCTTAAGCCAGTAAGGAAAACATTTTGAATTTCATTATCGGAATAGATACCTCTAAAAGAATTACTCTTTCTCCATTTAACAGATCGAGAACACTCATCAAAGTCTAAAGATTTTCTGCCACGCTTTTGAGATGTAAAATTTGCAATGAAATCAAAATGTAACTAGTTCTTGTTATTCGATTCGAATTGATTTCTATTATAAAATGCTTTCCTATACTTTTTTTTTAAATAGGCATAAAGCATTGAGAAATTTTTTCTTGTACTGTCTTTAACTGCATGTCACTAAAATTAAAAGTAGTAATATAATCATGAATTTTTTCTACATTTGTATTATGTCCTTCTAACAGAATGTCCGAAAGTATTCCATTTTTTATTTTAAATTTATCCATATTAATGCTTTTAAAACTATTTCACTTAGAACTTCCAAAAGCATAATTTGAATTTCGAGAATTTTATGTTGACAAGTTGAGAGATCTTCTATTATAAATAAGACGAGACGGGCAAATATGAGCTAATGCGCTGAATGAGGAACGCCAAAATTATGTTATTCCTCATATGTATAATTATATTTAGTAATTAAACGCTTCGGTTCGAATATTGGACTATCTTCAGTAACTGTATACAAAAATAATAAATATAAATAAAATCGGAATATAAAAAAGATTTACATAAAAGAAGTGGACGTATGTACTTTGATATAATATGAATAATGTCAGGAGCGTGTCGAACGAGCCACACTTGTCAACGGTGACAATACTAATAATGTGGGAATTTTCGAAACACAAAGGTTATAGTCGAGATATAAACATAAATACATAATATTGCGGTGACTTAAATTTTTTCCAAGTTATCTATTATTGGTAAATATCTTCTTTCTGCCAAAAAAAGGCACGATCATTGGCCTTGTTGACAGAGCCTTTTCATTTGTCTCATCCAAGATATCATAAAAAGAATTTTGAGTTCGTAATCAATACCTTTTTGGACCACGGATATCCGTTGTCTTCGATTTTTCGTGTGATGAACGAGCATTTGAAGAAACACTGGCGTTACTGACGTATATGCTTTCTTTTTTGCATTGAAAGATATCACTGCCTCGCACATACATGTAGAGATGTTGTCATGGAAATGTTGGAGATATTTCTAATAATTTCCTTCGATACTCAATATTTTTATTGTTCATGGCGGTCATATTGTAATCAGTTTTATAATTTTAATATTACATTTATAATCTGCGACATCAAGAACATACATATACGCAAATTAGTACAAATCGATTCAAAAAGTAAATGTTTTCTGTTTTCCAGCCGCTATATTACATCCATCATTTTGAAAAAAAGCCCAATTCAAAAAACGGCTTCGATAACCTTGTTCGAAATTGAGTAAGCTTCAATTTTTTTTTTTTTTAGATGTCCTGGGGTTATTACAAGCTGTCACGTACGTGACATTCAGTACTAATTAGAAGTGAACAATTTTCAGGGTCATGAAGGATTTATATCCAACGGCATAGCTCTATGTAGTTGATATCCAATTACTTAGACAGTTATATAATTAATTGCATAGGTCTTGGGGTAATTTTCTTTTCAACCTCCGTGGTATCTTGACTCTTCTCAAAAGATTGACTGTGAGAGTGTTGGGGTGATCCACCAGTCTATTTCCGTAACTCTGGCTGAGTCTCCTCACCTCGTCTCGGACATTAGAAACGTTAAGATCATGGTGCAGCGTTTCATTGGTAACGTACCAAAGAGCATTGACAATTATACGGAGACACTTAGATTGGAATCTTTGAAGTATCTCTATGTTTGAATTGAAGACCGTGTCCCACAACTGGATGCCGTAAGTCCAGATGGGCTTGAGGATAGCCTTGTATAAAAGCAGCTTATTGTCAACCGTTAGTTGCGATTTCCTGCCTAATAGCCAGTACATTTTGCTCAGTTGGAGTCCCAGCTGTTTTCGTTTAGTGAATATGTGTTTCCTCCAATTTAGCTTTCTGTCAAGATATAGGCCCAAGTACTTGACCTCATCTGCTTGCGGTATTTTCCGGTCGTTTAATGTTACAGGGGGACAAGTTTCCTTCCGAGTTGTAAACGTGACATGTGTTGATTTTGTCTCATTGGCTTTAATACGCCATTTTTTTAACCATCTCTGGATGAGTGTAAGGCTCTCTTGTAAGCGCTGAGACGCTAGGATTGGGTTTTTATGAGTTGCAAGAATGGCAGTATCATCCGCATAGGTTGCAGTTGTAACTCTTAGGGAGGTTGGGAGATCTGCAGTGTATAGTAGGTAAAGCACTGGTCCAAGAACGCTGCCTTGCGGAACTCCAGAGTGTATCTCTTTTATTCGTGTGACTGCTTCCCCATGTTTGACAAGGAATGTTTTGTGCAGTAGATATGATTTAATGACAGCATATAGGTCTGGTGATAGATTACGCTTGATTTTGTGTAGAAGGCCATCATGCCACAGTTTGTCAGATGCCTGCGAGACATCGATAAAGACCGCAGAACAGTACCTTCCTGCTTCCATATCGCCGTTGATTTTTCTGACAATTCTGTGTACCTGCTCGATAATTGCATGCTTGCGTCGAAATGCGAACTGATGATTAGGAATTAATTCTCGCTCCTCAATAATTGGAGAGAGCCTTAGCAGAAATAATTTTTCGAATAACTTTGACAGAACAGGCAGTAAGCTGATTGGTCTATATGATTCGACAGCCTCCTCAGGTTTCCCGGGCTTCTATATCATAATGACTTGGGCCACTTTCCATTCAGGGGGAAAGAAGCCCCGTTTAAGAACTGCGTTACATAATTGTGTAATAAACTTTATAGCTTTATCTGGCATCATTTGCAGGATTCTGTTGGTTATTAGATCATAACCCGGTGCTTTTTTAGGGTTCAGATTTTTAATTGCAGTTCGTACTTCTTTTGAGGTGAAGGGTTTTGTGGGAGTATCCAGAGAGGTAGTAGTGGTAGCAGTAACAGGTTCTGAAAGTAGTTTATTTTCCTCTTCCAAGGTTATCTCTCTCGGGTTTGGCGTGAAGACCCTAGAAAGGTGAGTAGCCAATGTTTCGGCTTTTTCTTTGTCGGACCTTGCCCAGCTTCCATTTTGTTTTTTTGATGGACGGATGTCGTTGTTGTGGACTTTTCAGTTTCTTGGTGGCCTTCCATAGCGAGCAATTTGATTCTGCAGAGGCGCTTAGTTTACTTAGGTACTTTTGTATCCCCCGGTTTCTATCCGAGTCGAGGAGGCATTTAAGTTCCTTGATTGCCCTATTAAATTTGGTTTTAGTCATTGGCCATCTGTTGGCTTGCCACTGCTTTCGCAGCTTCCTCTTTTCAGCTATTTTGTCTTTTATTAGTGATGAGCACTCAAAACTGGTTTCGAGATTGCGACTCGTCGGAGTTGCATTCCAAGCGGCCTGATGTACGCTGTGATTAAAACTTTCAACAGCATGTACAATATCATTGTCAGATTTTAGGGGGATAGAGGTGTCTAGAGTAGTCGTTATTAGTTCTTGAAAATATGTCCAGTAAGTCTTGGCATTGTAAAGAGTGCAGGGCATCTCTTTAGACATTACTGAGCTCCGTACTGTGATTAATATTGGCGAGTGGTCAGAAGAAAAGTCAAAACTAGGCTCAACTTGACAGCAGTTTTTAGGAATGCCTTTAATGATGCCAAAATCTAAGAGATCCGAAATTTTTGTGCTATCCGATGGCCAGTAGGTAGGTTCGCCCGTTTACACGGTTGACAGGATCATTATTTCAATTGCTTTTAGAAGTTCACGTCCTTTGGGCTGAATCAACCTCGATCCCCAATGTGTGTGTTTGGCATTGTAGTCCCCTACCGCGATGAATCGGTTTCCAAGAGTTTTAAAGAAAGTTACATATTGTTCGTTTTTTATTGTGTGCTTGGGTGGGGAGTATATGGCGGAGATAGTAATGCTCCCAGACCAATCTTCGACTATAACACTGGTAGCCTGTATATGCTCTTCCTGGTATCTGTCAATATCGTGATGTCTAATGCTGCTTCTGATGATGAGAGCAGTTCCGCCATGGGCTTTTCCATCGGGGTGCATTGTATGATATAGGGTGTACCCAGGAATACGAAAGTAGCTCTTGTTTGTGAAGTGGGTTTCGGATATAGTCATTATGTCTATGTTGTGACTGAGGATGAATGTTTTGATTTCCTGTGTGTGTTTAGCCAACCCATTGGCGTTCCATGCGACTATCTTGAGCGTCTTGTCCGTTATGATATTTTAGTGACAAGAGTTGTTAGGATGTTTAACACTGAGCCCATTTTCTCCATGAGCTCTTTCATCGTGTGCTTTAGTTCTTGAAAGTCGTTTGAATGGTATGTCTGAACTGGTTTTAAATGCACTGTTTGAGAGTTGTGAGAAGTCTGATTGCCTAGAGTGGGTTGTCGATTTTTGCCGCTTACAGCATCTGCAAAGGAGGTTTCTGGATGAACAGATTGTTATGTCCAGTCTCGGGGAGGATGAGTCGACGGAAGGGCGCAACAACTATCTTTTATTATCCCGAAGTTAAACGTCTCGTGGCGTTTGAAATCGGGTCGCACGAACTGACAGGTCTGAAAAGCAGGTAAACGACTGAGTCGCTATTACGCTGGTTATTCAGACGTTCGTTCGGTGGTCCCTTTTCGGTAAGAGAATTTAATCTCTTTTACGCGGGATGGGACCAAGTGCGATCTTTCGACTAGGAATGAGTGAGGGTTTAATAAAGTGTTATTTTGATTTTAAATTAACAAAATGTAAATTTATTCATTTTTAAAGTAGATGGTAGGTATACATGATTATAAAAAATTTGTAACAATGCACCCCCATTGTTACCCGGCAGTAGACTGCCGGAAGTCTGCCGCCCGGCGAACACCAGCCGGGCAGGGGCAGAGGCGCCGAGCGCCCATTTTAAACGCTAATTACCGCCGTTGCGATAAACAACTGTACGGCCGTTATACGGCCGCCGTTACGCCGTTATACGGGAAAACCGAGCACAGCCGAGTGCTGCCGGAAGATCCCGAGCGTTACCCGCCGAAACGCCGCGTCGTTTCGCCCAGGGGAAGCGACGCGTTTACCGTAATAATTACCCGTCGAAAACAACACATCGTTATACTCACCCGGGGGCGAACGACGCGATTACCGCTAGACGCTCGGGTATAAAAAGGCAGCATTTCGGCATCTCATTACCAGAACGATTCCTGAAATCCTCTCGAGCAGTACGCTCCGAGCCGATACCAGAACCGATCCTGAAAAACCGCATACGAACGAAGGAAAGTGAGATTGACGCGTACGCAGTCTCCGCCGAGCATTCTCGGCCTCCTCGCCGCCTGCGAAATCCTACCTAAATCCGACCTCGTCAAACGATAGCGGAGAGTTCGCCGCTATCTAAGATTCGGTCTAACATCCGACCGCTACCGCTAAACGGACCGTGGGCCGGCGAGTTCGCCGCTCCGTCGAGACTTCTCGACGCCCGATAGCAACCCTCTGTCCGCGTACGGAAGCAAGGGACGGAGAGTTCTCCGCCCGATCGAGGATTCTCGATCTCCGGTCGCATCCCCCGCACACCTGGGAATACGGATTCAAATACGCGAGCACATTGTCACGGTTTTACCGTGAGCGATTATAATCGCAACGAAATACATAATCATATCACCCGATAGAATTCCACGCGCCGACGAAATAAACACAGCCTTGCTGTACACGCGCCGATCGACCGCGCCCGATTTCTTGCGTATTTCGCGCACCATCAAAACAAACACGGCTTTGCCATATACGCGCCGATCGACCGCGCCCGATTTCTTGCGCGTTTCCCGCGCCGTCAAAATAAACACGGCCTCGCAATACGTCGCCGAATATTCAGCGGTTCGATACATCGAACCACGCGCACCGAATAACCGCACGCAACCTGCACCGAACGCGTTGCATTATCCGCCGCGCGCTAATACCCGAAACACATTGTACCTAGACCATCTCCGAAAGAGAGTAATAAATAAGCTAAATTGCATCCTCAGCTTTCGTGTGTCTCACCTTTCACGAGCCCTGATCCCGACCGAGATATCCGCGCGCTCGCGAAAGTAACCCCGTTACAAATTAAAATAAAATATAATATACATTTTTCTCTTAGTGTATGTGAATGTGTGTGTGTGCACGTGTGTGTTAATTCGCGGGTGTTACACTAATACGGAGGACATCAGTCAAAAATGCAAGGGAATGATTTTACCGTTAAATTTAGATTCTAACTGGGTGATACAATGTGATGATTTAATTAAATAAATAAAAAACAAACAAAACATGTGTGCGTGTGTGAGTGAGAAAGGAAATATGGAGTCATGGAAAAGGAAAATGAAGGGAGATATTTCAGTTTACTTTAATCCTGGTAGGGTGAAGCGGATTCTAAGTCGGGTAGTTCATTGCAGAACTCCTCTATAGCTTTTACGAAATATGCTTCTGAAAACTGCGGGAAAGATGGGGGTGAATTGTTCAAGAGGATGGTGGATAGGGAGGAGAAGGAACGTGGGGAAAGCGGAGGTTCGGTCGCTGGAGTGATATGGTCGGGGAAGTAGATGGGGGAGCAACTGGGGGAAGAGTACCTTGGCGAGGGAGAGAGAGTAGGTTCGGCGGATACGCGTAGTGGTTTCTTAATATGTGGGTCGCAAAATTCGCATGTTACCGGCGCTCGAGTCCTCCGACTCCTGCGGACGACTATTCGGCTGGATGATATGGTATAAGTAGTACCGGATCTGGTTTTCACTACGAAACCAGAGTGAGTGTAATGTAGCGCTTATTTATCGCGAGGGTTAATAGTATAAATAAAATGGATGAGTGTGACTTACTTTTTATCTCGTAGATGGAAGGTGCAGGTTGTATTAATAAACTGGCTTCGTGCCTTGCGAGTCGCTCTGGTTGATGCAGTTGACCAGCGATGATGCCGAATGAGGACACTGATATAGCACTATTTATTATACTTCGCGTACCACGGTGCCAAGGCACTTAATAAACTATATCGAAGCTGGAGAGCAAGTACGTAAGTGACTGTATGTCCCTTCGAGTCCTCTTTTTATATCTCTCTTTTCGGGGTGTATTCTAATTTCTAAGAGTGGGAATCTTCCAAAACTTTAACGAATTAAAAATTGTGCCAGTGGCCTCGTTAGGAGTGTTTCTCCTACTTTTCGAATTTTCACTCGTGGTGATCGTCGATTGGTGATCAGTTCAGATTAGAAAAGTCTTACTTTCTCGTTACTGAATGTGTCGTCACAGAAGTTTCGTCATTATTGATTTAGTTGTATTCGTCAGATATTTCGTGAGAATTTTATTATCTTTTCGGTATCAGTTTATTATTCCGTTGGAAAATTCTATTGCGAGGGTCTACTGATTTTTATTTATCTACTGATTTTTATTTATTTTTAGGCGACCGGCGCGGTTTCGTCACCGGTCTCTCGCGTCTTTCCCACGGTTACTCATAGATATAGATATTGACAAGTGACTAAATGTTTAAGGAATGTGTGACGCAAGATGCTCTATTTACCGAACGACTCATTTCTATCACCGATTAATTATCATTGCCGCAACTTCGCGGAAGGGAGGAATCGTGGAGTCGCCAGGATGTAACAAGATCTTGTTTGTGTAATTGCTGGGTTTGTATGTGAATTCAGTGTTGTGACCTTCCTCCTTAGGAGCAGGGAATGTGCTTTTACGTAGGTCTTTATAGACCATACAGCCTTTGTAATTGGCAGGATGGTTGCCTTCACACAAGACGCACTTTACGAGGTTTGACCTTTCTTTGCGTGGGCAGTTAACAGTTGGATGGTTGCCTGCGTATTTAATGCATCTAGCTTGTCGAAAGCAAAAGCTTTTGGTTAGGTTCCCATAACGCTGGCACTTGGTGCATTGAGGAATTTCATGCTTTGGTCGTGGCGGCGCGAATTTTATTTTACACTGATGGAGCGAGTTAATTTTATAGATTTGCTTATTGTTGATCTCAGGTTTGAGCTCAATGTAGAACATAGGGAGAGGCTTTTTGGTTCTTAATGTTCCATACATTAGTGACTATGTGTCCATGTTCTTCAATTTCTTTTTGTATGTCATCTACATTAGTTGATGGGTGCATATTCTTAAGAACGACTTTAAAGCTTCTTTCTTCCTTCGACTTGTATGTGTGGAATTCCGTTTCCCTGTTTCTAAGCTCTTTAACTATATCGGTATATGTTTTGGGATCTTTAGCCTGTATTTTAACTTGTTCGTTATTTATAATTTTGATTTCGTATTCTTCTTTGGCGATACTGTCCAAAAGATGCATGAGCGGTTGGATGTTATCAACCCTGGCTACAAAGATGGGAGGGGGTTTAACAGACTTTTCTGTTTTATTGTTATTGTTCTGATCAGTTTGCTCTTCTTCGAATCCATTGAAACTGTTGGAGGTAGGCACGGAGTTACTAAGCCAATAGTTGTCCGTTTTAGGTTGCTTCCGGTGATTGGCCTGCCCGGGACTCGTTCTGCTTCTTTTTTATTTCCAACTTCCTTCCACTCTTCTGTCGGGTTTTCTTGCTGGGTGTTGTAGGGTGATTGTGGTGGGATGTTGATGTCCGATATGCCTTCTTTAATGTTTTGTCTAGTTGGTAGATCGCTCATAGAGTTCGATTTAGTTTTGTTGTTAGCAAAGCTTTACTGTAGAGTTTGTTGTATCTTAGTCTTCTTGATCCCTGTCAGAGTGTGTAGAGTGCCGTGTCTATACTGATAGAGTTGTTAGGTTCCAGTGTATGGGTCCCACTAGACTCTTCCTCTTGTCCCCCTTCGTGCGTTTCTTGATTCGTGCAACTAGGGTTCTTGTCCTGCTGTAGTATTTTTATTTCCACTTCTAGTTGTAGCATTTTTTCCATGCATTCCACAGCAGTTTTTCGTTCTGCGATCGTGGTTGGTAGTTATTTATTGAGATGCCAGTAGCAAGACTATGTTCCTCAGCCTGGCCATCCGCTGAGAACATTGGGCGGTTGCATGATGACCGTCGAGGGGAGCCCGTCGCTCACTTTCCTCATCGACGAGTACTGTGTATCCGATCCCCTGCACCGTAACACTTTTTTCATTATGATTTTCCATCCATATACAGGGTGTCCTAGACCCGTACACCCCTTTTCTTTCAAAAACTAAGCATTTTAGAGAAAAACGTTTTGAACAAAAATTGCATGGTTTTGAGGGGAACATAAGATGATGTCATTGGTTTGACCTTGGATGGCATCGTTAAGGTCAAGTCAAGGACACCTTTAATTTCTTAAACGGAATTCCCCTTTTCTATTGCATATTCTTGTAGCTTATCTCGAGAGCTTTCCAAAAAACTATAATAAAGTATTTTTTCATTAAGTACTTTTTAAGTTATTTTATATTTTAATCTGACATATTTTGATATAAAAAATAAAATATCTCGTAAAATATTTAGTTTTCGATAATCTTACCGTAATACTTTTATGTACAGAATAATGAGACAAATCAATTAGAAAAAAAAATTATTGTTTTTAAGAAAAAGTATGTAATTATTTACAATGTATTTTTTTAAACAATTATTTGTTTTTTTCTTTACACTAATTGATTTGTCTCATTATTCTATACATAAAAGTATTACGGTAAGATTATCGAAAACTAAATATTTTACGAGATATTTTATTTTTATATCAAAATATGTCAGATTAAAATATAAAATAACTCAAAAAGTACTTAATGAAAAAATATTTTATTATAGTGTTTTGGAAAGCTCTCGAGATAAGCTACAAGAATATGCAATAAAAAAGGGGGATTCCGTTTAAGAAATTAAAGGTGTCCTTGACTTGACCTTAACGATGCCATCCAAGGTCAAACCAATGACACCATCTTATGTTCCCCTCAAAATCATACAATTTTTGTTCAAAACGTTTTTCTCTAAAATGCTTAGTTTTTGAAAGAAAAGGGGTGTACGGGTGGTCTAGGACACCCTGTATATAACGGTAGACTGACGATGCCATTTGGTCCGCGGATGTTATTTAATTTCACACCTATCCTCTTGGCAAGCCGGTGTGGACGTTCCCCCATCTGCCTCCCCATACGCGCTCTCTAGGAGTTGACTTCTCCCGAGGGAAGCTTCAACTTAAAAAAAAAAAAAAAACATTAAAATCGGATAAAATTTGAAGGCTGTAGACAATTTTGAAACACGATTTCTCATTTTCCAACCGCTATATTACGTCTGCTATTTAAAAAAAAAAGCCTGATTAAAAAGTCGGCTTCGATAACCTTGTTCGAAAATGAGTAAGCTTCAATTAAAAAAAAAACATTAAAATCGGATATGATTTGAAGGCTCTAGACAATTTCGAAACACGATTTCTCATTTTTCCCCACTATGCGGTGGAGACCTATCTCGCGTAGAGGCACTAGAGAGAGAAAGAGCAAGTAAGCAAGCAGAAACGGTAGAGGGAGTGCGAAATAAAGTGATAGCTTGATGTGCGGAATGTATATTTACCGTTGCGTATTACAATGTGGTAGCAACGGGGTGATCTATCATTACATAATACCAGTTGCGTTCAAAAAATTCTCAGATTGATTTTTTTAAAGACGTATTAATAGCACTATCTCTCACCCAATACAGGAACTAGGTAGTACCAACCTTTCTGAGTCTCCCATAATTTTTTCGTTGCGTTAGATGCAATAGTTTTTAAGTAATGCACATTGAAAGATGTTTATTTTTTTTGCATTGTCACGATTTCAAGAATGGAAAAACCGGTCGCAATTAAATTTTGCTTTAAAAGTGGAGAAACTGTTTTATCAAGATGTTATGGATCAACTTTTAAACCGAATTCGATGTGTTAAGCCCGATTTTTACAAACTGGATGAATGGTTCTGTTACGTCCAGACTCGAGGAAGGATGAGTCGACGGAAGGGCGCAACAACTATCTTTAATTTTCCCGAAATTAAACGTCTCGTGGCGTTTGGAATCGGGTCGAACGAACTGACAGGTCCGAAAAGCAGGTAAACGACTGAGTCGCTGTTACGCTGGTTATTCAGACGTTCGTTCGGTGGTCCCTTTTTGGTAAGAGAATTTAATCTCTTTTACGCGGGATGGGACCAAGTGCGATCTTTCGACTAGAGGAATGAGTGGGGGGTTTAATAAAGAGTTATTTTGAATTTTCAATTAACAAAATGTAAATTTATTCATTATAAAGTAAATGGTGGATATACATGATTATATAAAAAAAATTAAAATAAAATATTGTTGATTATAATTTCGCGGTGAGTGTACATGTGTATGTGTGTGTTTTAGTTTGCGGGTGTTACATTAATACGGAGGACATCAGTCAGAAATGGAATGGAATGATTTTACTGTTAAATTTAGATTCTGACTGGGTGATACAATGTCATGATTTAATTAAATAAATAAAAAACAAACAAATGTGTGTGTGTGTGAGTGAGAAAGGAAATATGAAGTTATGGAGGGGGAGATATTTCAGTTACTCTAATCTTGGTAGGATGAAGCGGATTCTAAGTCGGGTAGTTCATTGCAGAACTCCTCTATAGCTTTTATGAAATCTGCTTCTGAACACTGCGAGGAAGATGGGGATGAATTGTACAAAAGGATGGTGGATAGTGAGGAGAAGGAACGTGGGGAAAGCGGAGGTTCGGTCGTTGGAGTGATATAGTCGGGGAAGTAGATGGGGGAGTAACTGGGGGACGAGTATCTTGGCGAGGAAGGGAGAGTAGATTCAGTGGATACGCGTAGCGGCTTTTTATTATGCGTGTCGCAAAATTCGCAGTTTAACGGACGGCGAGTCCTCCGACTCTTGCGAATTGCTATTCGGCTGGATGTTATGGTATATGTAGTACCGGATCTGGTTTTCACTACGAAACCAGAGTGAGTGTAATGTAGTGCTTATTTATTGCGAGGGTTAATGGTATAAATAAAATAGATGAATGTGACGTACTTTTTATTTCGAAGATGGAAGGTGCAAGTTTATAGTTAGACTGGCTTCGTGCCTTGTGGGTCGCTCTGGTTGCGGTTGACCAACGATGATGGTGGATGAGGAGACTGGTATAGCACTATTAACTCTGATTTGCGTATCGCGGTGCCAAGGCACTTAATACGACTATGTCGAAGCTGGAGAGCAAGTACGTAAGTAAGAGTAAGTAAGTAAGTAGTCGTATGTCCCTTCGAGTCCTCTTTTTATATCTCTCTTTTCGGGGTGTATTCTAATTTCTAAGAGTGGGAATCTTCCAAAACTTTAACGAATTAAAAGTTGTGCCAGTGTCCTCATTAGGCGGGGTGTTTCTCCTACTTTTCAAATTTTCACTCATGACGATCGTCGATTGGTGATCAGTTCAGAATCCCTTGAGCTCTAGGTTTCCCTTACGCCCGTGATTTGATTAGACAAAGTCCAAATGTGACGTCACAGAAGTTTCGTCATTATTGATTTAGTTGTATTCATCAGATATTTTGTGAGAATTTTATTATCTTTTCGTTATCAGCTTTTTATTCCGCTGGAGAATTCCACTGCGAGGGTATCTACTGGTTTTTATTTGTTTTTAGGCGACCGGCGAGGTTTCGTCGCGTCTTTCTCACGGTTACTCGTAGATATAGATATTGATAAGTGACTAAATGTTTAAGGAATGTGTGACGCAAGATGCTTTATTTACCGAACGACTCATTTCTATCACCGATCGATTATCATTGCCGCAACTTCGCGGAAGGAAGGAATCGTAGTCACCAGGACGTAACAGTTCCTTTCTCCATGATAACGCACCCGCCCATTCGTCAATCGTCGTCTCCCAATTTTGGGGCAAAAAGAATGTGACCATCATCACCCACCCGCCGTATACGCCAGATTTGGCATCTGCTTTTTTTACTCCCCAAGATATTGGCGACGAAAGGGATTCGCTAGGAAGATATGAAGGCAATTCAACACACTGTGACAAAGCATTTAAATGCAATTTCCCAAAAGGAGTTTTCCAAGGCCTTTCAGCAGCTCTACGAACGTTCTACTGACTGTGTGGTGAGAGGGAGGATGTATGTAGAAAAACAAATAATAAAATTTTGTTTATCTGTAGAATTCGATTTTTCATTTCATTAATCTGGTTTTTAAACGCACCGGGTATAAAGTATATGATTATACGCAACATATGATACAATTAGTAAAGCAGTATAGAGTAGAAGAATATAGCCAAAATTTTTCGAAAACCACGTCAGTATACAGTAATATAGCTAGGCCGGTTCTAACCCAGGTCTTCTGAGGGGAGTGAGGGGCGAGGGGAAACCGGCGTGGGGGGTATAACATCACGCGGGGGAACCGCGACACAAGGTAGGCAAGGGATCGGCGGAGGGGCAGGGAGGGGACCGCGCACAATGGGTAGATGAGTCCATGGGGAAGAGCCCCCTCTTCCCCGGGGACCGCGGCGAAACCGATAGGCGAGGGGTCTGCGAGGAGAGGAACGCGAATGTACGATGCCGTAATGTGCGGGAGAATGATAGCGCTAATGGTATTCATATGGGCGTGGGAGAAGGATAGCGCGAGGCGTTCGCATGCACGTTGGAGAGAGATAGCGCGAGGCATCCACGAGTAGGAAAAGGATAGCACACAGGTATGAGAAGGATAGCGCGAGGCGTTCGCATACACGTGGGACAAGGATGGCGTTTGCATGCACGAACCACTATCGAACAGTTATCAAACAGCTTCTAAATAGCTATCGAAAAGCTTTGAACAGCTCCCGAACAGCTTCGCATGCACGTTGGAGAAGAATAGCGCGAGGCATTCGCAATGTGTGAGAGAAAGATAGCGTGAGGCATTCGCATGCACGTGGGAGAAGGATAGCGCTAATGGTATTCGCATGCACGTTTGAGAGAGATAGCGCAAGGCGTTTGCTAGGCTATGCGACAAGGATATGAGAGGCCGGGTATGAGCGTACGGGTATAAGAGGGATAGCGCGTGGATGCTTGCGAGTAGAAAAAGGATAGCGTAAGAGGATATGGTGGAGGCGCAAAAATAATTGACACTCTTTTAATAATAATATGTGTGTGTGTGTGCGTGTGCGTGTGCGTGTGTATGTGCGTGTGTGTGTGCGTGCGTGTGTGTGTGTGTGTGTAATATAAAGATATAAAAATATATAAAATATAAAAATATAATATAAAAATAGTAAGATGATATGTAAAAATATAATAATGTGGACGCTTTTGAAACAAAAAACAAGTGTTATTAGTATATTAATCCAGTTTGAACGTACTAAAATTTTAAAAAGAAGATATTTACAATTAGTTCTATGCTTCTTGTTCGAAGGTTCTTTTAGCTCTTCCAGCTCCCAATCTTCATCACCGAAGTAATCGCTGTAATCATCATAGTGTTCGAGCCCGAAAAGTTTTCGAAGTCAAAAAATATCATTAAGTAGAAATATTTCCGCCCACTCGCGGGCGTCTCGGGTATCACCCCATAACTCGGGGTGATTATGATAATTACGGCCCCTATTTGAAAGATCGTTCCTGAAGACATTTTTGACGAGGAACACGGGAAAAATAGTAAAAAAAATTTCCGACCAATAGTTTTCGAGATATATCACTTTAAAGTATTGGACATGATAATAAAACTTTATAAAAACGGACCTAACAATGTTGACCTTGACATATGTTGTCAAGATCATGATCCTGAGTAACTTTTCCTTATAACTTAATCGGCGGTCTCTTATAATTTTTGAGATATTTAAAGTTAAAGTTTAATTCGAAACGAAAATTTGGTTTGGGTTATATAACGTAACCCAACCCAAATTTTAGTTTTAAATCAGAAATAGGTTTGGGTTAGATTTTATCTTTCGGAAGTGGAGCCCCCCCCGTAGGGGGGGGCGGAACCCACTGCGTCCACGCATATACTTTACAACGCGAAGCGAGGTCCACCCCACAATTGTTGTATGGGTGGGAGATGGATTGGGTTAGATTCGAAACGAAAATTTGGTTTGGGTTATATAACGTGGATGGGAGATGGGTTGAGTTCGGTTATTTTTTCTCGGGGTGGGGGTGCAGGGATAGAGGCGACGCCTCTCTTCCGCCCACGCGTACGATTTTTCTAGATATAAATAAATAAATGTGTTAAGAAGATATTTTATAAAACATACATAGTGTTTGAAAATTATATATAATTATATGTAAACAAAAATTAAACAAAAATTAAAATAAATAAAAAAATTAAACAAATTTTAACAAAAAAAGTCTATAATATGTTGATTACTTTCGAAAACTGAATACAAGCATCTTCTAATAGTAAGAGCAATGAGAATTTTGTGTTTATGTTCAAGAAACGTAAACAACGCAAGACATTGGTAGTACATACGATTCTAAGCTACACATGGAAGATACTCGCGACAGTGTTCTTCACAACATATGTCAAGGTCAAGGTCATTGGGGCCGTTTTGTGACGTTTTATTATCATGTCCAATACTTTAAAGTGATATATCTCGAAAACTATTGGTCGGAAAATTTTTTTACTATTTTTCTCGTGTTTCTCTTCAAAAATGCTTTCAGAAACGACCTTTCAAATAGGGGGCCGTAGTTATCGTAATCGTGCCCATAACTCTACAAAATCTTCTTGTGCGTTCCGCCGCAACATACGCACCCTCTGTTGATGCCGTATATTTACAAATCCGTCTATGCGGACATCGATGAAGCACTGTAAATATAATGTAAAAATTATAATACACAATTTGTACAAAAGATGTACACAAAAACTACGTACCCATGGTAAAAATGCAGCCTTTGCAACATCTAATATCCTTTGATAAAATTTGGTTGCTCGCGGCGACATATCAATCATCTCTTGAGCCATTTTTTATGCTTTTTTCATTTCACTTCTCTCAAAAACTGTACTTGAAGACTGTCAGACTCTTTATGACGAACACAACGGGATGGACATCATCTCGTTTAAACATTTTAGAGTAGGGGATGTATCACTTTACGAAGAACGCTTACTCTCAGCTCTTGATAAGAAAACAAAAATTAGAATGTTTCTGCAGACAACTGTCCACAGTTAAAGTCTGTTAAATATGAATAACGGATTATTATAATATATAAACCACTATTAAATTACTGTCAAACCACTTTGAACCACTATCGAACGGCTATCGAACTGCCATCGAACAGTCTTTGAACAGCTATCAAATCACTGTGAACCGCTATCAATTACATTGAACCACTATCAAACGGCAAATTAATTACTTATGTATCATTTAAATAAATATTTTAAGTATTTTATGCTATAGACATGTACATAAATAAGAAACTGCAGAAATTGATATATTGGAGATTTTAGAAAACTAATTATATATATATATATATATATATATATATATATATATATATATATATATATATATACTAGGGTGGTCCTTATTTTTCGACTTTCGAATTTTTTCTGCGGTACCCCGCAGAATGTTCCCAATCCACAAAAAAATAATCCCTCCCAAATTTCAGCTCGATCGGACAACGGGAACCCGTGCCTCCGACTCGTTAAACATTTGAATACCCTTGTATTAAACTTTCTACACTATCAACATTGGTTTTTAAAGCGTATTTTCCACAAAAATCGGCCTAGAGGACTTTTATTTTTTTTAACATGTGTGTCTTGCTTTTCTGCATCGTTTGAGACCTTATACGTCTAATTTAAACAATTAGGTGAATTGTTAATGACTAAAAAATATAAATAATACAAAGTTATTGCATTTATTGTTTGAGCTGGAAAAAATGATATATGTGCTACAAAAGTTGTAATAGTATGTTTGAAGGACAAAATGAGTTTAAAACATGATGAATTTCATGTTTTTATTAATAAAGCGATTTTTTAAATTTAACATAATAATCAATAATTTTATTATAATGGTAATTGTTAGTCATTGGCACCACCTTGAATAATTCCAAGTAACTAAAAAAAAACCTTGTTGAACAAAAGACTGCAGCTATTATACCTAACCTAGAGCCCAGCGTGCAAGCATCAGGCGTAAAAACAACTGAATCTCACAAGCAGAAATTGTAAAACAGCACATCCAAAACTTGTTTGATAGATGGCAACTTACTTCCAATAATCTGCTGCGAATAATTTCCAATAAGGTATGTCTTATCACGCAAATTAATTCTCGAAGTCATTGCCAAAAATTTTGCACATAATATCGAACAGGAAAAATTCCATTGTTAACTCTTAAACTCAGAAGTAAACATACGCCTGCATGCTGTGCTCTAGGTTAGGTATAATAGCTGCAGTCTTTTGTTCAACAAGGTTTTTTTTAGTTACTTGGAATTATTCAAGGTGGTGCCAATGACTAACAATTACCATTATAATAAAATTATTAATTATTATGTAATGTTAAATTTAAAAAATCGCTTTATTAATTAAAACATGAAATTCATCATGTTTTAAACTCATTTTGTCCTCCAAACATACTATTACAACTTTTGTAGCACATATATCATTTTTTCCAGCTCAAACAATAAATGCAATAACTTTGTATTATTTATATTTTTTAGTCATTAACAAGTCACCTAATTGTTTAAATGAGACGTATAAGGTCTCAAACGATGCAGAAAAGCAAGACACACACGTTAAAAAAAAGAAAAGTCCTCTAGGCCGATTTTTGTGGAAAATACGCTTTAAAAACCAATGTTGATAGTGTAGAAAGTTTAATACAAGGGTATTCAAATGTTTAACGAGCCGGGGGCACGGGTTCCCGTTGTCCGATCAAGCTGAAATTTGGGAGGGATTATTTTTTTGTGGATTGGAAACATTCTGGGGGGTGCCGCGGAAAGAATGCGAAAAAAAAATTTTGATCAAGGATAAATAAGGACCACCCTAATATATACATTAATTATATATATACGTTATTATCTATACACAATTTAATATATACAGGGTGACCAGTAATGACCGCTCACTAAGTACATAGCGTTATTCCTTACCAAAAACTGAGACGAAAAGTCCTGAACCATTTTTACGCTTAATAAAGGAAAATTAAAATTCAAGATAAAGGCAATCAGAGCCAAGCGCGGTAAGTAGAGCACAACAAGCTTTATTCAGTGATCAATCTCTATAATAGAGTATACAGGAACCGAACGTTTCGGCTCCTTTTTGGGGCCATCTTCAGCGCAAAACAATTAAAATTAGCTTATGCCATAACGGTCGTGCGTTCTGATTCGGATTGTAAACATGGTCGCAAATAGAATTAATAAATAAAGGTTAACAGTCGTGTGTTCTTGGTCGATATAATAAAAATAAAAACATAGTCGCAAATAAAATAGATAGAAATAAATTAATTAATTAAAAAAAGAAAAAATTAATAAATAATTAAAAATTAAAAAAAATTAAAAGCGGAGATCTCTCACATCATTATAGTGTTGCAGACTGTGCATTATTTGTATATCGATGTCAATCCGAGGATGAATAATTCCTCGATTGTTCGGTCGGAAATTAAAATCCCAATTAACTGTCATTTCGATATGTATAAAAATGTGTCTGTAAATGAAGTGAGACGGATTATATGAGAGAACGATGTGAGAGAATGAAAATAAGACTTTAAATGACAAATGTAACTTACAAAAGAGAATCAAATGTTCCATACATAAAGATGATTAAAGTATGACAAGCGTGTGTGGATTAGGAGACCGAGTTCCCCGGCTTTTAACACAATATTGACATAAAACGTAAGAATAGCAAGGTGACGAGAGAACATAAGTATAATCGATAACAATAAATATATGTAGTCAAACGGCGCAATAATTGCTAGGGATATTATAAATATAACGAAACAAAAACAAAAAACATCAGACTAAAGGACAAACTGAAAATACATAGTCAAAATAATCGATAAGATAAATTATGAGATATACATTAAATTTTAGAGAGTTTGTCTAATGCGGTAAAATAAATGTCAGGAAGACATTCCGTGTCTGTTTGCAAGTCTGTTTGCTTAGTTTAATCTTGAGAGCCTTATAATTATATTTATTTTTTTTTTTCTTAATAAAGGAGTTACTATTGAGTCTGGCCAATCAGCGCCGACCTTTAGCCGGGCGCACGTCGGTGAGGCGCGCGCCTAGTAGTATGCGGCGGTGCACACCTCACGGCGCGCGGCTCACCGACGTGCGCCCGGCTAAAGGTCGGCGCTGATTGCCCAGACTTTACTCAATAATAACTCCTTTATTAAGCGTAAAAAAAAAAATGGTTCAGGACTTTTTGTCTCAGTTTTTGGTAAGGAATAACGCTATGTACTTGGGCGGTCATTACTGGTCACCCTGTATATATACATGGTGTTCCATTTTAATGTCCCACCCCAAATAACTTTTTTGTTTTTGATTGTAGAAAAAAATGTTTCAGACAAAAGTTGTATGGTTTCGAAGAGGACATAAGATGGTGCCATTAGTTTGACCTTGAATAGTTGCTTGAAGGACATCTTCAATTTCTTAAATAAAACTATCTACTTTTCATTACATATTCTTCTAGCTTATATCGAGAGCTTTCCAAAACCCTATAATTAAGTACCTTTTCGTTAAGTACTTTTTAAGTTATAAGGCAAGATCAAAAGCACGATCCGGCCGGTCAAGGCAAGATCAAAAGCACAATCCGGCCGGTCAAGGCAAGATCAAAAGCACGATCCGGCCGGTCAAGGCAAGATCAAAAGCACTGCGCGAAAAAAGAAAATTATTCGAATCAAGTAAATGTCCTAAATAAATAAATATTTTATGATCTAAGAAAATTTTGTTGGGATAAAGAAAAATTTTCCTTATTCTAACGCACGTTACGTAGGACTTGAAGGACTTTTACACTTACTTTATTCTTGGTAGCGCATACGCACGTTAAAGAGCATCGATATTTTCTTGGCGAATGTAATATTTTGAGCACTTTTAAGAAATTTTTTAGTAGTCCTGTAATTATGGCCGATTATCCGCCAAACGAAATAGTCGACATGATTAACCCTTTCGCTCCGAACGACGGATATATCCGTCATCCACATGAAAACCCGCGGAGCCGAACGCCGGATATATCCGACATCCACATGATCGCCCTCTGGAGACGAACGCCGGATATATCCGACATACTCAAATCGCGACCTAGTTTTTGGATAGCACCGCCTCTTGTGACTGATGCGTAAATCTTTTGACGAAACGAATAAACGACACACCATACAAATTATATTTGTTCTACCTGCATTTTTTCATTCCTATTGTGTTACGTGCCATAAGGGAATAAAAAATCGAAAATACTACAAACTTTAGGATAAAGAATTTCAGCGAAGTTTTGTATTGGTACGTCCGTCTGCTGTCTAAAAATATCCTCACTTCTTACAAGTATTATAAGTTACTTTTCATTTCAATAAAGTGTTTAGGTTTTGCCCTTCACAAAATGGCATCAAGAGAATTGCAACTGGCGTACAACTTGGATAGATTAAGCATTGATCGGGATAGCTGCAATGAAAGCGAATCAGAAATAGTTCCTCGCAAAAAAAGACGCCTGAATGTATTAAGTACCTCAGAGTCTGAGAAAATCGAAGAGAATCGCGTGGAAAGTGCGGCCGTATCAAATATGGTATGGACAACGGAAAAATTCGAACCCAATGTTCACCATTTCAATCCACGGAATTCCGGAATACAATCAGGGATAAGAAGCTCGTGGAAAATTATAGATTTTTTTCAATTATTTGTGAGCGAAGAATTAATGGAATACATTGTTGAAAAAACGAACAGCTATTGGCAACAAAAGAAAAACAATAATGAAATAATAGCTGGTACAGATCTAAGTGAACTATACTGCTTTATCGCAATATGTTTTTTGATGACCCGCAACAAAAGGCTATCATTGGCAGAACACTGGAGCCGAGATAAATTATTGAAAAGCGATATTTTTAGCGATATAATGAGCAGAGACCGGTACTTCTTACTTCTGCGAATGTTATACTTTAGTGATAATCAATTATCCAGTTCCGATCGATTACGTAAAATCCGAAAAATCATTGATGATTTACGAGCAGCATTTTCGAACTTCTTCTACCCTTATTCTAACTTATGTATCGATGAGAGTCTGCTACTATACAAAGGCAGACTGTCTTTCAAACAGTTTATCCCATCGAAGAGAAATAGATTCGGCATAAAATCGTTTGTTCTGTGTGACTGCAAGACAGGTTACATTCAAGATTTTATTGTTTATACGGGGGCTGATACCACTATAGGGCCTGAAAATAAGGATTATGGTAAATCCGGAAGCATTGTAATGTCCCTCCTAGAGCCATATCTCGGTAAAGGCCACACTCTTTACGTGGACAACTGGTATACAAGCCCGGCATTATTTGATGTATTACACAAAAATTATACAAATGCGTGTGGCACTGTCAAAAGGAGAAGGAAAGGAATGCCGAAAATGGATGAAAAATTGAAAAAAGGTGAAGCGTGCTTTCGCTCGGCCGGAAATATGTTAGCGATAAAATGGCAGGACAAAAAAGAAGTTTTTATGATCTCTACGATACATAAGGTAGAATTTGTGGATGTAAAAAAACGGTACAGTACACAAGAAATCGTACAGAAACCATCTTGTGTAGTTGAATATAATAAATTGATGGGTGCTGTGGACAGGACCGACATGGTCATCAGCACCATACATTCTACAAGAAAAACAACGAAATGGTATAAGAAATATTTCTTTCATATGATCGACATGTGTTTATGGAACTCATATTGCTTATATAAATTAAAAACCGGTAAAACGCTATCAATTGCAAAATTTCAATTGAAATTGATCGATCAAATTTTGAAAAAATATCACAAACAATCAAGCCGTCATTGTATAAGACCCGGAAGCAATTACTCAGCACGACTCAACGGAAGACATTTTCCTTCTCCTTATGAAATTAACGGAAAAAAACTATCGCGAAGGTGTGTCGTATGTACAAAAAACGATAAGAGACGAGAATCTCGATATCAATGCCAGGAATGTGATGTTGGGTTGTGCGTGCATCCGTGTTTTAGAATATACCATACTGAACTAAATTATTAATCACTATATATTATATATTATGTTTTATTTTATTACTCTATATTATATATTATTTCTTCACTTTTTTTAATTGCTAATGAGACTTTTTTTACCCATTAAATAAGTTTATATCTTATGTAGATATTATGAGTATATTGTTTTAAAGAAAAATCCCTTTTCTTCAAAAATACACTATCCACGCGCAATGTGCACACTTTCGGCTGGAGGTCCCGTTCAGGCGTGGCGCTACGGCGGACCGAACCGCCGTAGCGAAAGGGTTAAAACGGTAAATTAGAACGGAATTTATAATACGATAACTCTTATATATATTTTTTTCCTGCAGTCTTTTTCCATTAATTATTTTTAGTTTATTCGCTCTTGTATCAATGATAATTAAAGAAATATGTGTAAAGTTGAAAGACATGCGTTTCGTATTTATATTTTGAAGATATACTAATAAATTAAAACAGTTGCAATATAATACGTTTTTTTCTGCAATTTCCCCTTACTGATTACTTCTAATAATTTTTTTTAGTAGTTTAATATTCATTATTTTTTTAGTAATTTCAGAATGTTGAAAATGAGTAGAAAGTTGGAAAAATACACGATTGGTGTATTAGGACACCAATCGTGTATAGGACACATGCTAATAAACTGAAACGTGTTATATAATACAATAATCGGTAAATATAGCGAATAGGGGACCCTGCCCCAATGACCTTGACCTTGACATATGTTGTCAAGGACATAATTCTGAGTAACTTTTTCTTCTAATTTAATCGTCGCTCGTTGCTTATTAAAAAGTTATTAACAAACAAAAATTTGTAAAAATCAAGATTTATACATAGCCTGACAATGAAAAACTGGATATTTAAGTTAGTTTACAGAAATAGTCCTACGTATACTACACATATAAACTGAAATAAACACAAGTTTTTATATATATAGGGTGTTCAAAAATAAAATATAAGGGTAAATATAGCGAATAGGGGACCCAGCCCCAATGACCTTGACCTTGACATATGTTGTCAAGGACATAATTCTGAGTAACTTTTTCTTCTAATTTAATCGTCGCTCGTTGCTTATTAAAAAGTTATTAACAAAAATAAATATAATGTTATCAAGGACATAATTCTGAGTAACTTTTTCTTCTAATTTAATCGTCGCTCGTTGCTTATTAAAAAGTTATTAACAAACAAAAATTTCTAAAAATCAAGATTTATACATAGTCTGACAATGAAAAACTGGATATTTAAGTTAGTTTACAGAAATAGTCCTACGTATACTACACATACTGAAATAAACACAAGTTTTTACATATATAGGGTGTTCAAAAATAAAATATAAGGGTAAATATAGCGAATAGGGGACCTAGCCCCAATGACCTTGACCTTGGCATATGTTGTCAAGGACATAATTCTGAGTAACTTTTTCTTCTAATTTAATCGTCGCTCGTTGCTTATTAAAAAGTTATTAACAAAAAAAGTTTGAAATATACCAAAGTACATGCACGGACAGGAAGCACGCGCGCGCGCGCGCACACACACACACACACACGGGGGGGTGCAAGAGGGGCCTTCGGCCCCCCTTCCGCACCCACCCCGCCGGTAGGCAAGGTGGACCTCGCTTTACAACTTACAAAGTACATGCTACATTGTAAAGCGAGGTTCACCCTGCCTACCGGCGGGATGGATGCGGGAAGGGGGCCGAAGGACCCTCTTGCACCCCCCCCCCGTGTGTGTGTGTGTGCGCGAGCGCGCGTGCTTCCTGTCCGTGCATGTATTTTGGTATATTTCAAACTTTTTTTGTTAATAACTTTTTAATAAGCAACGAGCGACGATTAAATTAGAAGAAAAAGTTACTCAGAATTATGTCCTTGACAACATATGCCAAGGTCAAGGTCATTGGGGCTAGGTCCCCTATTCGCTATATTTACCCTTATATTTTATTTTTGGACACCCTATATATGTAAAAACTTGTGTTTATTTCAGTATGTGTAGTATACGTAGGACTATTTCTGTAAACTAACTTAAATATCCAGTTTTTCATTGTCAGACTATGTATAAATCTTGATTTTTACAAATTTTTGTTTGTTAATAACTTTTTAATAAGCAACGAGCGACGATTAAATTAGAAGAAAAAGTTACTCAGAATTATGTCCTTGATAACATATATCAAGGTCAAGGTCATTGGGGCTGGGTCCCCTATTCGCTATATTTACCCAATAATCTCTTAGTTTTCCTGCAGTTTGTGTGCTTCTATTAATTATTTTTAATATAATTCATTTTCGTTTTTCTTGTAAAAACGATGATTAAGAAATATAAACTGGAAAAAGCACATATATGTCTATAAATAAATTTTGCGGACAAGTATTAGTGAATTAATACGGAGATTGCATAATTATATTTAGCATTCATTTTCTTTGTTTTAATGATAGTGAGAATGAAAAAGGGGGCATTTTTTGACACATACGATATATTTCGAGGACATTTTGTACTTCCGAGGACAGTCTTCATTATTTTTTTCCGATATGATATGGTGTTTTGAGGACTGTCCTCAAAATTAGTTTTTTAATTAGTAACATTGGAAGACATAAAATCTGTCGAATAAAAATCTTCATAATAGACCAAATACATCTGAATATTATTTTGTATTTGGAACATTTTAAGGATATAAAAGAGTTCAATTTAAAATCATCATGTTTTCATATTTTCTAGCTTTACACTTATTTTTTCATATTTTTTCATATATATATTTATGATTAGGAGTAAGACAACATATCTCCCCGGAAAAAATCTAAACATAAATATATATATATATATATATATATATATATATACATATATAGTGTGACGTGACGTTTTTCTCGTCCGTCGCAAGAACGGGATAGCTCGGCCGCGGACAATCGCACGGGCTTTCGTTCTCTCGATTTAGGGAGAGGGAGCGACCCGAGCGCGGGTTCGGACGCGATCCCGCGACTTTTGGCGATTTCTTTTGTCGATTAAGTTAATTTTAGCGTTAAGTGACGGGGGTTAACGGAGGAGCGCGACGTGATCTGATCCAGTGACAGCTGAGGGCATAAGGACTTGACGCCAAGAACGAGTGGAGGCCCGATTCAACATATGGAACGCGCCAGGTAATGGCATCTTACCTTTCATACTAATATTTTAAATTACAACAAAAACTGTTCGCTGTCGCTCTCTGAGAAAGTCACTACCTACAGGATCAACAAGGAGACAAAAGGGGAAGGCCATTCCACATACCCTTAGTATGGGAGCCCCGCCGCGGAAGTATTGGACTGCGCCCGACATAGAAGCTCGACATAGATACTCCAGCCCGGATACGATCCAAGATCGATGGGGAAATCGAGAAAGGGGAACATCCGGAGTCAAGGAGGAAGATAAAAGGGCCGGGCCAGCTTGTACGCTGCCCAAGACATCTCCTCCATGTCCGAAAGGAAAAAGCGAGAGATAATGAGATCGAGAGATCAATACAGCGAGGACCGCAAGGACTCGCGAGACCACCCGACGGTCCTGAGGACCCGGAAGCGCCACAAGTGGCCTAATTGTACATTACTGTGCCGGCATATCTCCTGTGGGCCTTCCGCTCGTCACTGTTCGGCAGACCAGCGTGCGAAACAGAAGCCCAGCGCAGAGATCGAGCATACGAACGAACCGAGAGCTGGAAACCGGTGAGACGAACATCGTCCCTCTGTAAGCCACCAATTTCGTACAGTTTAGAGTGCGGTTCGGATGAGTCGCGCCGTATAATAATGGCTATCGTAAGTTAACTTTCTATTCCGAAGCATTTTATCGCTATCGAATCTACTTTTGAGAATAAATGGCAGACGGCGAAACAACTCAACCGATCTTTTGTATCGCGCTATTACTCTCTTTCCCGGGAATCTTGCCGCCGACAGTCATTATTGTATCTTCCGAATATTCTCGTGTATTATTGTATATTGCTACCGTTTTGTGTGTTTCTATATTGTCTTGTGGCGAGCTCATGTACGACGGATATTTCGCATCTCGAAATTATCGTGTGTGTCGTGAAAATCTCGCGTGTCGCGTATGTGTCGTGTGTCCGGTAGATTTTGTGTAATGGATATCTTGCGGAGGGTGACACCCGTTTGGACACGGAATGATTGGACACCGCTCGATTGGACACGCAGTATTGGACACGGAACGATTGGACACTGCACGACTGGACACAGAATTATTGGACACCGCACGATTGGACACCGCACAATTGGACACGCACACTGCACGATTGGACACTGCACGATTGGACACCGCACGATTGGACACTGCACGATTGGACACCGCATTATTGGACACTGCACGATTGGACACCGCACGATTGGACACTGCACGATTGGACACCGCACGATTGGACACTGCACGATTGGACACCGCACGATTGGACACGCACACTGCACGATTGGACACTGCACGATTGGACACCGCATCATTGGACACTGCACGATTGGACACTGCACGATTGGACACCGCATTATTGGACATTGCACGATTGGACACCACACGATTGAACACTGCACGATTGGACACAGTGGGTTCCGCCCTCCCTTCGGGGGGGCTCCACTATCAAAAAACTAGACACATAAGTTTGCGTTGAACCTCGCTTCGCGTGGAAAGTTGTAAACCTATGTAGAACCTTACTACGCATTAAAAAGTATATGCGTGGAGGCAGTATGTTCCGCCCCCCCTACGGGGGGGCTCCACTTCCGGAAGATATAACCTAACCCATACCTATTTCTGATTTAAAACTAAAATTTATGCTTCTGCTTGTGCCCTCTTTATGCATAATTAACGGTGTCCAATCGTGCGGTGTCCAATCGTGCGGTGTCCAATCGTGCGGTGTCCAATCGTGCAGTGTCCAATAATGCGGTGTCCAATTGTGCAGTGTCCAATCGTACGGTGTCCAATCGTGCAGTGTCCAATCGTGCAGTGTGCGTGTCCAATCGTGCGGTGTCCAATCGTGCAGTGTCTAATCGTGCGGTGTCCAATCGTGCAGTGTCCAATCGTGCGGTGTCCAATCGTGCGGTGTCCAATCGTGCGGTGTCCAATCGTGCGGTGTCCAATCGTGCAGTGTGCGTGTCCAATTGTGCGGTGTCCAATCGTGCGGTGTCCAATAATTCTGTGTCCAATCGTGCAGTGTCCAATCGTTCCGTGTCCAATACTACGTGTCCAATCGAGCGGTGTCCAATCGTTCCGTGTCCAAACGGGATACGCCCTCTTGCGGACCGTTCAGAGAATCTATCGATATTAAATGATCGTTGTATTGTGTGAGATTATAGCAGTCTTTGAGAATTACGTCATGTTAATCGCGTAACTACTGTACACTCTCTTTTGCGCAGCGCCCGTCATTCGCTGTCGCCGTCATTACTGTAGAACCGAAAGTTAGAAAGAGTAGTCGAATCCGAGTAACGATATCGAGAATATATCCCGCAATTGCGAGCTATTTCTTTATCGCTACGGATGCGAGCGCTTTTACATTTCTCATGTACCACATTATTATAAGCTTTCGTGGGCGAGCGCAGGTAATTGATATCAAAATCGAAGGGATTTTCCGTCGCTACCGAGGCCCGAACACGCCCCGCGCGTTGGGAAATTCGCGTCCATCATATAATCGATTCTTGTTCGCGCGTGTCGTGAAACGCGATACCCTTGCGCTCGGCCGCGAAACATTGAGGCCGAAGAACAGGCTCTTTATTTCCGAATATCCTATTATCTATTGTTTTCTTTTATTTATTCTTGTTAATACATTATTATTCTATTATATTTTTGTGTGTTCAGAATTTCAGATCGCCTCTTTCGATCCTCTCTCGTCCCGTTCGTACGAATCACCCCCTCTATCAATTCCGTTAACTGAGCGGTCACGGATTCTGCCGTCGCGATCTTTTCTCGATCTTGTATTTAATAGTTTTTCACGAATTTTGTGTGGCGCGAATTCTTGCGCCTGGCGCCCAACTTTATTATTGAGACTTAATCTTGTATAAGATCGATCTTTCGTATATCGCACCGAAGATGTGCCGTGGGTCACCACTAACGACAAGTCGACAAAATTAAAATAATTAATCAAAATGTATACACGGTTACATTAAATATATATATATATATATATATATATATATATATATATATATATATTTCTTTTTTCTGGGGAGATATGTTGTCAAAGTCATAACCTCAAAAAACTTTGAAAAAATGTTAATCTTTGACTATTATTCAATAAAAAATTATAAGCAAACAAAAGTTTGGGCTGTTTCAATTAGAGTTATGCAATTTTATAATTATATATATGTATCTCATAAATATGTTTATTGTATGAAACTTATTTATTAAAGACAAAAAGTAAATGTGCGGGAACCGGCTCCGCCAATATTAGGTTTGAACCATAAACATAATATAAATAAATCGAGTATTAATGATTTTAAAAAAGGTAAAAAAAAGGCGCCAAGTACACGCGCCAGTAAAAAACTGTTATATGTATTTATAAAACAGTATTATTATTCGAGATTCGAACGGTTTTCGCCGATATTCAAACGGTAACCGTTAATACATCAAAATACGAGCGAGTAAATAGCGTCGCGTTCAGCCCATCGGTGCGTACTCGTGTGCTGTCCTTCGAACTGAAAAACTGTGACGAACAGCACGATTCTCGAACGATCTGCTTCGAAAAACTTTTGTTATTGCCATCGATAGAGCACGAGCTTCTGCAGTCGATCGATTTCTGCCTGCGACGACGATTCGAGTCGGTCAAAATTCATCGATCTCTATCATTCTCCTATCGTTATTCTCGCTCGTGTCGTGTTTGCCGTAGTCGTACTCGTCTCAAGTTCATAACGAAATGTCTCGCTTACGATCGCCTTTCAGATCCTCATGGCGATCAGTTCTTTTGTGTCTTAAATCTTGTTTCTTAATTCTTTATTGTTAAGATATTGTGAATGTGTGAAAGTGGGGAGTTTGAAAGTCGACGATAGTTAACCGTATCGCGAATGTCCTCTGCCTCGCGCAAAAGATCTCTGGCGTACGCGTTCAATATTTCCTATTTCGCGAGAGCTTCTAGCAAGAAGTTCATCAAGATTTTCGAAACGTAAAAAAAATAGTAAGTAGAAGGACATATTCGAAGATTTCCGAAAATAGTCGCGGAATACGCTTCGTCACTCGCTCCTAGTGTATAAAAATAAAATTTTCATCAAAATTACGAACACGTGAGTTTATCCTCTAAACCCGTTCCTCCAGCGAATCTTCGGATTTGCGTTACACTCGCTTCTCGCTCAAGTCTGAGCGTATCTCAGTTTCGCGCGATCTCGTCGAGTTCGACTTCAGAACATATTGGTCCTTCGAGCCGAATAGAAGCGTGTGTGGAGAAATAAGTGATAATCAGTTACGTTCATCATGTCTGAGCACTTCAGCTACAGCAACAACTTCAGCGTTCGATCGAACGCTATCTCGAAAACTTCAAAAAACTCGGAAGAGGTAATCTAACCCCAGCTAAGGTGCGGTCGAGGATTTCATCGCTTAAGGAGATTTAGATTCAATTCTTCAACGGACACAGACGTGTCGCAAAGGATCCCAGAAGCAACTCAGTTGTCCTTCATCTACTTCAAGAATCATTTCGACTCGACCTACGCAGTCTACCAAAATGCTCTGGCCTACATGGCGGAGTGCTTGGAGGAATTGGAGCCGGTCGTGAGTCCAAATCAATCCTTTTCCGCTTCGAGGCTGCATACGGAAGCGTCCGCGTTTTCGTTATCGCATCTTCCCCCTATTAAATTACCTCTGTTTGACGGCAATTACGACGAATGGGAGCAATTTCGCGATCGATTTACTACGCTAATTCGTGAAAACTCAGATCTAAATGACTTCGCTCGCATGCATTTTTTATCATCCTGTTTGAAAGGTCGTGCGTTAGAATGTGTCGCGAATATTTCTATAACCGCTGCCAATTTTGAAATCGCGTGGAATGCTTTGACCTCGCGCTACGAAAACAAACGTCGGTCCATAAACACACATCTCTGAACGTTGCTCAATTTGTCATCGATCATGCGCAAGTCTGCTTCCGAGCTGCAAACTTTATGTGACAAAGTTAATATTGCGGTAGCGTCACTGAAAAATCTAAATCGAAACCCTGAAGAACTTTGGAATAATATTCTCGTTTGCCTTATCGTGCAAAAATTAGATCCGATAACGCGTAAAGCATGGAATGTAAAAGCAAGCGATACAAATACTCCATATTCTTACTACGATTTCAGTCGGTTCCTTTAGGCTCGCGCTCACGCGTTAGAAGAATATGCCACAACCTCAGCACGCAAAAACGGTGCGAAACCCGTTGCAGTCTCGCGAGTTCATGCCGCCACAGCGTCCGCTAGCGCACAAACTCTATGTCTGTTGTGCAAAGCTCGACACCTTATTAATGTGTGCCCTGCGTTCGTCAGCAAGAATACGAGTCAACGTCGGGATATCGTTAAGCAGCATAAACGTTGCGTCAATTGTCTAAGCGCAAAGCACTCCGCTCAGGAATATTGTAGTAAATATTCATGTCGTGTTTCCCATAAAAAGCATCATTCGATGCTACACGTTGACTCGGATTCTGGCTCAAGTTCATCGAAAATTGCGCCGCCTGATTGCTCGTCGCCTCAAACGTCCGACTCGATACCGGAGGTAAATTCGTTGCTCGCCTCAACAGTAAAAAGAAGTCGATCATCGGTTTTATTAGCAATGGCCTGGGTCACAGTGCGCTGTGCGTCCGGTCGTATCGCTATCGTCCGAGCTTTAATTGATCAGGGCTCCAAAATGACATTTATGTCAGAAAATCTAGCGCAAATTCTGCGAGTAAAACGCATTCATATGCCGATCTCGGTTTCCGCCGTCGGTGGTATTCACGCCGGGACTTTTCAATACGCGACACATATTTTCATTTCCCCATGGGAATCTTTCTTTCCGTCGTTCTCGACAACCGCGCTCATTTTAAACGACGATATGTCGTGCGTCTTGCGTTCAAGAAGAGTCCTCCTATCAATATCGGCAATTCAAGGCTTTGTGCCGAAAAAATGTTAAATTCGTTAATACGTAGATTTTGCGATAAGCCGGACATCGCAAAGGAATATTGCAAATTCATATCCGAATATCAACGTCTTGGGCATATCCGGCCAGTGCCAATGCCTCAAGGTCAGATCGAAAAACATATCTATCTTCCTCATCATGGTGTGATCCGGGAAAGCAGCTCTACCACACGTCTTTGCGTTGTTTTCAACGCTTCAAGCATTATTTCCAACAGCACATCATTAAAAGATTACTTGTACGCCGGCCCGAAATTACAAACCGATCTCATGTCAGTAATATTACAATGGCGCCGACATAAATACGTATATTCATCCGACATCGCAAAAATGTATCGCCAAATTCTTATAGATCCTCGCGATATAAACTATCAACGAATTCTGTGGAAATCAAGGCCTTCTGAACCGCTGATTGATTATCAACTGCTAACCGTTACTTATGGAATGTCATGTGCTCCGTTTCTGGCACTTCGTATCTTGAAACAATTGGTTATCGACGAAGCTTATTGTTAGTACTTCCCGCTCGCGGTTCCTATTTTGTGCGATAATATTTGTCGATGATATTCTCTTCGGAGCTGACAATCCAACGCTCATTCGGCAAGCGCGCGATCAATTGATTTCTATGTTGAAACGCGGTGGATTTGTACTAAGAAAATGGGCTAGCAATTCGTCCTTTCTCTCTTCGAGAACATTGACATATCGGATCACGGCTTGGCTATTAAAAAACCTCTCACTTAAGACGAACAAATCAAAATTCTCGGAATCGGGTGGAACCTCGCTAATGATGTTTTCGAGTTTCGCGTATCGCTAGAGGATAACCCCCCGGATAGTAAGCGCACCATCTTATCCTCCATCGCAAAATTCTATGACCCGTTAGACTGGGTCACTCCGGTCACGATTATAGCGAAAATCTTAATGCAACAAATCTGGCGAACTAAAAACGGCTGAGATGATACTATTTCCGAGACACTCTTAACAAAATGAAAAGAAATTTATTCCCGGCTTTTGCATCTCAGCAATTTGCAGATCTCTCGCTCGAACCGGATATCAATCACGCGGAAATACATGGGTTTGCTGATGCATCGATTCATGCGTATGCCGCAGTTGTTTACATTAAAGTCGTTTCTTCGTCGGGTCACATCACAACTACTCTGCTCGTCGGAAAATCAAAAGTCGTGCCGCTGAAACCTCTAATCATATCACGGTTAGAATTATTTGCCGCATTATTGCTCGCAAGACTTATCGATTTTGTTCGCGAATCAAGCGCTTACAAAGACATTCCGTGCTATTTTGCTAGACAGATTCCACTATCGTGCTCGCGTGGGTAATTCAACATCCATCTCGATGGAAAACTTTTGCTGCCAATCGCGTTAGTGACATTCAGTTTCGCCTTCCAAACGTTGAATGGCGGCACGTGTCCATAGAAGACAATCCAGCGGATTGCGCTTCGCGCGAAATATTCGGCAATGAAATTATCAATCTCGAGCTATGGTGGCACGACTCTCCATAGCTGCACTTCTCCGCCGACAAATGGCCGTGTAGCAATGCGCGTCTTCTAACGGAAGCTCCTCTAGAAGAAAGAGCTATTTCATTGCTATGTAATCAGCCGCGCGACATGTGGAATCTCGCGTTAAAATATTTGTCTTGGCCAAATTAATACGAGTCACCGCTTATCAAATTCACAAGGCTGTATCGTCGCAGTCGCTCTTATCGTGATAATCGCTTGTCGTCGTTCTCGCTTGTATCGTCTCATTATCCGGCGTCGAAAAGTATCGCGCTTTCTTCATCAGACTGCAACACTGCCAAAACTTTCTGGATTCAGAGAATTCAAACCGTCTTATTTCCTACGGAAATAAATGCATTCAGAGCCTCTCGTTGAGAAGTTCGCTTCTCTCTCTTCGATCGTTTCTTGACCGGAATGGAATTGTGCGCGTGGGTAGACGGCTCATTAAAACTTCTTTGCCATTGACTGTTCGACATCCGATCCTCCTCGCATCACATCCGTTAGTCACACTTATCGTGCATCAAACTCATTTACGAACGTTACATGCCGGACCGCAACTCACTCTAAATATTCTGCGCCGCAACTTTTGGCTAATTCGCGCTTGTAATCTTGTCAAATCTGTCATCCATAAATGTGTTGTTTGCATTTGCGAGCGAGCCGCGATTCCCACACAAATCATGAGAAATCTCCCCGGACCAATAGCGTCGGCGGGAGTCCGCAGTTTTCTGAATTGCGGCCTGGATTACACAGGACCCGTGCAAATTCGCGCCTCCGCTAGACGAGGGATTACTTCGCGTAAAGCCTACATTGCGCTATTTATCTGCTTAGCGACTAAAGCAATACATTTGCAATATGTATTGCAGAGCAATACATTAGTAGAGACTACTCCACTCAAGCCTTCTTAAACGCTTATTCTCGCTTTTGCGCTCGTCGCGGTCTTCCGCAAGCTATGTACTCACAATCAGACAACAAGACAACCTTCGTCGGCGCCGACCGAGAATTGACCATAGCGTACAGATCAGCATTACGAGATCCGAATTTTCTGAATATGACTGCTTCCGATAATGTTACGTGGGATTTTATTCCGCCGTCTGCACCGCATTTCGGCGGATTATGGGAGGTGGGCGTTTGGAGCGTTAAAACCCATCTGCGTCGTGTTCTCGGTAATCATATACTAACGTTCGGGGAATTCTCTAATCTGTTATGTAGAATCGAAGTCTGTCTTAATTCACGGCCGATTGCGCCCCTTTTTTTATTTTATTATTTCCAATATTAAGAAACATTATATTTAATAATCAACCCGGGCACGGCAAGTTTTTATACTTTGCTTTGGTGTAATTTTCTTTTATGCGACTTAGAGTTTAAGAAATTTTCTTTCAATAAATATGTCCCAAAGCGTTAGATGTGTATATATTGTGCATTTAGTTAATTACAAAATAACTCTATTTTAGCTATACATCCTACTATTTCAATTATATTACGATTTATGAAATATAATTTTTCTTAATATTGGAAATAATAAAATAAAAAAATTGTATAACAATTTTTTTTTTTGTTCGCGCAGTTTTTTATATCATTATTTTTGTAGAATATATTTGTACAACTTTCTTTATTAAAATATTTTTATAAGTTTTTATTTTCAATAATTTATAATAACATTATTTTGTGCAGATTAAATTAAAGTAATACTGTTTTATAAATACATATAGCAGTTTTTCACAACTGGCGTGTATATTTGGCGCCTTTCTTTACCTTTTTTTAAAAAGGTTTTTAGGGATTATATCATTCTTTTTTTACTACATATTATTTTAATAATATGTAAAGCAATCAAATTTATAATAGGCTTAATCAACAGCTTGAGTTTGTAATATAAAAAAATATTTTAAAAGTAATACAATAAAATTAGAAATTGGCAATTGTAGCCGTATATAGAGCAAATGAATCAATCAATAATATTGTAAAAGTATTTTAACAAAAAAAGTGTTAACATAATATTATAAAGTTTTAATCAATAAAAGCTCTGCATAAAATATTGAAAATGAAGAGATTGAAAGTACATTAGAAGTGAGAAAGTGAAGATAAATTAGACAGCAATGAAGAAACTGATTCGTAATAGAAATCTTAAGACGCTGAGAGTATATCTGATATAGAAAAGCAGGATGATGATAATATGAATATAAACAATATGAAAATAAATGAAAAATAAATGTAATGTATAGAAAAAAAGTATTAATATTCCAGTATGTATTAAAATATTATTATAATTAAAATATTAATTTAATGCATAAGAAAACGAGTGTAAAGTAAACATACAATGCGTAGAAAAAAGTTCGCATTAATGTTCCATAATGTTCCAATGTGTAGAAATTTATGCAAAATACTTCAATGCATAGAAAAGTAACATATAGATATTAATGCAAAATACTCCAGTGCGTAAAAAAACAGACATTTTAATATAAAATATTCCAATACATCGAAAAAAACAGACATTATATCCTTAGTTTCAAATTTTAATGTAAAATAATCCACTGCGTAAAAAACAGACATTGTCTTAGTTTATACCGATATACTTTAATACATACTAAATACTATATTGTCCAATTACAATCGTTCCATTCTTAAATGACCATGATTGGCCAATGTAGTACTTAGTACGTATTAAAGAATATCGGTGTAAACTAGGCCATTATATAAAATAATTCAATGCTTAAAAAAGAATTAAATCTTGTATTATATACTTTGGGAAACAATGTAATGCATATAAAATATTAATAGCTTAATGACAAAAAATACTATTTATACTATTATAATATTAAAGCCCGGTTGCACCAATATTATGTATAATAACCTTGTATTGAAAAAGATAAAAATTTAAACTTGTTCAAATTTATCATCCAACAATGTAAGTTGTTTATTTTTTCTCATTACACTACTATTTATAGAATATTCTGTAAATCTTAATTTTGCTTCTTTTTCCTTGAAAGTATTGATTGAAATATTGAGGCCCATTTAATAAGCATGCCATGTACATCATCTACCTCCTCGTCAGCTAAAGTCATGTTCCTTCAAGGGAGATATCAGATTCATTATATTCATTTCCCGATTCATCCAATTCATATTCTAAAATTAAAAATAAAATTCAAAAAATAAAATTTAAAAAAATTGATTTACAAGATAAACTCTTATTAATTTGTCCTCGATAATCATATAACATAATCTAATTTTATCCAAAATGACATCGATTAGAAAATAATTTATTATAATTTATAACCGAATAATTTCTTATCACTTTAATCACTTAATCACTTAATTACTTAATCACTTTTCTTTTTATTGTATTATTCTGCGATACTTTTATACAGTGCGTCTTGCCGTTGCGGCTCGCGATCTTTGCTTCGCGTGACTTGGCGCGAGACACTATTCTTCCTTGCACTATTCCGCGATACTCTTATATATTTCTTGATATTCTTTCTTGCACTATTCCGCGATACTCTTATAAATATCTCTACTATTTTTATGATAAAATAATGCACTCTTGCATTGCAAATTTATTTTATTAACCTATACTTATCGAAAGCAGGTACGTATGCGGACAGTAACATCACGAAGCGCTATTAACGCAATCTTATGGCGAATACTCCAACCGTACAATTTTTATACATGCGCATTGGGGACTTGGGCGGCGACGATGACGGAGACGTATCTTAATAAAATATTTTATACATTTGCATTATATCACCTTCGTTCACGATATACACTACGTAGAAAAAAATAAAGACATTTTCATTATATAATTCAAACCCAAGCTATTGATTAAGCCTATTAAAAATACGGCCGGTTCAGCCGTTATTGAGATCCGATAATCTAAGGTACTTGTAACTGACTGACTTGGGTATAAATACTCGGAGTGCCTCGCTGTTTCGCGTGAACTTGGCGCGAGACACTACCGTGTCTCTTGATGATGTAGTTCTAACAAAAAAGGATAGCTAAACAGTTGAATGCGAGCATACAACATACAAAATGTTAAAAATATTCATATACACAAGTATAAATTTTTCGAAGGAAACGCTTAAGCGTTCAAACAATGTATCTAGTCTTGCAAACTAACAACATTTTATTTTTAACCTAATTTGCTAAAGTACTATCAGTTACGGTTTCCCCCTGAGAGAATACGTCAAGTTATATTAGCCTATTCTCTGACTATGCTAGTTCAAGCGGTTTTACTTTCTTAAATCTTCTAGCTATTATCCTTTGATCTAATAGTTGAATTGCCTCAATATTAGGGTGATTTTGGAGTCTTTCCTTATGTTTCCGTGAGTCCTCTTAACTTTGTTGGCAACTGTTTCTATTCCGAGATCTCTATGAATATTATTGTTGCGAACATACCAAGGGACATTAATGGGTAAAACCTGTATAAAAGGAGACCCCCCCTCGTATGATCTTGACCTTGACATATGTTGTCGAGGTCATCGTCCTGAATCACCTTGATCTTGAAATAAGTTGCAGTCACGATCCGTTAAAAAGTTATTAACAAAAAAGTTTGAAATATACCAAAGAATATGCATGGACAGGAAGCACGCGCGCGCGCACACACACGTACACACACGGGGGGATGCAAGGGGGGCCTTCGACCCCCATTTTTTATTGCATATTCTTGTAGCTTATTTCGAGAGCTTTTCAAAACACTACAATAAAGTATCTTTTCATTAAGTACTTTTTGAGTTATTTTATATTTTAATCTGACATATTTTGATATAAAAAATAAAATATCTCGTAAAATATTTAGTTTTCGATAATCTTACCGTAATACTTTTATGTACAGAATAATGAGACAAATCAATTAGTGTAAAGAAAAAAACAAATAATTGTTTAAAAAAATACATTGTAAATAATTACATATTTTTTCTTAAAAATAATTATTTTTTTTTTACTAATTGATTTGACTCATTATTTTGTACATAAAAGTATTACGGTAAGATTATCGAAAACTAAATATTTTACGAGATATTTTATTTTTTATATCAAAATATGTCAGATTAAAATATAAAATAACTCAAAAAGTACTTAATAAAAAAATACTTTATTATGTTATAGTGTTTTGGAAAGCTCTCGGGATAAGCTATAAGAATATGCAATAAAAAATAGGGGATTCCATTTAAGAAATTAAAGGTGTCCTTGACTTGACCTTAACGATGCCATCCAAGGTCAAACCAATGACATCATCTTATGTTCCCCTCAAAACCATACAATTTTTGTTCAAAACGTTTTTCTCTAGAATGCTTAGTTTTTGAAAGAAAAGGGGTGTACGGATGGTCTAGGACACCCTGTATATATATATATATATATATATATATATATATATATATATATATATATATATATATATATATACGAATGAGTCACCTAACTTGACAACCTTAAATAAATCGTAAAATACTTGCTATATGAAAAAATTGTTCAAACAAAAATTGTATAGTTTCAAGGAAATCATTACATAATACATCTACTTTTTTATAATTGGAGATGTTTTGCAGATTTGAAGATGAACCTAGTTTTTTTTAATGGAACCACCCTAATTTTTTTATATAAATCGATTCCTCGTAATATTAGGCGTAAAATGTTATAAGGGTAGAATAGCTAAAAATTGAATAGTTTACATTTTATACTTTAATTTAAATATATTAGGTGTACAACTTTGCTTCCGCCGTTTTCCTATAAATGGCTTTAGCGGTAAGCTTTAGTGGTCGAAATAAATAGATCATAGACGTCATGCAATAAACTTGGGCATCTGTCAACATAACCCCATAGAAACATTAGTCGATTTGTGTCTGCATCATAAAGTTATTCTCGATTGAAAATGTCAGTTTACGAGCCAAATTCTCGTCATTTGCGGGAGGTTTTAATTTTCTGCTTCAATATGAAGAAATCTGCGGCTGAGGCTCATCGAATGCTCTCAAATACTTATGGTGAGGCCGCTATTAGTGAAAGAACGTGTCGTGAGTGGTTTCAACGCTTCAAGAACGGTGATTTTCACGTCGAAGACCGGCATAGCGGTGGAAGAGAGAAGGTTTTCGAAGATGCAGAATTGGAGGCATTACTTAATGAAGACTCGAGTCAAAGTCAAGAAGAATTGGCACGATCATTGGGAGTGACTCAACAAGCAATTTCAAAACGCCTCAAAGACATGGGAATGATTCAGAAGCAAGGAAATTGGGTGCCGTACGAGTTGAAACCGAGAAATGTTGAACGGCGTTTGTTTGCTTGTGAACAATTGCTTGAAAGGCAAAGACGGAAGGGATTTCTGCATCGCATTGTGACTGAGGACGAAAATGGGTTCATTACGATAACCCCAAGCGCAGAAAATCATGGGGATATCCCGGCCATGCTTCCACGTCGACGGCCAAACCGAATATTCACGGCTCCAAGGTCATGCTCTGTATTTGGTGGGACCAGCTCGGCGTAGTGTATTATGAGCTGTTAAAACCGACTGAAACAATCACAGGCGATCGTTATCGAACGCAATTAATGCGTTTGAGCCGAGCATTAAAAGACAAACGGCCGCAATACAACGAGAGACACGATAAAGTGATTTTGCAGCATGACAATGCTCAACTCCATGTTGCGAAAGTGGTCAAGACATACTTGGAAACGTTGAAATGGGAAGTCCTACCCCACCCGCCGTATTCTCCAGACGTTGCTCCCTCTGACTATCACTTGTTTCGATCAATGGCACACGGCCTGGTTGACCAGCACTTCCGGTCTTATGAAGAAGTAAGAAATTGGATCGATTCGTGGATCGCTTCAAAAGATGACCAGGTTTTTCAACGCGGGATTCGTACGCTGCCCGAAAGATGGGAGAAAGTAGTGGCCAGCGATGGACAATACTTTGAATCATAAATGTATAACCAGTTTTTTACAATAAAGCCTCGAATTTCGGAAAAAAAAACGGCGGAAGCAAAGTTGTACACCTAATAATTTTACATAAACTATAAAATATTCATTCATAATACGGTTATCTTACTTCAATACTTTTATGCACAAAATAATAAGAGAAATCAATTGAAGTTGTATAGCTAGGAGAGTTGTAACTCAGGTCCTCTGAGGGGGGTAAGGGGCGGGGAGAACCGGCGCGACATCACGCGGGGAGTCCGCGGGGGAGAGGGGAACCGCGATATGTCCAGTAGGTGAGACGTCCGCGGAAAGAGGAACGTGAAGGTTTGATATTCGCATGGGCGTGGGAAAGGGATAGCATTCGTAAGACGGTGAGACAAGAATAGTATAAGACGTTTGCAAAGCGGTGAGAAAAGGATAACGCGAGGTATGGCGTATGCAAAGCGGTATGAGAGGGATAGCGTTTGCAAGGCGGTGTGAGAGAGATATCGCGAGGCATTTGCGTGTAGGAAAAGGAAAGAAGGAGACGTAAAAAGGAATTATTGAAAATAAATTACATATGTTTCAAATAATAATAAATTTTTATTATACAGGATAACACGCAACGAGCGCCCAGTAAGTACATGGCGTTATTCCTTACCAAAAACTGAGTCGAAAAGTCCTGAACCAATTTTTGTTATTACGTTTTATTATTACGTATTAATAAAGAAGATATTATTGAGTAAAGTCAGGCCAATCAGCGCCGACCTTTAGCCAGGTGCAATGAGTAATAAGTGTTAGCACTCCGCCGTTAGCATAGAATATTCTTACACATCGTAATAATAAAAGAAATAATTTTTTCTTGCAATATTTTTACAGGGTGAACAAAATAAAGCGTGGCGAATTTTTATCTCCAAAAATATCGTTTCTAGAGAAAAATGTTTCAAATAAAAGTTCCAGTATTTTAAGGGGGACATAAGTTGATGTTATAGGTTATAGGAATGTTTGGAGGTTATGGTTTTCAAGGTTATTTCAAGGTCAACTTTAAAATGCAAGACCCTAGGCCGGCTCGGCTTCTCCCAGGATCTTATTGATTTCCTCTAGTATGCCGTTCTCGACGCTCATCTTAAAGGCTTTTGAGCTGTCGTTCTCTTCGATCGCTCTTTGCCTGTGCTTAATTTTATTCCCTGGCAGGGTTGTTCTCTTCTGTGTCCTCCCCGTTGTTGTTTTCGTCGTAATTTTCGTTGTCATTGTTTCTATCTTCGTCGAGAGCGATTTTCAGGTCTTATATGTGTATATGGCGGTGCCATTTCCTGCGCTTGCTCCGGAGATGCAAGTTTCTCCTTCGGAAACGTGTAAAACCACGTTTTCATGCCGGACGGTTTTCTACTGACCACGCTTTTGGATAAAAAAAATCGTGTGTCTCTTGGACAGGTCCCTATTCGGGCGCCAATGTAACGGGCCGCCTTCGCGAGTTTGGATTAACTCGGTCGGGATCAGGGCTCGTTTGAGACATTACGATAGACGTGTGATTTAAATTGTCTATTTATTTGCCTTCTTCGGCAATGGTCAGTTTACAATTTAATTCCCGCGAAGCGGGCGCGCGGCGGATGTTACTGCGCGAGATATTTAAAGCGCGATAGTTGTTCGGCGCGTGTTGTAACAATAGGCGCGTGCGGATAGTTCCGCGAATATAATACAATGCGTGAGATATAATGATAAAGGCGCGATGGTTGTTCGGCGCGCGTCGCTAAGTGTGCGTACAGCGAGGCCGTGTTTATTATGACGAGCGCAAGATATAAAAGAAACGGGGCGGCGGTTATTTGACGTGGCGGTTGATTTGCGCGGACGGCGAGGTCGTGATTTAATAATGTGTCGGAGTTTATGGACACGTCGCGTATTCCCAATTTGTCGGGGATGCGACAGGAAATCGGGAAATCCCGACCAGGCGGAGAACTCTCCGTCCCTATTCCGTACGCGGATCTAAGGATGGCTAGCGGAGTCGAGAAAGCTCGACGGGGCAGCAAACTCGCTAACCCACGGTCCGGCTGGCCGGTGAGATTGGATGGTAGACCGTAGCTCGAGAACTCTCGAGGAAAGCGGCGAACACTCCGCTCTCGTTCTAGCGGTCGGAAGGTTTGGAAGGATTTGCAACTGACCGGTGTGCTACTGAACGGTGTCCAAATGAATTTTCTTCTGTGTCCAAAAGCTACTGTGTCCAAAATTATTGTGGCCAAATGCACTGTGTCCAATTGAGCCGTGTGCAAAGTTTCGTGTCCATTTGCAACGTGTCCATTTGCACCGTGTCCAATTGTACTGTGTCCAAGTGCATCGCTCCCTTCTTCGGGAGCGCTCGGCGGCTCTCGGTTTCGGCACGGGCCGTAACGGCGGCCGTATAACGGCCGTACAGCTATCTTATTATAATATAAGTATTAAAAAGGGCGCTAAACGCCTCTGCCGCTGCCCGGCTGGTGTTCGCCGGGCGGCAGACTCCCGGCTGGTCAACTAGCGAGTAACGATGGGAGGTGCATCGTTACAACTTTATTTTTTTTAATAGTAACCCTTATTTTTTATTGCATATTCTTATAGTTCTTCTTGAGATCTTTTGTAACAGTATAATAAAGTATATTTTCATTAAGTATTTTTTGAGTTATTTTATATTTTATTTTGTTATTATTATTTTATTATTTTATTTAATCCTTGCCTTGCAGCTTCAGATGGACTTCCGGTATACATCATACAACAATTTTCACAAACAAAATACAAAATACAGCTAAACTATAAAACTATAATTAATATAAAACACATTGCAGTATATAATCTCATACTTTTAAACCTTTAAACCTTTAGAACATTATAACTTTATCTATAAACATTGAAACTCTGTAATTCTAAAACTTTCAAACTCTAAAACTCTAAAAACTCTGAAATTTAAACTCAAAAACCTATAAAACCTATAACCTAAAAACCTAAAAATTTAAACTTAAAAAATTGTAAACAAAATTTTTTGAAATTTGAAACATTAAATCGCCAAAACATTAAAACTTTAGAGACCTTAAAAACTTTAAAATCTTAAAACCTTGCAATTAAATTCGAATTGAATTTAAAACTGTAAATTGCTAATTGTTAATTGTCAATTTGTTAATCTTTCTTTTCCAGTCTTTCGTATCTTTGTGCCCTTTATAATCTTTCTAATCCATTTAACTATTTATCTTTCTTCCCTTCCCTGCCTCCCTCCTCCTTCCTTCAATCCTTCCCAACGCATGTTATATCCTCTTCCTCATTTTCGCATATTCCGCATATCCTATCCTCTTCTACCCTCCAATATTGGTCTTTTTTTATCTCATTTCCACCTCTATATCCTTGTATCTTGATTCACTTATTTTCTTCTGTCTTTCCTCTTTCTCCTTCCTCCAAATTTTTCCAATACCACTTCAACTATCCCCTGTTCTTTTTTTCTTCTTTCTTCCTTTTTATCTCTTCTTATTCCATTTCAATTCTTTCAATAATGTTCTTCTTGCCTACTATAACGTCCAACATCTTTCTCCTATAGTCGTATAGTCATATAGTCGCATATTCGTTTCTAAAAAGTCTTTTTCCTATATTCCAAGTCTTCTTCATAGCACTCGTCGCTCTCTTAAATCTTTCCATCACCTGTTTCTTGTTTCCCCATTTTTTTACATTATGTAAAAAATCCTAAATACTTTATTTGCTAGACTTCCTCTATGCTTTCTTCTCCCCATCTCCATTCTCTTCTTCTTTTTTCCTCATTCTCTTCTTCCATTTCCTAATTTCTTCTCTTTCTCATTCCATTTGTACACGTTGTTTTCTATATATATTTTCATATATCCTACTTTTACTGTATTTCTCTTTTCTTTTCCCTCTCTTGCTGATTTTCTTTAGTCTTCTCTATATCTCTTTCTCTTCTTTTGTCAAATCATTTTCTATCCACATGCCTGGTCTTAAAGCCTTTTTTCTATTTATTATCTCTCTTTTTGATTGCCTTGTTTTCTTCTATTTTTATTTTATATGCCTTTTTCACTTTCACTTCTGTTTTTAAATTTTTCTTTACAAATTCCTCCGCCTCTTTTTCCATATTTCCGGTTACCCATCTTACTCCTTTTATATCGTACTCTTATGATGTTATTTTTACGATACTCCCTTTCACTCTTGTCATTAATCCGCCCCAATTCCGCTATTCTCTGCTTTAACTCTTCCTCTTCCTCATTCCACACCTTCTTTTCTCTTTCCCTCTTCTTTTTCCTTGCCATTCTATTCTCCACTATTTCTCTTCTGATTTTTTCCATTTGCTCGGCCATGAATTCTTGCATCTTTACGTACATCTTTTCTATTATTTTTTCCAAATTTCCCACGTGCTTCTCTTCTCCTCCTACCCACTTATTCAGTGTCTTACCTTCCGTCTGGGACCTGCTTTTATTCTTTTTCCCTGACATTGACGCCATCTAGCTGCTCTTCTTTTCAACTGCTGGTTTCTCTGTCCTTCTATATTCTTTTTCCACGCTCACTAATCTCATTTCTTTGTCGTTACCTTTCTTTTCCTTTTTCCTGCAGAACTATTTAATTACCAAAGCTCCCTCCTTGCCTGTGTCTTCTTAATCCTTTCACCTCTCTTCTCGTTTCTCTATTTTACCTCCTCTCAACCATAACCGCCCAATTTCCTATACTAATGTTCTACTAGCTAATCGTACGTGTATTCTCCTCCATTTCATAACCGTATGTCCTATTTTATATTTTATATGAATATGATTTTTAGTACAAGAAAAAATTATTTCTATTATTACGATGCGTAAAAATATTGCTAGCGACATGCGCGAAGGAAAAACGCCGCCGCGCCGCCATAGCGACGCACGCACTCTATCAGGCGCGCGGCTCACCGACATGCGCCCGGCTAAAGATCGGCGCTGATTGGCCCGACTTTACTCAATAATAACTCTTTTATTAAGCGTTATAAAAAAAAGAGTTAACTTTTCGACAGTTTTTTGTAAGGAATGATGCTATGTACTTAGTGGGCGCTCGTTGCATGTCACCCTGAATAAATGTGTGTACATGTGCGTGTGCGTGTGCATGTGCATGTGTAATATATATATATATATATATATATATATATATATATATATGTATATACAGGGTGCGGCATCTATAGTGACGCGGGCATATTTTTCGGAAACGAAGTGAGATATCAAAAAATGTTTCAGACAAAAGTTGCATGGTTTCGAGGGGGCCACATGACAAAAATATGGATTTGACCTTAAGTGGTCTTTTCAAGGTGAGGCCAATGTGGTCGATGTTTTCTTAAATAGAACTCCCCATTTTTTATTACATATTCTTATAGCTTATCCCGAGAGCTTTCCAAAACACTATAATGAAGTATTTTTTTGTTAAGTACTTTTTGAGTTATTTTATATTTTAATCTGACATATTTTGATATAAAAAATAAAATATCTTGTAAAATATTTAGTTTTCGATAATCTTACCGTAATACTTTTAAGTACAGAATAATGAGAAAAATCAATTAGTGTAAAGAAAAAAACAAATAATTGTTTTAAAAAATACATTGTAAATAATTACATACTTTTTCTTAAAAACAATTATTTTTTTTTTACTAATTGATTTGTCTCATTATTCTGTACATAAAAGTATTACGGTAAGATTATCGAAAACTAAATATTTTACGAGATATTTTATTTTTTATATCAAAATATGTCAGATTAAAATATAAAATAACTCAAAAAGTACTTAATGAAAAAATACTTTATTATAGTGTTTTGGAAAGCTCTCGAGGTAAGCTACAAGAACATGTAATAAAAAATGGGGAGTTCCATTTAAGAAAACATCGACCACATTGACCTCACCTTGAAAAGACCACTTAAGGTCAAATCCATATTTTTATCATGTGGCCCCCTCGAAACCATGCAACTTTTGTCTGAAATATTTTTTGATATCTCACTTCGTTTCCGAAAAATATGCCCGCGTCACTATAAATGCCGCACCCTGTATATATATATATATATATATATACAGGGTGTCCCAAAGCACCCTTTACAACGCTCGTGAGCAGGTAGAGCACAGTAAACTGAACAGAAAAGTCCTGTACCATTTTGCAATTTTCGCAATAATTATTGAAATATTAATTAAAAAAGATTGGCGAATGAGCGCGCGTTTCGCGCGGCTAGACCGTGGGACGTACGCTCTAGGCGTGCCAGCGGCGAGCTTCGCAGTGTCGCACGGCAACGAAAAGTTTGGTGGCCCTGCGACGAGAGTCGGGGTACGCGCGAGCAGCGAGCGGCCATTAATAACAATTATTAAATGATTTAGATAAATAATGCTAATTAAATGTTTGCTTAACAATTACAAAAAGAATTAATTATTGAATAATAATATATTATTATTATTATTATTATTTTATTATGATTTTTAATTATTTTTTTACGTTTCGTGGAAAAAGAAACGATAAGAAAGATAAGAGAATTTGATGCTGCAATAATATACTTACAAAAGGAAACGATCGAGAATCAATTGTGAATTTACGATCCTTCATCAAGGTAGGATTCATAACTACGGTAAAACACAATAAAAAATTAAAATTGTGAATGCTGAAAATTAGATATCTATGAAAAAGAAACAAAGAATCTATCGTGTGAATTTACGCTTATAAGCTTTCGTTAATTTATTATTTACAATTACTATAGAAAACAATGTAATCGATTCCTATCGTTTTTTTTTTGGTTCCTTCGTCAGGATTGCGACAAATGTTCATACAAAAATATTCGAATACGCATATCAAAAAATATAAAGCCTCCGCTAGTATAAAATAATAAACGTTTCCCGCTTCATGTATTGAAATAAAATATCTTATTTACCTCATGTATCGAAATAAGATATCTTATTTCGATACATGAGGTAACGATTATAACTTGTAATCGTTGTGCTCTGCTTGAGATGGTTCTACTTATATTTTCCCGAAATAAAATTATTTTGTGGCAAGGAAACGCTATCGTTTCCACACCACCTTGAGGTAGATAGCTTGGCGCGTTTTTTTTAAGTGGTTTCCCTAGTAGGCCTAATCCATTCTCAAAATTTAATGCAATAACTGTTCGAAGTGTCTTCCTCGTGCTTGTAAGCAGAGTTCGACTCTTCCAGTTATTTGTCGCGTCGCACGGTGCGCCATGTCCGACGTAATACTATTAAAGGCCGCTAAAATAGCTTCGCGTACCTCATCTTCGGTACCATCACGATGGTGCTCGACTGAAGCTTTTACATAGCCCCAAAGAAAATAGTCTAGCACGTTCAAATCTGGCGACCGTGCCGGCCAAACGATAGGGCCACCTCGACCTATCCATTTGTCCGGAAAACGCGCGTCTAAAATTTCTCATACTCGACGGGAATAATGTGCGGGAGCTCCATCGTGCTGAAAAATCAGCGTTTCTCGCGCGCAAAGAGGAACGTCCTCCAAAAGTTCCGGCAACTTGTTCTCAATGAACTCCGCGTACGTCTGTCCATTGAGATGTGGCGGAAGAAAATATGGGCCGATCTGAAAATCGCCAATAGATACATTACGGAGGTACGCGAAGCTATTTTAGCGGCCTTTAATAGTATTACGTCGGACATGGCGCACCGTGCGACGCGACAAATAACTGGAAGAGTCGAACTCTGCTTACAAGCACGAGGAAGACACTTCGAACAGTTATTGCATTAAATTTTGAGAATGGATTAGGCCTACTAGGGAAACAACTTAAAAAAAACGCGCCAAGCTATCTACCTCAAGGTGGTGTGGAAACGATAGCGTTTCCTTGCCACAAAATAATTTTATTTCGGGAAAATATAAGTAGAACCATCTCAAGCAGAGCACAACGATTACAAGTTATAATCGTTACCTCATGTATCGAAATAAGATATCTTATTTCGATACATGAGGTAAATGAGATATTTTATTTCAATACATGAAGCGGGAAACGTTTATTATTTTATACTAGCGGAGGCTTTATATTTTTTGATATGCGTATTCGAATATTTTTGTATGAACATTTGTCGCAATCCTGACGAAGGAACCAAAAAAAACGATAGGAATCGATTACATTGTTTTCTATAGTAATTGTAAATAATAAATTAACGAAAGCTTATAAGCGTAAATTCACACGATAGATTCTTTGTTTCTTTTTCATAGATATCTAATTTTCAGCATTCACAATTTTAATTTTTTATTGTGTTTTACCGTAGTTATGAATCCTACCTTGATGAAGGATCGTAAATTCACAATTGATTCTCGATCGTTTCCTTTTGTAAGTATATTATTGCAGCATCAAATTCTCTTATCTTTCTTATCGTTTCTTTTTCCACGAAACGTAAAAAAATAATTAAAAATCATAATAAAATAATAATAATAATAATATATTATTATTCAATAATTAATTCTTTTTGTAATTGTTAAGCAAGCATTTAATTAGCATTATTTATCTAAATCATTTAATAATTGTTATTAATGGCCGCTCGCTGCTCGCGCGTACCCCGACTCTCGTCGCAGGGCCACCAAACTTTTCGTTGCCGTGCGACACTGCGAAGCTCGCCGCTGGCACGCCTAGAGCATACGTCCCACGGTCTAGCCGCGCGAAACGCGCGCTCATTCGCCAATCTTTTTTAATTAATATTTCAATAATTATTGCGAAAATTGCAAAATGGTATAGGACTTTTCTGTTCAGTTTACTGTGCTCTACCTGCTCACGAGCGTTGTAAAGGGTGCTTTGGGACACCCTGTATATATATATATATATATATATATATATATATATATATATATATATATATACAGGGTGAGGCCTCTAAGACAGGCCACCCGAATAACTCCCACAGTTTTGGAGATAGGAGAAAATGTTTGAAATAAAAGTTGTATGGTATCGAGGGGGAAATCTTGTGGAAGTGAACATCTTTTTTTTAGATGGGGGCGCTTAGGAGATTTGAAAGTCATCTTCATTTTTTTAAATAGAACCCCCTATTTCTCATTATATATTCTTGTAGCTTACCTCGAGAGCTTTCCAAAACATTATAATAAAGTATTTTTTCATTAAGTACTTTTTGAGTTATTTTATATTTTAATCTGACATATTTTGATATAAAAAATAAAATATCTCGTAAAATATTTAGTTTTCGATAATCTTACCATAATACTTTTATGTACAGAATAATGAGACAAATCAATTGGTATAAAAAAATAATTGTTTTTAAGAAAATTATTTACAATGTATTTTTTTAAACAATTATTTGGTTTTTTTTTGCACTAATTGATTTATCTCATTATTCTGTACATAAAAGTATTACGGTAAGATTATCGAAAACTGAATATTTTACGAAATATTTTATTTTTTATATCAAAATGTGTCAGATTAAAATATAAAATAACTCAAAAAGTACTTAATGAAAATATACTTTATTATAATGTTTTGGAAAGCTCTTGAGGTAAGCTACATGAATATGTAATGAGAAATAGGGAGTTCCATTTAAAAAAATGAAGATGACCTTCAAATCTCCTAAGCGCCTCCACCTAAAAAAAAATGTTCACTTCCACAAGATTTCCCCCTCGATACCATACAACTTTTATTTCAAACATTTTCTCCTATCTCCAAAACTGTGGGAGTTATTCGGATGGCCTGTCTTAGATGCCTCACTTTGTATATAAGGTGTTCTCGGGTTAAATGGCCAAACTTGAAATATGAATTTAGGACCTTAAAACAAAAAAAAGTTTTCCTCTGGAAGTATGCTCGCAAACGCTTCGTTCAAGAGATATTGACTTCTGAAGTTATGAACTATAGGAACGTATGGTAAATATGCATATTAGGTTACACCTCACCGATGACTTTGACCTTGACATATGTTGTCAAGGACATAACCCTGAGTAACTTTTCCTTATAACTTAACCGGCGGTCTCTTATAGTTTCTGAGATATTTAAAGTTAACATTTGGGTAATAATATAGAGACAGAGAGACAGTCTGCTCCACAATTGTTGCATGGATGAAAAAGTATATGTGTGGACGCAGTGGGTTCCGCCCCCCCTGCGGGGGGGCTCCACTTCCGGAAGATATAACCTAACCCAAACCTATTTCTGATTTAAAACTAAAATTTGGTTTGGGTTAGGTTATATCTTCCGGAAGTGGAGCCCCCCGAAGGGGGGGGGTGGAACCCACTGTGTGCACGCATATACTTTACAAAGCAAAGCGAAGTTCGCCCCACAATTGTTGTGTGGATGGGAAAGTATATGCGTGGACGCAGTGGGCTCCACTATAAAAAAACTAGACACATAGGTTTGCGTTGAACCTCGCTTTGCGTGGAAAGTAAAAAAATCCAAAGAATTTCGTCTCTGGAAATGTAAAGAAACACTTTTCCACGTCTGATCTACGTAAATACAATGTAAACAACCTTTATTTTTCTTTATTTTATAATAGAAAAATCATTAAAATTGTGAAATCATAACTTTAAATATCTCAGAAACTATAAGAGACCGCCGGTTAAGTTATGAGGAAAAGTTACTCAGGGTCATGTCCTTGACGATATATGTCAAGGTCAAAGTCATCGATGAGGTGTAACCTAATATACATATTTACCGGAACGAATAATTTCGAAATGTTTCTTTTTATTTTTGTTTTGAAGATCAGAAGTCATTGACAGGCCTGTGTTTGCACTGTAAACAAAGCTCCGTACATTCGTACCAAATAATTGTTAGTTCGTTGAATGCTTTCGAGGAATAAACTAGTACAATCATGGCTCATACGTATTCGATTAGTGAATATGCCGATATGGTATATTTATATGGGTTTTGTAACGGAAATTCTAACGCTGCACGCCGTGTATACCCCTAAACCTAGATTATTTCGAAACTATTCGTTCCTGTAGTTCATAACTTCAGAAGTCAATATCTCTTGAACGAAGCGTTTGCGAGCATACTTCCAGAGGAAAATTTTTTCTTGTTTTAAGGTCCTAAATTCATATTTCAAGTTTGGCCATTTAACCCGGGAACACCCTGTATATATACATAAAATAAAAAATCATAATATAAAAATACAAAATAATATAAAGTTGCAGCTTCTGAAACAGGGAAAAAAGGGAAACTTTATTAGTATAAATTTATTTTTATTTTTTAATAAATAACATTATTTAAGATTTAATATAAATTAAAAGATATTGTTACGTCCTGACGACTCCACGATTCCTTCCTTCCGCGAAGTTGCGGCAATGATCGTCAATTGGTGATAAAAATGAATCGTTCAATAAACAGAGCATCTTGCGTCACACATTTCCTTAAATACTTTTTGATAACTATATCTACAAATAATCATAGGAATGATGCAAGAAAATCGGTGATGAAACCACACCGGTCTTTTCGAGATAAATAAAAAAATTGTAGATACCCCTTACAGTAGAATTTTCCGGCTGAAGAATAAAGAGATACCGAGAAGATAATAATAATTCCTAACGAAATATTCAATAAATACAACTGCTATCTAAAACTATTATCAATAATGATAATAATTTTTCCACCTAAAATACCTAACAAGTACAACTGGATCAATAATGATAAAATTTCCTAAATATTCAATAAATACAACTGCATCAATAAATACAACTGCATCAATGTCGACAAAAATAATCATAAGGAAGTAAGACCTTTTCTAATCAGATCATGTGCACGAGAGTCCGCCGGGAAAGTTAATATTCAAGGGACTTTTGAACCGATATTGAGCTCATCAATAGACGATCACCACGAGTAAAAAACGTAAAAAGTAGAAAAAAACATCCCGTCTAATGAGGACACGCACAAATTTTAATTCATTAAAGTTTAGAAGGTCCTCACTCTCACACTCTTTCGATTCGACACAGTTTTGAAAGAACCTCACTCTTAAAATTAGAATATACTTCTAAAAGGGGATTATAAAAAGAGAACTCGTAAGACTCGAAGACTTTACAATTATTCTTCAGCTTCACGCAGTCTTAACCTGTGCTTTTGCACCGTGATTCGCGAGTTACTTACTTGTGCTACCAGTGTCTATCATCTCTATAGCAATCCATCTGCAAGCACGAGTCGAACATTGGGCTACCGACATGAGACACAGAGCGAAATACCGCACAAATTAACTACTCTTCCACCTCTGAATCACTATTTAAAAAAGTAAATTTAATTGAATAATTTTTCTTTTCCAATTCATAGCTTTTTGCAGAGTATTCCATTCTTTTAAAATCATTAACCCGTTCCAGCAATAAGTCTTAGAATAATTTAAATCCTGATCTAATCTAACACATCTGCGAGCGACCAATTTTATACTTCTGACTATTCTTAACATATACATTTATTTACTTATACATGTTGATTTTGATATTATTTTTCTTGTCTTATAATTAAATATATTTTTACATTGTATTAACCAGTCAGAGACTTAATGTTAACGATAGAATCTTTCCCTCATCACTCTGACTGATGTCCTCCGTATTAATACCGTAGTAACACCCGCAAAGAAATAAACACACACAAACTCATACATACTAATAACTCAACCTTCAACTCAATGTTTTTTACTTTAAATATAAACTTTAATATGAATAAAATCATATTTTATTAATTAAAATTAAATCAAGCCTTTAGCATGTAACGGCCGGGCCGTTACTACGGCATGTAAATATGTAAATATATATAGCTAGCTAAACACGCATGACCGCTTATTGCACCCCGCTCTACCTATCCCGCTTTCTCACTCTATGTAAGCACTATCTCTCTCGCGGTGCCCCCACGCGGAACCGACTCCCACTACCGGACCAACTGCGCATAGTGGGGGCCGCCGGCCGGGTATATAAGGCCGCCCGGCCGAGACACCGAGACCAAATTCCATCCTGCGATCCGACTGACACCGACCTGACTAGTACCTACTATCTCTCGGGGCTAAGGTTTCACTTACAAGGAGAGATCGCAGCTGACTCTTCACCGATTTTGATCTTCTTTTTTGTGGTGAATCTTCATTGAATATAGTTAAGCCTTGTAAGTAGTATTTTTTTATACTTGAAATTTGGAGAAATTGGGAGAAATTTTAATGTAGGTTGCAAGACATAAAGAAAGACACTTTATCGAACAGTGCCGTTGGCGTAGAGAGTAAGCGCAAGTACACTAATAGCGAGAACTTAGGTTCAAAACCACCTACTCTTTTAACATTTTTTTACTTTTTTTTTAGTTATTTGATATGTACATGTAATATGCATTATTTACTACATAAAAATAAATATTTGGCATATATTAGATAGGCATAAATCTTCTTATATGTCAGGTCTACCGGAAAGTTCTGTCCGTATACACTTTATCATACAAATCCGTATTATGAGCTTTTAAAACCGAACGAAAAGCTCAATTCGGAGAAGTATTGTCAGCAACTGGATAATTTAAATACAGCAGTCCAAGAAAAGAGGCCGGCGATGTTCAATAGGAAGAACATCATACTGCATCATGATAATGCCAGGCCACATGCTGCTTTGGGGACTCGTCAAAAAATTGCAGAACTAGGCTGGGAAATTCTGTCGCATCCACCATATTCCCCGGACTTAGCACCCTCCGACTATCACTTGTTTTTGTCCTTACAAAATTTTTTGAGGGGCAAAAAATTCAAAAATGAAGAAGATATCAAACAAGCACTGGTTCAATTTTTCGCATCAAAAGATAAAACATTTTTCGAAAATGGGATATACAAATTGCCCTCACGCTGGCAAGAAATCATTAATAATAATGGCAATTACATTATTTAATAAAGTTTATTGACGGTAATAAAAATTTGTATTTTGTTTTATTCCAAAAACGGACAGAACTTTCCGGTAGACCTAATATTTGCCTACATAAAATTACTGTGAAATAAATGAAATATTTTTACAGAGAAATGTTGTAATAAGCCGCTTTCGCGAGGCGGGCGACGGATAACTCGGTCGGGATCCTGGGTTCGGGAAAGCGGTATCGAGACACGAATGCGTTGTGATGTTTGGTAAAATGTAATTTATTTCGTGTAAATGTATGGTGGTCCAGCGTGAGTGTACGTGTAGGTGTGAGTGTAGGTGTAACGAGACGAGTGGCTAGTGTGAGTATTTACAATGTATGTGTGTGCGGTTACGCAATGTCGGTGTGCGAGTACGGATAATGTATAGATGTGAGTATCTACAATGTATGCGTGCGGTTACGCAATATGTATGTGTGTGCGTACGTATAAAGTATAGATGCGAGTATGTACAATGTGCGGGTGCGCGTATGGATAAAATATAGCTGTGAGTAGGTACAATGTATGCGTGCGGTTACGCAATATGCGTGTGTGTGCGTACGTATAAAGTATAGATGCGAGTATGTACAATGTGCGATTGCGCGCAGCGCGATTCGCGTTTTCAGGTGTTCGATTGCGTATCGATTCTTAATCGCACCGCGGAAATCCGGCAGGAGCCGTTAGCTGTCGGGTGGTCCTTTTCGGCCGCGTCGGTGGGCGGTGGGCGGTCCTTTGACGCGGTTATTGATTTCGGCTGTCGATCGGTGCCGCGGTAGGGCGCAGGTCGGCCCTCGGCGCGGGACTTAGCGCTCCCGTATTAATGGCGCGTCCCGATGTCGTAATGGCGGTCGGGCCGTATTAGATACGCGTGTCTAGTGCGGTCGGTCGTAAGTCGGGATGGTCTGTCCCTGTGTATTTGCAGGAGTGCAACGGCCGACGAGAACACCCGTCGATGGCAGGGAACTCCCCACCACTAGAAGTCGCCGTTGCACGCAGGTGGTCGGATTTTATGCGAGGTGTCGAGTACTCTCGACGGAGACGAGTACGCCCGTTCCCGTTTGCCTCTTTTAATCGGAATCGGAAGGATCGCTCTCGGAGATGCCGCAAACTCTCGGCGGAGGCTGGGTACACCCAACCCCGTTTTCTCTCTCTCTGAGCGGTTCAGGATCTAGGCGGTTTCCAGGCGTCTTACAGACTCTGGCGGTGCGGAAGATCTGGTCTCGATAATTAGAAACGCGCTCTATTTATACTAATTCTCCGGCGCGCGCGTCTGCGTAATTCGCGTATTGTTCTACCGGTACTATCTCGAAGCGGCGCGCGCGGCTCGGGTATTTTCGGTACAGGTCGGGTCGGTTACCCGAGCGCGTCGTCGATTCGAGATGTTTACGCGCGCCTAACGGCGGTTTAATAAGCGCGTGCTTCTATTATCGTTTAAAAATGGGCGCTCGGCGCCTCCGCATTTGCCCGACCGGTGTTTGTCGGGCGGCGGACTTCCGGCGGATCGGCGGCCGGGTACGGTGCAGTAACGATGGGGGGATGCATCGTTACATCACCCCCCCTCGTAGAATATGCCTGAATTTGAGGCATTTGACTCGGTTACGCGTTGTTCGGCGTACTTCGCTCGCATTTAGTTGAGCCGGCGGCGGTATCTTAATTCTCCCGTCTTGGAAAAACGCATCACCCAATGTCCTTGGGGTGATCGGACCTTATATTTTCGCGAGACGTGTACTGCGAAATGTGGTACGTCAAAGATGACGCCGGGTTCAACCTGGACTCGGATCGGTGGCGGCGGTAACGGGCCCGTCGGCATCAGGAGGCGAGGCGGCTGGTCTCCTTCGCCCTTTTCCTCCTCGGTTTCCCGCGGTCTCTTGCGGGCCGGAGTGCTCGTTGGTGGTCGCGAGCGGGCAGGCGGTGGCGGTGGAGCCTGCATCAGCTGTTCCATTTTCAGCTGATTCTGCCGATCTGAACGCTGGATCAGCGTTCCTATTTTCGGCGGTCGGCTCGGTGGTCGGGCGGCTGGGCCGGTCGACGGCTGGCTGCTCGTCGGCGGTGTTCGCTGGTCGGATGGTCCTGGTAGCGGAGGATCGTAGGCGAACAACGGGTCGTCCAGGAGCTGGTTTATCGCAGCTAGGATGTCGTCGGGTTGACTCATCTTGGCTTTCTGTCTCGTTAGCTTGCGATTTCGGCGGTTTATTCCTCCCCGGCGGTGGTGGGGGTATCGTCATCTTCGTCCCCGCTGTTGTTGTTTTCGGCATTGTTTTCGCCGGTTTGTTTTGTTCTCGATGCTTTCAGGTCTTGTACGTGTACGTGTCGGTACCATTTTCCCCGCTTGCTCCTCAGGTCTATGATGACGGGCGAGACGATTCGGCGAACTTCGAGCGGCCCGATGTATTTGGGCGCGAGTTTCGCATTAAAATTGTCGGTCTTCTTTGACAGCGGGTGGTCTCTTTTCCACACCCAGTCCCCTATGCGTGGCTTCCAGTCGCGTCGCCTGAGATTATAATATCTTTCTTGCCTCTGGAAGGCTCTCGCTAATTGAATGCGGACGATTTGGTATGCGTCGTCTAGCCGTTCTCGGATGGTGCCTGGCGGTGGTCTTCCGGTTGTTGGTGCGATGCGGTGTGGCGGCACGAGCGAGAGCCCGTGGTTCAGATATGCTGGTGTGTAGCCGGTGGCATCGTGTACTGCCGTATTGAATGCGAATTGGAAGGCGGGCAGGTGTTCGTCCCAGTCTCTATGACCCTTCTCGACGAATTCGCTGATCATCGTTTTGATGGTTCTGTTCGTTCTTTCCACCGGATTACAGCGGCGCATACGCGGGTGCGGTTTTGTGCTGCACGTTGAAGGCTTTTAGCCGTTCGTCGAAGTCTTTCGACGTAAATTGCGTGCCGTTATCTGACAGGATGGTTTCTGGTCGGCCGTGTCGGAGTATGACCCTCTCGGTGATGGCTTTCGTGACTGCTTTGGCAGTGGCTTGGCGGAGAGGTGTTAATTCCACCCACTTTGAGAACCGATCTTGCATCACATAGAGCCATGTGTGGCCTTGTCGTGAGCGTGGTAACGGTCCGACGAGGTCGGTGGTGACCTGCTCCCAGGGTCGTTGCACATCGGTTGCATGGAGCCTGCCGGCTGGTTGTTGCTGAGCCGCTTTGTGCGCTTGGCATTTCTCGCATGTGCGTACATATGCGGCGATGTCCCGGAACATTCCCGGCCAGTAGTGGTGTTCGGCGATTCGAGCGATTGTCTTGGCGATTCCGAGGTGGCCCGCGGTTGGTGCGTCGTGATAATTACGCATCACGGTTGGTCGTTGCTCTTTCGCTACGCATTCCTTCCACTGCTCGTCCGCTGCGTTCTCCTTGAAATCCAGGCTGTGCAGGATGTGTCGGAACAGTTTCCCTTCCGTGATGCGGTAATCGGGTCGGCTGTCTGGTTCGTTTTTAACCTCCTGTACGATGCGCTGATACCAGCGGCACCGGCGCGTGGTTGCGGCGCAAATCTCGGGTTGGCGCGATAGGGCGTCGGCTACGCGGTTGAGCGTGCCCTTCCGGTATTTGACTTCGAGGTCGTACTGTTGGAGTTCGAACAGCCACCGGGCGAGTCTCCCGGTGGGTGCCTCCAGACGCTGCAGCCACTTCAGTGACTGATGATCGGTCAATACGGTAAAGGGGTACCCCTCGAGGTAGCCCTTCATGCGTCGGATGCCCCATACGACCGCGAGGCATTCTAATTCGGTGGCGCTATAATTCCGCTCGGCGCTATTGAGCGTTCGGCTCGCATACGCGATCACGCGCTCCCCTTCCTCGAAGTATTGTGTCAGGACGGCCCCGAGGCCGCTAGTGCTAGCGTCGGTCTGTAAAACGAATCGGCGCGTGAAATCCGGACAGGCGAGTACGGGGGCCGAAATGAGCGTCTGTTTTAGTTCGCGGAACGCGTTTTCTTCTGCGAGTCCCCACGCTCATCGTGCGTTTTTCTTTGTGAGCTGGGTGAGCGGCGCGGCGACAGTCGAGAAATTCGCGATAAACCGCCGGTACCAGGATGCCATCCCCAGAAACTGTCGGACTTGCTTGACGGTTTCTGGCTCGGGCCAGTTGGCGACGGCACTAACCTTGTCGGGGTCAGTTCGGATCCCGTCGCGGTCGATCACGTGCCCCAGATATTTTAATTGATCGACGCAAAACCGGCACTTATCCGGGTTGAGGCGCAGGCTTGCCTCGCGTAGTCGGCGAAAAACTTCGGTGAGTAATTGCAGGTGCTCCTCGAACGTTGTGCTTATGACGATAATATCGTCCAGGTAGACGAACACGTTTGGTTCGAGGGCTGGTCCTATGATCGTGTCTAATAGCCGTTGGAAGGTGGCCGGTGCGGAGTGTAGCCCGAAGGGCATCACCGTAAATTGATACAATCCCCGTCCTGGGATCGTGAATGCGGTGATCGGTCGACTTGCGGGTTTGAGCGGTATTTGCCAATACCCGTTTTTTAAGTCCAGTGTTGTTAAGTATCGCGCGCCCCGTAGTTTGTCGAGCGACGCGACTACTTGCGGTAACGGGTATGCATCTTTCTCCGTGGCATCATTGACCTTGCGGAAATCGATACAGAACCGGTACTTCCCGTCTTTCTTTTTGACGAGTACTACGGGCGAGCTCCATGCGCTTTTGGATGGCTCAATGACGCCGGCGGCCTCCATCTCGGCTACTTCCCGGTCGATGACCGCCTGCATCGCAGGGTTGCGTGATCGGTAGCGTTGTTTGATCGGCGTCGGGTCTCGTAACCGTATCTCGTGCTGTACGCGGTCGGTAGGACCCTGGATGTTCGCGAATTTCGTCAATTCGTGTTCGAGGAAGTTCTTCAATCGTTTTTCTGTCGTGCCGGTTTGCGGTGTCAGTCCCCCGGTCGTTCCGTGCAGCGCGGGTGCGTTCGCTCGGGGAGTATATCGCGGCGGGGCCAGATGGATTCCGGTGCGTGCCCAAAGATCCATACCGATTAATATCGGGCTCTCCAGATTCGGCAGGATCGCGAAGTCGTGCGGGTACACGTGGTTCCCGATGCGGACCGGCAAGGTGATGGTGCCGGGAATCCGGGTGGTTTCGCCGTTCGCGAGTTGTACCTCTCCTTCGTGCTGATCGATTGGGTGACCCCCTCGTTGTGCGTGGGCGGCCGTTCTGTCGTTAACGAAGGATATTTCGGACCCCGAGTCGAGCAGGGCGTCGTATCGGTCTTGATCTACTTGGACGCGTATGTGCGGCCGCGGCGTGAATCGGATGCAGGGCTCGGGGTTCTGGCGGCTGATGTGGTGGCCCCGGCCCGCTCGTCGTTTCCCGGCGGCGGGTGACATTGCTGAGTTAGCACGCCGTCTTTGCCGCACCGTGAACAAAATTTTCGCGGCGGTCGTTTGCAGTTGAAACGTGTGTAACCCCGTTGTTTACACCGCCAACAACACTCCTCCCGGTTGTAGGCGGCGGCGACGATCGATTTCGACGCTTCTGGCCGGCGGTGCGTTTGTTCGGCCGCGCACTGTTCGTCGATTTCCTCCAATTCGGTGGCTCGCGCCTGAAGGTCGTCTACGACGCCGGCTTCGTCGTACGTGATGAGCCGCTTTATCTCCGGTCGCATGTTTTGATAGACGCGCTCGTACTCTTCTTCCGGGGTAAATCCGCCGGCCCGGCGCATCAGCGTGAGTATATCTGCGGCGTACTTCTTAAATTTTTCCCCCGGTTGTTGTCGGCGGTCTCGCGGCGGAGGCCGGCCTGGTATCGGCGGGGCAGGAATTGCGCGCGAAATGCGCGTTCGAAGTCCCCCCAGGTCTGCCACCGATGGCGGGTGTTGCGGCACCACCGTAGGGCATCTCCCCGCAGTAACTCGGGGAGCCCCAGCAACATCGAGGTCTCGGGGTATCGGTGTCCGGCCTTCAACTCCTCCAAGCGTTCGAGGAAGTCGAACGGGTCGCGTCCGTCGAAATGACACCCCCATTTGCGCATCTGACACAATACCTCGGAGCTAGTGGGGGGCGCGGGGGTCGCGGTATGAGTTGGCGGTATGGTACGCGGCGGTGTATTGGTCGCGGTCGTGGGCTCGTCGCCCCGCGCCCCGAATTCTTCGGGGTGCTCCGCGACGTACTCTGACATCCGTCGGCGGATGTCGTCGAGCGTTCCGGACGTGTCCACGCCCCGGCGGACGGCGTCCTCCATCAGCTGCGCTTTGGGTAGATTATAAATCCACCCCCTCATTGTCGGGTCTCACTACTCTCTCGTCTCGTTAAGGTAGGGTTCGTGTCTCGGTACGGACTGGAAGCAGGTCCCTGTTCGGGCGCCAATGTAACAAGCCGCTTTCGCGAGGCGGGCGACGGATAACTCGGTCGGGATCCTGGGTTCGGGAAAGCGGTATCGAGACACGAATACGTTGTGATGTTTGGTAAAATGTAATTTATTTCGTGTAAATGTATGGTGGTCCAGCGTGAGTGTATGTGTAGGTGTGAGTGTAGGTGTAACGAGACGAGTGGCTAGTGTGAGTATTTACAATGTATGTGTGTGCGGTTACGCAATGTCGGTGTGCGAGTACGGATAATGTATAGATGTGAGTATCTACAATGTATGCGTGCGGTTACGCAATATGTGTGTGTGTGCGTACGTATAAAGTATAGATGCGAGTATGTACAATGTGCGATTGCGCGCAGCGCGATTCGCGTTTTCGGGTGTTCGATTGCGTATCGATTCTTAATCGCACCGCGTAAATCCGGCAGGAGCCGTTAGCTGTCGGGTGGTCCTTTTCGGCCGCGTCGGTGGGCGGTGGGCGGTCCTTTGACGCGGTTATTGATTTCGGCTGTCGATCGGTGCCGCGGTAGGGCGCAGGTCGGCCCTCGGCGCGGGACTTAGCGCTCCCGTATTAATGGCGCGTCCCGATGTCGTAATGGCGGTCGGGCCGTATTAGATACGCGTGTCTAGTGCGGTCGGTCGTAAGTCGGGATGGTCTGTCCCTATGTATTTGCAGGAGTGCAACGGCCGACGAGAACACCCGTCGATGGCAGGGAACTCCCCACCACTAGAAGGTCGCCGTTGCACGCAGGTGGTCGGATTTTATGCGAGGTGTCGAGTACTCTCGACGGAGACGAGTACGCCCGTTCCCGTTTGCCTCTTTTAATTGGAATCGGAAGGATCGCTCTCGGAGATGCCGCAAACTCTCGGCGGAGGCTGGGTACACCCAACCCCGTTTTCTCTCTCTCTGAGCGGTTCAGGATCTAGGCGGTTTCCAGGCGTCTTACAGACTCTGGCGGTGCGGAAGATCTGGTCTCGATAATTAGAAACGCGCTCTATTTATACTAATTCTCCGGCGCGCGCGTCTGCGTAATTCGCGTATTGTTCTACCGGTACTATCTCGAAGCGGCGCGCGCGGCTCGGGTATTTTCGGTACAGGTCGGGTCGGTTACCCGAGCGCGTCGTCGATTCGAGATGTTTACGCGCGCCTAACGGCGGTTTAATAAGCGCGTGCTTTTATTATCGTTTAAAAATGGGCGCTCGACGCCTCCGCATTTGCCCGACCGGTATTTGTCGGGCGGCGGACTTCCGGCGGATCGGCGGCCGGGTACGGTGCAGTAACGATGGGGGGATGCATCGTTACAATGTTAATACTTTTATTTCTAAAGATTTTTATACATTTTCTAAAATTTTTTGAATAATGCAATAATAATAATAACAATAATAATAAATAACTAATATTATTAAATTACAAGTAATAAAAGCTCCACAAGATAAAAGACGAACAAAAAGACAAGCAATGAAAGCCAGGCGCAGGTTATCGGGCGCAAAGAAATTAATGTTAATTAGTATTAAAATTATTAATAGATAAAAATAAAAATACAATGAGCGTATGTTTCGGCCCGTTTTTGTACTATCTTCAGCGCAAGTTAAAAATATAATTAAATTATCGCAATCGGACAAACTATAACATAATAAAGTCGTCTAGTAAAATAAAAATATGATAAATATGACATCAGTGAATAAAGAAATAAATAAATATATCAGAGAATAAAAAAAAATAAATAAATATGACATCAGTGAATAAAAAAAAATAAATAAATGACATTCAAGAAAATTTTAAAAAATGTATAAAAATCTTTAAAAATAAAAGTATTAACATTTCTCTATAAAAATATTTCATTTATTTCACAGTAATTTTATGTAGACGAATATATAAAAAGATTTATGCCTATCTAATATATGCCAAATATTTATTTCTATGTAGTAAATAATGCATACATATACATATTAAATAATTAAAAAAAAAGTAAAAAAATGTTAACAGCGTAGGTGGTTTCGATCCTGGGTTCTCGCTATTAGTGTACTCGCGCTTACTCTCTGCGCCAACGGCATTGTTCGATAAAGTGTCTTTCTTTATGTCTTACAACCTACATTAAAATTTCTCCAAATTTCTCCAAATTTCAAGTATAAAAAAATACTACTTACAAGGCGCATTGGACGAAAAGCTCTTACAAGACTTAACTATATTCAATGAAGATTCACCACAAAAAAGAAGATAAAAATCGGTGAAGAGTCAGCTGCGACCTCTTCTTGTAAGTGATGATGTGCTGAATGCGGAGTTAGGCTTAAATAATTATGAACTTTTTAGATATGATAGAAATTCCGATACAAGTGCGCATACTAGAGGGGGAGGCATTTTGATCACTGTTAAATGTTGCTTGCCTAGCCGCGCTATTAATACATCTATTTCTTGCATCGAGTAACTCTTTGTTGATATTCTTTTCGATCACAAATACCATTATCGGTACTGTTTACATACTGCCAGATTCAGACTCTTTTGTTTATGAGTCACACTGTAATTCTATTGATCAGGCAATGTCAGCGTTGCCTAATATTGTCTTTCTAATTATTGGCGATTATAATCTTTCTGATTTTCAGTGGTATAATGAGGTTAACGGCTTTTTGCAATACAGTTTGAGACCTTATAGTAATAAAATTCGGCAAGCCGACATTATAGCAAATTATTTTAACGAATTTAACTTGTATCAACATAATGTTGTATCTAATGCGCACGATAACATATTAGATCTTTGGTTCTCTGCTTTGAAATGTATCTCGGTGTTTTCAGCGAGCGAACCATTTCTATTTTGTGATCATTATCATCTGGTGCTAATCTTTTCTCTACCGCTTCCAGATACATCGCCATCGCGATCCTCAAAAACACTCAAATTCAATTTTAAGCGTGCTGATTATGCCATTATAAATAATTTGGGCAATATCGAATAGAACAATGAACTAAAGGATTTAAACCTTTATGAAGCGGTTAATTTTGTATATTTCCATATGAATCATATTATTGACTCTTGCGTTCCGACTTACTCAATGTTTGATTCTTCTTATCCTGCCTAGTTCTCGAAGGAACTTATTTCTGTTATAAAAGCCAAACGGAAAGCGCACTTTTACTATAAATGTACATGCTTGTTCACGAGTTATACGAATTCAAAGTTGGAGACCGAATCACTCTCTCGTAAGATAATTTGCTGGTCGGGAATAAGGAAAAAAACTAGAAGAAGATTCCGATGTGATTTGGTAACTGATTATTTTATTATTAATCCTTTGCTTTCTCTGGTACAATGTTCCTAAACCGACGGCGCGAGTTGTATCCTTTTGGCTACTCGATTCGCACTGTGTTTCGTTGGAGAGACGCGGACTCAGACTTCCTTCGTTCCTTGTGGTTGCACTGGTGAAGAAAACAGCTATTCACACGTATTTGATTTACACCTTGGTATTGGAACCAATTAGAAAGCCTTTCTCGAAGATTGACCAAATATGGAATTGCGGGAACAACACATTCCAATCCATATATGGCTCTTCAACGCGATCACGTTGTTTTGATTTACGAGACATCGCGAAAAGGACGAGAGCGTGCCCGAAACATATCGATCGAATAAGATTTCAAAACGAATAATAAAACGAGAAACGAAAAGCGTTTATAATTGCTCGAATCCGGAACAATGCTCTTACTCCGATTACCTAATATTTACAAACTTGCGATCTAAATGTAAGACTCTCCATTCGAAGTGTTGGAATAATTATGTAATCAGAACGAAAAATGCGGTCAATGGCTAGAATATTTTGGAGTTTTGTTAATTCACTTAAAGTCACCAAACCTCCTTCACATATTTTTCACAATAATCATTTTAATGATGATGACGATGTTATTGCCAATTGTTTCGCGGACTTTTTCGGATCTGTATACGAGGCTAATAATTCTGATTTGAAGGAGGTTGAATGTGAGCACGATTTGAACATCACAAATATTGATGTATCTATCATCGAGATCTTTAACCACTTAAATCTGTTAAACCTGAGGTCTGGCTCTGGTATTGATGGTATCCTGTATTCTTCAAATAGTGCAAATACATCATGTCCAGAATTCTCTGGATTTTATTCAATAAATCGCTGTGCACTAGTATTTTTCTTGACTCATGGAAGCTTTGTACTGTCACTCCGATTTTTAAGGGTGGAGACAGATCTCGGATATCGAACTATAGACCGATTAGTAAGCAGAATGTCAAACATATCACTTTCACGTATCGCTTTTGCAGCATCGCACTCATTAGCGATATTATTACGTAAAATGTTTACAAATTGTTTAAATTTCTCATTTACAATATGTATTCTCGCATAGCCAGTAATACATATGATCCATACATTCTTCAAAATCAAATAAATATAATACAGTTGGTAGTTTCATGTATAGAATTATTGAATAATCCCATTTTTATAATATTTGAATCAGATATTTTAATCGCTTTGATTGTTAAATCTCGAATCCACATTGGAGTTTCAGTCGATTGTAGAAGTCGTTCAATGTCCACACGTTTCAGCATAAGCGATTTCCACGTTTCAAAAGGCAATACTATTTGATCGCCTCGATTGTCACCGAGAAACAATTCTACGCAAGATACAGCCCGACGCTTATTCCAATGTCCAAATATTTATAAGATGTCGGGGTTAAGGTGTATCTTCTTTCAAAGATACGAATCGCACGACGAGGCTCGAGTAAAATTCTAGGGAGTAATAAAATATTATATTTATAAAAATATTTACAAGATATAAAATTCTTTAAGTTAATAGTTCTTTAAGTTAAGTAAAATTCTTTAAGTTAAGTAAGTTAAAACTTACTCGTTACATTTCTTCTTCTTACACGGTGAAGTTTCATCGTTTTGAATCCGAACGTAATAGTTCGTGCGGCTTCCTTTTGTGGGGTACATTTTTATATGAATCTTTCACACAAGTGGTCGATGCAATACTGAACGTATTAAAATATTTAAAATATATATTAGCGTTGCAAAATTGCAATGTGGAGGAGATTATTGCTGACGCGATATTTTTTCAATTCTTCCAAACTATTCACGCGCCGATGTACGGTTGCTATTCGCGATGACATCACCCCTAGGTGGAGATTTGAGCTGAATGCACAAAAAATGCAATGTAATATGAATTTTTCAAGCGCCGATGTGCAGCTGCTTCGCGATGATATCATCTCTAGATATCAGAATCCGAAACACACGTGTCAAAATTGCGTAATATAATCGTCAAGATTAAATTGTACTAATATACAACTGCAAGTAATTTAAAACTGTTACAATGCATCAATGGTTAAGATGACATCACCCTCCCCCCAGGTGTGAGATTTAGCCGAATATGCAGTGTAATATAAATTTTTCTTCGAGAGAAGCATTTTGTTCATTAGATTTTATTTATTCCGCGTGTGTGTGTGTCTGCGATAGTTTATAATATTGCCGAGAAGCGATAAATAATTGGCGTGCGTGCGAAAAGTGAAGAGTCGCGACGCGTGTGTTCCGCGAGTGAAAGTGCGGTTAGACCACCTCCGACCTGAGGCTCTGCGCCACGGAGACGTGCAGTGCTGTGGTGTGTGCGGTGCACAAGTGTGGTGAGTGTGTGCAGCATGTCTCGGTGTGGCGCTACTGCGTTAACACCTGTCATCGCGTGCCGCCATTCTGTAACCCGCTGCCGCGGGTAATCTGCATATATTGCGTATAGGTTAGCCCGCCACTCGCCACCCCCGTGCTCCGCGTGCGGCGTTTCACACGCAATGCGCGTCCATATTTTATTAATTGTTAATTAGATTTTTATTTATTATATTGATATGGCGCAGAATCCGCGCGAGATCGTACTCGCGATTCCCTTGAGGGAGCGAGTGCGTAGCCCGCGCTGCTGGGGAAGTGCGAGCGGGGAGGTTCAGTCGAAGGGCGTCTTCTGCAACCCGTCTCACTTAGCAAAATATTTAAGAAAGCATCATCCGGTGGACACCTTGATATATGAGTGCTCAGTATGTAATTTCAGGGAGACAGGTATGGTCCCCCTTCGTTCAGTTAAGGTCCACTATGACAAGGAGAGAGAGAGGGAGAGGGGGGGAGGAAGAGAGCGGGAGAGAGGGAGGGGTGAGAGAGGGAGAGAGAGAGAGGGAGAAGGGAAGGGAGAGGAGACGAGAGGAGAGAGAGAGAGAGAAAGAGAGAAAGCTTCATTTATTATGCGCTCTGGGACGAATCCCCTCAAGCGCAATAAATAAAAATACAATGTAAAAAAGTGTATAATACAATATGATTGTGTACATGTAGAATAAGTGTGCGAGTGAGTATATATGTAAGTGTATGTATATACAATATGTGTAAATGTGTAAGTGTGAAAGTGCGCACTATGTGCATATACATGTGTAAATGTGTAAATGTAAAAGTGTGCGCTATGTGCAGAAAGAACAAAATGTATGTTTAAATATGAATGTATATAACTAGATTTTAAAATATTTGATCTTTAATCTTAATGTATGCCAGAGAGAGATGCCAGAGTATTAAAAACAACCGCAGTCATGATCTTAGTCATGAGGATGCACAGACGAGCAAATGCGCATAAAGCCTTCGTTTAAAATCATTCAGTGTCTTCGCATTCCGGATGGATGATGGAAGACCATTCCATAATCTGGCCGATGAAAGCCTAAGAGAGCGTTTATACAATTCAGTCCTGCATTGTGGCTGAATTAAAATATCCTTCGGAGTTCTAGTAGCACGATCCGTTGTTGTACTCCTGCAGTTAAAATTGTAGTGCAGAAGACTTGGTTGATTAATTTGTAATATCTTGTACAATAAATATCCAACAAAGTAGGCTCTCCGAGAATCGACTTTAACCCAACGTAGCCTTTCGTAGTAAGGTGTAATGTGTGCATCAGCCCTCACATTAAAAATAAATCTATTACAAGAATTCACTGTTCTATAAAGTCTCAGATTATATTCGGCAGTCATGTCGGTATAAGCTGCACCGCAATAATCGACATATGGATAGATTAGTGAAATGACGAGCTTAGATCTAAGAGTTTCAGGAAATAGGTGCCTGCAAAGTTTTAACTGATATAGAGCTGAATGGATCTTGTTTACCATATTAGTAACCTGCTTCTCCCAAGATAGAGTATTCATGATCGTAACACCAAGATACTTAATAGATGTAGAATACTGAATTGTGGATCTATCCACTTTTATTTCAGGAAGGATAGTAAGATAAATGTTGATAAATCTCGAGATCCCCATAATTATAGCCTGAGTCTTATCTGAGTTTAAGATGAACTTGTTAGCAATAGACCAGCCAAGAATAGCATCAATGTCCTCATTGAACTTCCGGATAGTGTCAGATAAATCCTTTGGTTCACAGTGAATGTAGGCTTGGAGATCGTCAGCATAAAAATTGTATTTGCAATGTTTGACCACAAAACCAAAGTCAGCTAAATATAAAGTGAAAGGCAAGGATCCCGAAACAGAGCCCTGAGGCATTCCGGCCCTGACAAGAGATGGAGACGAGACGGTACCTTCCATGCCATCCTTAACCGCCTGAGTCAGATAAAAGTGTATCCAACACTATCAGAAAAGTTTAAGTTCTTCCCGATTCAGCGACTTCGCCCCGATATTTTTCTCGCCTTCGTCTCTCCAGGGGGGTAATGAGGGGTTAATATAAATCTCGAATTAAGATTAATTTTAGAAAAATCTTGGTATAGCACCAAGTAAATTTCGTGCCCTGTGCACATAATCAGTTTCATAGAAAACTTATTTTTCTATGAAACTGACGCACCATCATCCTGGCTCTTACTAGCCCGCGATTATTTGAAATTTGTGATATCACTCGAGAGCCTAATTTCTTTAATTGTAAGTTCTTCAACTTCTTGATTAATACAAAATGATCCACCCTGTTAAAAGCCTTCGAAAAACCGAAGAACACAGACATAGTGACCATCCTACCATCAGCCGCGTGTCTCACTTCGTCCAGCATCCTAATCAGACAAGTTTGTGTAGAATGGTTGTACCGATAAGCAGAGTGACATGGATCACAAAGGCCAGAGTCCTCAAGGTAAGCACGAATCTGCACGCAGACTATCCGCTCCAGAACCTTCGACAATGTAGGAAGGATCCATATTGGTCGATAATGTTGCACCAATGTAGGATTCTTGACTTTAGGAATCGGACAGATAAGAGCAGATTTCCACTACATTGGAGAAACTTCATTCATCAAGGAGAAGTTGAAAAGATGCTCCAAGATAGGCAGTATATAATGGATTGTTAATTTCAACAATCTCAGAGAGATGCCATCCACTCCGACTGCATTTGATTTGGCCCTGGAAATCACCCTCGCGACATCCATCGGCACAACATAATTCCAGTGGAAACCCTTGTCATCAAAATCCCCCGCAAATAGATCCTCGAGAGAACCACCTTCACAGAATCAGTATGCTCTTTACTATGTCCAAAAAATATATTAAGCTCCTCAGCAGAATGTGAGAGACGCATTCCAGTATCCCTAGCCTTGATAAGACCAAGATGTCTCACAAGATGTCAGCCTGCTCTAAACCTCAGATGCCCTGCCCCCACGATTAAAGATGTTGATATAGAAATCGCATTTTGTAGAACGCACAAGACTCTGTGCCTTATTGCGCAATATTTTGTATCGGTCGTAATATACATCACTTTTATGTCTGCGCCAAGTTCTTCTGGCCAGATCTCTATTGCGCATCGCCAAACGTATCTCTTCAGTCAGCCATGGGGCTGGCAAATTCTTAAAGTATCGTCGCCTCAAAGGTACATGAGAGTTAAATATGTCAAGTAATTTAGTACTAAAAGCCTCAATCTTTTCATCCATATTGTCTGAGATTAACAGTCCAGTCGATGTCACTAACATCAGATTGGAAGGATGTTACATCAAAATCACGCCAATCCTTGCAAACAACAAGCCTTCCACGACGCCGCTGCAGTTTAATCCCGTATCTTATAAAGATAAAATCATGAGCTGATAGAAACGCTACTCCGTGCTGACCAAATTCTTTGAGCTTATCCATGTCATCGATAATGCACAGATCTAACAGCGTGCTGGAGTTCCTCAGGTGGTGAGTGGACATGAACAGCACAAGATATAGTCTCGACGCAATGTTGTGCCTCTAGCCGCTAAGAAAGAGGTCTTTAGGGATTTGTACGCCCAAAGGATTAGGATCCACGCTCGAAATAAGACACTTCCGGACGCTAGGTAGAAATTAGTATATTTTGCAAGATTCTGTACACTTTTCCTTTATTCGCGATTATAATGGTCGGGCGCGATACGTACGGTACTTCGGTACAGTGCAATAATATTACCGAGCGAGTGAGCGAGCGATGTTAATGAGCTATGTTACTGAGCTAGCGTCGGTGTATCTCGCGCTCAATATATATTAATTAATTAGGTTGTTGATTAGGGAGGAGTGTGGTGGCCCTGACCGGAGCATGTCTCGTGCTCCGCTTGTCAGTCTGTCTCGTCAGCTGCTTACTCAGCTTCCGAGAACTTGACCGTGACTTCCTTCTCTTTAGTCACGTCTCTTACTTTTATTTTATTAATAATCTTTTATTCTTTCTTAATTACTTTTCCATGGGCTCTTTCCCTGATTCTAATGCTTTGCCTTAATCAGCTCTTTCTTAATCTTTTCTGTTCTACTTTACTTGTTTTATATTTTTATATTAAGAAATTGGTCGGGTTACGACATCCCTTCCTCTTTGGAAAAAGAAAATTAACTATACGTGAATTTTCGTCTACGTATTTTTCGCTATACATTTTTCGGATTTTACAATTATTTCTTATGGTTACTTTATTTTAATATAGCATCGCAGTGTTAGTTATCGTGGTATCGGTTTCTATCTCTGCTGTTACATTTAATCCGCTTGCGGTGCCGTAGATGTGCTCTTGAATTATTTTCAGTTTGCACATCGGGTTTATATTGGTTTCTGGCAATTTTTTATTTTTTCTTTTGCATTTCTTCATAGCGTATATATTTGCTATTATTGAACTTATTATTATTATTCCTGTGCAACTTGAAGCTACGGGATATATAATGTGTTCGTTAGTAGGAAAATAATTGTTATCTAAGTCTTCGTTTGCTTCGTCAAGTCTTTCGCTTAGGTCCCTTAATTCTGTCGGATTCCTGATGACTTTTTGTAATTTTATCGGTCTAATTTTGTTCAATGTTTTTTCGTTTCGTTTGTCGTGTGAGAACGTTAGATTGTAATCGAGTAGATTCATCTGTACGACTGTTATTATCGCAGGCTTTTTTGTCCGTATTATAACATCTTGTGTTGTTAATTTACATTTTTCTTTTAATGTGATTTGTCCACTTCTTTTAATTTCTAATTTTCGCATTGCGTCGTTTTCGCACGTTATTTCAATCGGTTGGTTTGCTTGTGTAGAGTATAACCATGTGTTCGCGTTACTCAGCGCTATCCATATTGTTGTGTTCGTGTGTATGTGTCGAATATTACAATTGTTTGTGTATGTCTCTAACTGTACATATGCTTGTACGTCGCATAGCGCTCCTTTGTCTAAGTAATGTACGGGATAATTCTGTTCGCAGACATATTGATCATTATTTCGCACGCATTTATTTAGATCGTTTTCGGTAGGTGTAAAATGTGTTCGGCTATCTACGTCTATCGCTATTATCGGTTGATTTACTTCTATGAATATAAACATGTTATTAAATTTGTGCGTAGGTAATGGGATTGCCTTTATTATATCATACTCGGGGTATGTGATTAGCGGAATCTTTATAATAGTAAATATATTTGTATTCTCGTAATACACGCTAATTGTTAAGAACTTTTCGATTGTTCTCCAATTTTCTGCGGATATTTGAAATGGGAAGTGCGTTCCCTGCTGTATTTGTGACGCGGTTTCCTTGAGGTTATCTAAAATGATTTCTATAGGTAATAATCTTATGTCGATTATCCCTCTTTTTGTGTTAGTCAGATGCGCTATAATGTCCATAAAATCGTTTGTTAGATCTTTTATTATGGCATTTAATACAATAAAGTATTCGTCGAGATCTTTTCGTTGTCGGTAGCCGACTTCCGTTTGTATCCAGGCTTGTCGCATCTTCTCTGTGATATTTAAAAATTGTTCTTCATTTTCTTGCAGAACTTTTTCAACGTTAGTATTTTGATCTGGTTTTTCATCGCGTGCTGCAGCGTTTGTTGATTTCTTTGCATGAGATTTAATTGCTCTTTTATAATTTTTTCGTCGTCTGCGTCTGTGCCGAAAAGTATTTTGGCTATCGTTCCTAGATTAGTCGATTAGTCCTCGTCTTGTCTTCTTGGGTGCTTGGTACGCAATTTTCAGACGTTTTAGCAATTTTTCTGCTTGTTTCCTGTCCTTTTCCGCTATTTGTAGCAGGTTGTGGCAGGTTTCTTTCATTTTTATTTGCAATGGTTTATCGTAGCATAGAGCTCTCGTCTGTGCCATATAGTTTCTCAGTTGTTCGTGTCGATGGTCCATTGCGGCGATATCTAGTTTTATCACCATTTTCCAGGTAGATTCGATTTGGTTTATCTTGCCCATTTTCTCGAAGTAGATACCCGATTCATATTTAAATTCTTTCATTTCGACTTGGGTATTAGGTTCGGTTTCCTTACAGGGGCTCCATGCAATAAGACTCCTGTAATAGAAAGCTTTGTATTATATTATAATATTTTCTTAGAATCATTTGCGGGGCATTCCTTTTTTCTCTGGATGCATATGCAGCTATTTTGCTTTTATCTAGCCCTTTCCAGGCTTTTTATTCGCTCTTCCGTTCAGTCTGTCTTCCGACGTCGTCTCGTACTTTTTGTTTCTTCGCGTGTTGTCTTGTCGCATTGTGTGCGAGTTTCCGAGTTTTTTCGGGTGTTATGGCTCCCAACTGTCACGAGTTGATTTATAGTGCTTCTCAAAATTCTGTTAGGGGTCGATATCCCTTAGTGGAGGATCTTTACGTGTCGGACCATTTTGCCCCTTTCTTTCGGGACCAAATTTTGGCACCCGCGCTTGTTCGCGAGGTCGATTTACTAGGTCTTCCGGATCTAGTGGTTGACCGTGACGTTAATTTTGAGCCCGGAGTGCCTGTGGACGCGCCGCCGCCCCATTTTAATCGGGGTCGCGGGCTTGAGTTCCGGTGGGATCCAGCTCCTCGTTTCGTGGGTCGCGTACGAGTTCCTGTTCCTGAACCTCGTCCTGTGGGTCGTGGTCGTGCCCGGTCGCCTCTTCTTCAGGCTCTGCGGGAGTGGAACCTGGCTTTCGGTGCTGGACGTGGAAGTGGAGGGCGTTAAGGTAGGAATTTTTTATTTCTGTTTCTCTTATTATTTATCCTATTTTTATTTTATTCGTGCATTTTTTCTTTTTCTATCTTCTTTTTCTTACTTTCTAATTTTCGATAAACGGTTTTAATTGGTTTATGTGGACGCGTATAGTTTTCCTTTCCCTTTTTATTGTATAATTCACTTCCGAATTCTTTTCGATTATCGTGTAGGATCCGGTCCATAGGGAGCCCAATTTCTTCGATCGTCCTCGGCAAACTGTTTCGTCGTACAAGAGGACTTTTTCTTCTACCTTGAGTTTGATTTCTTTAGTCTTTTTATCATAATTTTTTTTAGTTTTTATTTTTTCGTTCTTCAGATGCTCCTTTGGAACTTGCTGTGAAGCGCGTAATTTTTCTTTTAATTCTTGTGCGTAATCATCGTATGTATACGTGGGCTTAAGCGGTTGCGACAATGTCGTCGGTAGTGTTGCTCGATGCCCGTAAATTAATTCAAAGCGTGTAAACCCTGTCGCCGTGTGCGGTGTCGTGTTGTACATAAACATCGCGTAGGGAATCCATTCGTCCCAATCCGTTTGATCGGCGTTTATATAATGTCGGAGATATTCGGCTAGAGTACGGTGAACTCGTTCTAGCACTCCGTTGCTTTCTGGATGATGCGCGGTTGTTTGAATCTTTTCGATTTTTAATAATTTGCAAGTGTTTTTAAATATTTCACTTAAAAAATTTGTTCCTTGATCTGTTAATATTTTTTCTGGGATTCCGTGCTCGAAAATTATTTTCGTCGCGAATTCTTTTGCAATTGTCGCGGCTTCTTGGTTCGGTATCGGAATTGCTTTACTAAATTTTGTTAAATTATCTTGGAACGTTAAAATATATTTATTTCCGTTATTCGTAATAGTTAGTAGACCTACGATATCTAAAGCACATTTCTCAAAAGGCTTATCGGCAGTATCCGTTATTATTAGCGGCGCTTTAATTTTTCGTGATAATTTGTTTTTCTGACAAAATTCACATTTTGTTATATAGTCTTCGACATCTTTTGTCAATCCTTGCCAATTGTGCATTAAGCGAATTCGATTAATCGTGCGCTCTTTTCCTTGATGCCCTCCCACAGGTGCATCGTGATATTCATATAGAATACGTCGCTTCTCATTTTCCGTGCATTCTCGCGTTATCTTCGTGTCGTTGCTCTCATCCTCCTCGACTTTGTTGATATCCGCCACGTGTCGACTTAGCGCGTCAGCGTTTCTGTTGGTGCAAGTCAGTGATTCTCCATCGATGTGGAATATATCGCTGTAATTTTCGCATATCTCTTTTATTGCTCTTAATTCTTCCTTGTTTAAATGGTCGATTCGAAGGGTTCGTGTTACCTTTTCGGTACGCGGGATGTCATCTTCTCCCTTTTTCGCTTGTGCGGCGTTTATTTCCACCGCGTTTTCTTGTGCGATTTCTTCAATTGTTATTTGCGGCCCTAACATTTTGATTCCGTTATCGATCGTGTTTATTATACTTGCGGGACATAGATAATTTTGTGGATCGATCAGGCAGCTTCCTATAAATATTCCTGGTGCGGCTTCTTCTGCTTGAATGATGCCTATCATATTTTTATTCGTAGCTACTTGTATTATTGTTTCACTACGGGGTTGCAATGTGGTTCTTTGATATGGATATAATTTCAAAGTATCCCGTCCGATTCTCAGTTGTTTCTTCGAGTAATTGCAACTGGCTCCCTGTTTCTTCAGGAAGTCTACTCCTAATATTCCGTCGTATTCGATCGGAAAATCATCTTTTACGACGTACATTCTATGTTTGATTCTATCGTCGTTTAAATTTATTGTGGCGTTGATTCTTGTATAAGATTAAAGATGTGAAAAAGGCGATCTTGATCATATTTGCGAAGCTATTAAAAGAAAACGAACAATAAGAAATTTTTTTTAATTTACATTTACAGCATTCATAAATTTTTAAAAAACTTTATTGTAACTTTTGTAAAAATTTTTGATTCAGTATTAATCATTATTATCAAAATTATTACATACTTTATATCAGTAGCATATGCTTTATATCACTATCAAAATTATACTGTTTTTGTCATATTTTAATATAAAATAATTTTAACGTTTTTAAAAATTAATTTAGAATGTTTAACTTGATCTTGTATTAACATTAAAAAAGATAACGGAAATTGTAACGACTCGTTACTATTTCTCAGCAATGTTAACACATAGTAACGAGTTACTTTTATAAAATAAGTTTTCCAACTATGGCATATACATGAAATTATAAAATAAGGTAAACCTGGATATTAACGTCGACCTCACCGATTTCAATGACCTTGACATATGTTGTCAAGAACATGGCCCTGAGTAACTTGCAAAGAATTTTAGCCATCGCTCATTGTTTATTACAAAGTCATTAACAATAAAATGATATGATAAGAATACGTATTAAATTCGATAATTTGAACTTCTCCATGCATGAACGTTATATATTTAAGTATTTAGTTTTATATTTAGGTTATTACTGTATCTTTAAGTTATTAATTGTATATTTAAGTTATTAATTGTATATTTAAGTAATTGCATGGGCGGGGGAGGGGCTGTAGGATTAAACCAAATTTTAATTTTAAATCAGAAATAAGTTTGGGTTAGTTAATATCTTCTGGATGTGGAGCCCCTCGTAGGAATGGGGGGGGGGCGGAACCCACTGCGTCCACGCATATACTTTACAACGCAAAGCGAGGTTCACTCCACAATTCTTGTGTGGGTTGGAAAGTGTATGCATGGAAGCAGTGAGTTTCGCCCCCCCCCCTACGAGGGTGCTCCACTTCCGAAAAATATAACCTATTTTAGCTCCCTCCCTCCTTCGGGGGTTTCCACTTCCAGAAGATATAACCTAACCTAAACCTATTTCTGATTTAAAATTAAAATTTGGTTTAATCTTAAACCCCCTTCCCATGCAATTACTTAAATATACAATTAATAACTTAAATATACAACTAAATACTTAAATATATAACGCTCATGCATGGAGAAGTTTAGATTATCGCATTTAATACGTGTTCTTATCATATCATTTAATTGTTAATAACTTTGTAATAAACAACGAGCGATGGCTAAAATTTTTTGCAAGTTACTCAGGGCCATGTCCTTGACAACATATGTCAAGGTCATTGAAATCGGTGAGGTCGGCGCTAATATCCAGGTTTACCTAAATTTATAATGATTTATAATAATTATAATAATTTTTATAATTTGTGATCGAGTTCGAGCGGAGAGCGATAAGAGAGGAGACGAGCGCTTACAATTACCGCATTCGATAACGTCACGCGATTGCTCACGCCAATCGGTAAAACTAAGTAGATTATCACCAGGAATCTATCACTTCCTTGAAAATTAACGCCACTGCCGCCCAATCACAGCCTGCCACCTAGCTGACAACAACTCTCGGCGCGCAATAACAAAACGGCAACAAAACCCGCAATTGTTAATACCCTTCTAGGAAGATCTCCATATAAACAAGATGACAAAGCCTCACGCAAAATCTGTCGCCGGAAGTTTTGTCAATCTCCAGAAAACTCGGGATCTTTCTAGAAGGGCACGCTTCAATAAATGGACTGCGCGGAAGGAGCAAGGCGTACTTCGCAGCAAGTCTCGAAAGTACACGCATCATTTAGCAGCAATTAGCAGTTTCAAAAGAGATAGACAATTTTTAGTAAGATCGCTCCTTTTGCGTCTCCGTAGCTTGCGGACCGCAAAACGAATCTTGTTAATAATTCTGGCTTGTTAGAGATCCGTTGCTCGCGGAATTCTTTCTGAAAGCAAGAAAATTGTAAATATTGTACATAATTATTTTGAATTAAATGTTATGTTGTTAAGTAAATCGTTCTCGTCTCACCGCATTCGTTCCGTCTTTATTCTTTCATGTCCGTTTCTCGACGCTTCTCGCGCGTCCTCTCATTCTTAAACAATGATACATAATCTATTATAGATATAGATATAAATGAGATATGCAAGTTAAGTATATATTTCTATTTACAGAGCACACAATTTGCGTGGTCAGTTTATAGTGCATCGTGGATTGGTAAATCACAAAAAATGAAGAATAATATTTTCATGATGCTTCAAAAAAGCCGGAAACCACTTCTGATATCTATGAATGGCTTATTACCCGCTCTCACTTTAGAATATTATGCGAGTGTGAGAAATATATTTTTCAGTATTTCTCATTTTTTTTTTTTAATGTATAACATTTCTCAAAAAGTTTATACTGTGTTTGCAGTTTCTAACATCGGTTTTATCATATTTTATGACAATGAGAGCAGCGATTATGACACACAAATAGGCTATAATAGATATAGCTTATTTATACTGTATAATATCGTAAGTTACGTTGATTGCAACTGATATCTATGTGCATACAAAGAGCTAAAATTGTAAAACAGATATTAATATAAAAATAAAAATATCCATCTAAATTTAAACTGCACTTATTGAAATAGAATGTATATACATATACATATAAATATAACTTTATTTATAAAATATATTGCATTTAGTAACATATTTTTTAGATCCTTTATAATATATCCTTACTATTCTCTTAATATATTGGGACTTCTGAGAAATAATATGTTCTTGTATGTGTGTGACATTTTTCTTATTTTCACTCTTATTCCAATGGCATATGTGCAGAATGAAAATAGAGTGAATCCTAATTGCGCATATTACTAATCGGATACAGTCCCGATCAGATACAGTCTCAATCAGACACAGTTTCGATCAGACACAGACTCGATCGGACACAGACGCGATCGGATATAAGAACATGGCTTCTATCAAAAATATGAAGTGAATTTCTCTTCAGTGGAAATTATAAACCCATGTGTAATTATATTGTGAAAAACTGTTATATGTATTTATAAAGCAGTATTACTTTAATTTAATCTGCACAAAATAATGTTATCATAAATTATTAAAAATAAAAACTTATAATAATATTTTAACAAAAAAGTTGTACAAATATATTCTACAATTATCATGATATAAAAAATTATGCCAACAGAAAAAAAAATTTATGATATAAAATTTTTTTATTTTATTATTTTCAATATTTAAAAAAATTATATTTAATAAATCGTAATATAATTAAAGTAGTAGGGCACATAGCTAAAATAGAGTTATTTTGTAATTAACTAAATGCACAATATGTACACATCTAACGCTTTGAAATATATTTATTGAAAGAAAATTTCTCATAAACTCTAAGTCGTATAAAACAAACTTATACCAAAGTAAAGTATAAAAACTTGGCGTGCCCGGGTCACATTAAAACATTTTTTATTAAATATAATTTTTCTTAATATTAAAAATAATAAAATAAAAAAATTTTATAACAAATTTTTTTTCTGATAGCGCAATTTTTTATACCATTATTTTTGTAGAATATATTTGTACAACTTTTTTTGTTAAAATATTTTTGTTATATACATTCAGTCCAAAAAAAAGCGATACACCTAATATTTGGCAAAAAATCACTAAATTTCGAATGACGATAACTACGCGAGTAATAATGATAAAAAGGTCTTTAAAAAAAGAAATTGAAACTTGAAATCTCTACTTTAAGAATCAATTCATTAGAGTTTTGCGAAATAATTTTTTTCAAAATGGCGGATGACAAAGCGAGAGCATGCAAAATTGAAAAATTTTCGTCTAAGTTTGCGACGACCCATGGTCAAGAGACAAGTGTCGCAACTTAATGGGATAAAAAGCATGCGATAGTACAGAGTTTCCCCTTCAAAATGCTTTTCTACTCGTCTCAATAGGATGATTTTTCGCTGAGATATGCGCATTTAATGTAAAAAACTACCTTTTTATTCAAATGCGCATATCTCAGCGAAAAATCATCGTATGGAGACGAGTAAAAAAGCATTTTGAAGAGGAGACACTATACTATCACATGCTTTTTATCTCACTAAGTTGCGATACTTAACTCTTGCCATGGGTCGTCGCAAATTCGGACGAAAATTTTTCAATTTCGCATGCTCTCGCTTTGTCATCCGCCATTTCGAAAAAACGTATCGCACATAATTGCGATATAAAATTTTTAAAAGTGGCAATCCGAACCTTGAAAATGCTTTTTGGAACACCCTGCTAGCTGTATTAGGTGTTGAGATATCCAATTTTGAATTTTTAACAATGCCCAATTTTAACTATTGCAAGGATAAAAATTCCGGGTTTCGCTAACAACTGTGGTATTTTAAAGCTCAAAATCGTCCTCGGATTGTGAGCGTTCGACGTGTATGTGCATGTGCATGTGTGTTGCGTAGCTGACGAACCATGAAATTTCACTACTCCAGACCCACATTAACTCAAGCAAACCTTCTGAGTAGTTATGTGAACGAAGCTTCCTCATTAGGGAATTTCAATATTCGATTTTACCGCGCAGAGAAAGTTCACTGAGCTGTATCAGCTCCAGGAACTGTCGTATATAATAAAAATAGGCGACTTCTATCTGACTATTTCTTATTAAAGGTTTTATCGTCGGCATTAGCGTTACCCAATATGCACCACGGGGAGATTGCACGATCGGAATTTGTACATCATGTGGCCCTGAAAAGGGCCGTTTTGTAAATGTGTGTGTGATCACCTCAAGGATAAGGACCCCATGGCTCGTCAGTTCCACGGTATTTTGCGACTCCACACCCTCCTTGGATGTGTATGTGTGTGTGTGTGTGAGCGTGTGAGTCTATGCGTAACAGAGAAAGAGAGAGAGATTGATTGATTGATTGATTGATCTTTATTAGCTTTCTCAGCTATTTGTGATACAGATCTGGTTTACATTAACTACAATATACTCCTTTTACAATTGCTTAAACCGCTCAATTTTTACATCGTTTTATCTCAGCTGGTAAGGCATTATACACTTTAACTCCTTTGTACAATAGTTCTACGAAATTGCAATGTCCTTAACTAACAGCGTTGCACAATCAAAGATAGGAAGAGAAGGACGGATTTGTCCGATTTTTACTAGCTTTCTCAGCTATTTGCATTACAAATCCTCAACCCAGCAGTCAATCCAGTCTCCGACAGTGCTATGCATGATTCATTATCTCCATATCTGATGCTGTATCCTCTTCCTTCTGTAGTTGTTACTTAGTGTCCTCCCAGCCGGCCCTCCTCTTCTCCTCCTGTATCGCCCTTTTAAATGTCGGACATTCCGGATCAAGGACGCCATGCTCGTCACTTATTTTCAAGTTGTATGTTTGAATCTTAAACATACAATTTATACATCTTTTGTTTGTCACCGTGCATTCAATCGCTCTATGATTTTTTGCACATTTGTGGTATGTTTCATTTTGCGTACAATTCTTTGCAATATAATAATAACCCCAGCATTTAAAACACCTTTTAATATTAATATGATTAAATACCAGACACTTTCTCCATCCTGCATTCAGTTTTCCCATGTTCAACATTATTTCATGAGTTTTTTCATCTGCTTCAATTATTACAGAACCTTCTTCTTTACCTCTTCTTCCGGATCGACTTTTAACTATTTTCTTCACTATTCGCATATGAATTTCTTCATTCTTCGCGTCGATCTTTTCTGCTTTTTGATTGTAACTATTAAATTATCATCATTCAACTTCATTTCTTCTTCGCCAATATTGACAATTTTTATCTTAGGTTTCATCCGCGGTGACTCAGTTACTTTGAAATTTTCGCCCAGCTTGGCTTGTACTGTAGCCTTTAATTTTTCCATTTCTTCTCCAGTCTCACGACCCAAAATCACTGTTCCCTTGCTTCCTTTTTTTAGCTTCGTTACTCCCACAGGCATATTCTTGATGTCTATCTTTTCTTTTATCAATTTTTTAGTAACTTCACTCTCCTGTTGCATCTTAGGTTTGACAATTATGATATTTTCTTTTTTATTCTCTTTAACTGCATCACTATAACTTCTTTGTGCTCCTTCTGACGGTCCTGAAGTTCCTTCCTGTATCATTCTTCTCAATTCTCCCACTTCTTGTTTAAAATTTTCCAATTCTTGTCGAACTATTTCCTTAATCATCATCTTGACTTCCTTTTTACACGCTGTTTCATCTTTTATTTCCTTCACTATTTTTATAAGCCAATCTATTTTTACCTCAATTTCCGCTGATCCACTCACGCCTGCTACTCTGTTTCCACTGCTTGATGCCGTACTCCCCGTTGATCTTCCTGTCGATGTCATAGCTGCTTCTTTATCGCTATCGATAATAAATTTGTCAAATGGTCCACGACACGCCACCAATTCGTAGTTTCTATTATATATTTTATGCTTAATTACACATCCTGGATGGTAAAAAAGTTTATCGCAAGACTTGCATCAGCTTGGTTTTTTATTGCCTTCTTACATGCCGAGCATCGATATTCGTCGTATTCTTCCATATCGATAATTACCGGTCGAAACTGCTAATATCAGCATAGGCGATCAGTCACCTTTGCGTCCACTTTCACACGTCAGCACTTTGTCCACCTTCAATGTCCACTTATCGTACGAGACTTGGGCGTCCCATACAAGAAATGTAGTCCTTACGTTCACAAATTAGCATACTGTAGCTAGATAACACTCATGGCTATTCCCGGTCTATGTAGCTATTACTTCAATAACTTTTTACCAGAGAGAGAGAGATAATACTGCATTAGTAGTGTGTATGACCACCTCTTGCATGGATAACCTCCTCCATGCGACGAGGCATACTCCTTATAAGAGTTTGAATTTCGGCCTGCGTAATGTTCATCCATTTACTCTCAAGAACTCTTCGAAGTTCTGGCAATGAATGGGGAGCAGGTACATAATTGCGTACTCTTCTGCCGAGATTGTCCCAAAGATGCTCAATTGGATTTAAATCCGGACTCATGGCTGGCCATTCGAGTAAATTGATGCCAACTTCATTGCAGAAATTCAGCACTTTTCTTGCTACGTGTGGTCGTGCATTATCTTGCATGAGTGTGAAACGCTGTCCAATAAAGGGCGCATACGGTATAACGTAGGGTATCAGTACATCCTGTACGTATACATCTGCGTTCATATTTCGCGACTCATTCTAATTGCTTCTTGTGCTTCCGCTTTTTTCTAGCGAATTTCTTCAACCTTGCGAATTCAAATTTTTATTAGCTTTGCAAACTATTATTGCAATTGAAATCTTAGAAGCACATAAACTCAGTCTTTTGTTCCCTTTAAAAAATTGTTGCTTTTTCACCCGAACGAGCACAGTAAACAGCAATTACTGTTTCTCCATTAAAATTAGTTAATTATGGCCATAATTACTCCTGTAGTCGCTGCTCAAGTTGTGGCATTAATTGAAGATGGGAGAAGTCGCAGATATGTTGCTCGGTCATTGAATTTATTGGTATCAACCGTGCAACGTTCTTACGATAGGTACCTTGAAACCAATTCCTTCCAGCGAAGACAGGACCCGTATAACCGATGAATTGTTTTGCGCATTTGAATAAAAAGGCAGTTTTTTACTTTAAATGCGCATATTTCAGCGAAAAATCATCGTATCGAGACGAGTAAAAAAGCATTTTGAAGAGAAGACACTATACTATCACATGCTTTTTATCTCACTAAGTTGCGATACTTAACCCTTGCCATAGGTCGTCGCAAATTCGGACGAAAATTTTTCAATTTTGCATGCTCTCGCTTTGTCATCCGCCATTTTGAAAAAAATTATCTCGCAAAACTCTAATGAATTGATTCTTAAAGTAGAGATTTCAAACTTCAATTTTTTTTTTTAAAGACCTTTCTATCATTATTACTCGCGTAGTTATCGTCATTCGAAATTTAGTGATCTTTTGCCAAATTTTAGGTGTATCGCTTTTTTTGGACTGAGTGTATATGTATATACATTTGCGAAACGTTCAAAGAGCTCGCGTGGCACCTTTCGCGTGCCTAGCGCGAGCGTAGGGAGCGTTAGAAATCACATATAATAGTTCAAGCGAGTACCGCGCGACACTTCCTTCGAGCCGAAAAGACACGCTCTAGTCAGACTCGCACCGGTATTTTTTAACTAGTAAGCTTTAGAATAAATCAGCATACAAAGAGGATCTGGAAATTCTTTACTCGCGACCAGCTTTTACAACAGAGAAATGGCGATGAGGATGGGATGATCGCATTATTGTGGCTGGAGAAGAACACGTGCAAGGATTAGAACAGCGACCGGAAAGCCGCCATTACGTGCACACGTGGCGTTCGCTACATCGAGAGATTGTTCGAGAATCTTCTAGTCGGTACACAGAATACAGAATTACGTCTTGCTCATGGCAGCGGTTCTATTGCACGGCAATTTCAGCATCGAGGTGTTTGATCCTACCACCACGGATTGGAAGAGGTGGCTCCAACGTTTCCACGCGGCAGTTAAAATTTTTGAAGTACCTGTCAAACAACAGGTATTATACCTATTACATTTTATTGGAGCGCAAGCATTCGACGTGATTTGTAACAAGTTAGCGCCGGCTGTCCCATATACCGCGACTTTCGATACGCTGATTACAAGTTTAGCGGAATTCTATGCGCCGGAGCCCCTCGAGATTGCTGAGAATTTTCGTTTTCACCAACGGAAGCAAAAGGATGGTTAGAGCGTTAAGGACTTTGTGGCCGCGCTACATAAATTGAGTACACATTGCAATTTCGGCTCCTATACCTGAAAACCGCATTACGCAACCAGTTTGGTTTTGGCTTGGCAAGCAGTCGTGCACAGTCAAGGTTATTGGAGATGAAGGACTTATCGTTCGAGAAAGCAGTTCAAGAAGCTACATCGATGGAATTATTGGAAAAGGATAATCTACAATTACAGAACGGATCGGCAACCGTCGAATACATCGGCACCAAAAACAGGAAGACAGAAAAAAAGTGCAGCGGAAGCGAAATTCCCCATCAAAGTTTACAAGAAGGAAAAGCAAACTAAATAATAATAGTAAAACTAATGCAAATGTTCAGGATAATAATGTATCATGTTTCGGTTGCGGCGGTGGTCATTTGGCCACTAAACGTACGCTTGATAGGAAGCATAAAATGTCATAATTGCGGCACGCCAGGCCACCTACGTAAGATATGCATGGCGGCGAAACGAGCACCTGCGAATCAGATAAAGGAAATATTAGTCGCGGAACATCAGGAATTCAGAGATAAGTTTTTCGAAACCATTACAGTAGAAGATAAACCGCTACGGTTTGAGGTTGATAGTGGCGCTGCGGTAACTATCGTGAGTATGCACACATTACAGAAATATTTTCCATTTAAATGGTTACAACCGACTACATTACAATTAATTACATTTTGCAAAACGCCGATTAATATTGTGGGCGTAGTACCCGTGATGGTTAGCTGGCGAGAAATTAAAACCAAATTAAATTTGTACATCTGCAACATCGAGCGCGAACCTTTGTTAGGCCGTGAGTGGATTCGACAATTGCACATACGTTTAACGGACACCATTAATACAATAAACACATCCAGTAATTACGCGAAAGGCAAAGTTACAGAATTATTACAACGATATAGGAGTAAGTTAGATTCACATTCTACAAAAATTTGAGGCCTACAGGCTAAGTTCATTATAAAAGAAACTGCTAAACCGGTATTCCTCAAAGCGCGTACCGTTCCTTTTAAGTTGTTACCACTAGTTGACCAGGAATTGCAATCGCTGGTCCAGAAAGGCATTCTTGAGAAAGTAAATACTGCAAGATGGGCTACACCCATTGTACCGGTGTTAAAAAAAAACACAGTGCGCATATGCGGGGATTTTAGCGTTACTATTAATCCTCAGTTGTTAATCGATGAGCATCCTTTGCTTACGATCGACGAATTATTCGTAACCATGGCGGGAGGAAAGAAATTCACTAAAATTAATTTGCGGCAAGCATACTTGCAATTAGAAGTCCGGCAAGAAAACCGAGAGTTACTAACTCTCAATACTCATAGGGGTCTTTTTCGAAGTACAAGGTTAATGTACGGAATTGCTTCGGCGCCGGCCATTTGGCAACGCGAAATGGAGAACAGGTTACAAAATATACCTATGGGTATCAGTTTTTGTTAGATGATATTAGGATTACGGGGCCTAATGACGAAATTCATCTGCAACGCCTGGAACAAGTATTGCAACGCTTGGGAGAAGCTAATTAGGATAAATGAAAGCAAGAGCGAATTCTTACAAGAAAGCATACATTACTGCGGTTATCGAATCGATCAATCGGGAATACATAAAACGGTAGAAAAGACTCAAGCCATTGATCTCATACCCCGACCAAAAAACGTTACAGAATTACGATCATTTTTAGGAATGGTTAATTATTATAGGCGGTTCATTAGAAATCTAAGCGCAATACTCGCGCCACTACACGAATTATTACAAAAGGGGATGTCTTTCAAGTGGACACAGAAATGCGAAAAAGCATTCCAATGCGCGAAAAAAAATTTCAAAAGTGACACCGTACTAGCCCATTTTGATCCAAAACTATCCTTGATCTTAACGACGGACGCTAGTTCTTATGGGGTGGGGGCCGTATTATCGCATCGCTACTCCGATAGCACAGAACGTGTATTACAGTACGCGTCCCAAATCCTCTCTAAGACACAACAACGGTATGCTGAAATAGACAAGGAAGCTTACGCTATAATTTTTGAAAAAAGAAATTCCATCAATACCTTTACGGAAACAAATCAAGAGACACGGTAGTGTCTCGCGCCAAGTCATGCGCAGCAACAGTGAGGCACCCCGTGTATCTTTACGCGAGTCGGCTAGTTGAAGAGTTCTTAGATTATCGAACCTCAATAACGGTTGAACCGATTGATGTTTTAATAAGCTTAATCGAAAGCTTGAGTTTGTTTTATATTATGAAAATATTTTTACTTTTCTTCTACGTATCCTATAAATGAAGATATTATAATCCAAAGTCGAAATGTATAAAATTTTTACTAAGAAACGTCTCCGTCGTCATCGACGCCCAAGCCCCCAATGCGCATGTGTACAAGAAGTTGTACGGTTCGAGCATTCGACATAAGATTGCGCTAGCGGCGCTTCTACTGCTTGCATCCATACCAGCTTTTGACAGATATAGGTTAATAGGTTTGCAATGCAATAGTGCAATGTTATATAGCGTAGCACGCTTTCATTTATAAAAAAGTGAAGCAACAAAATTCTTCGTAATACTCGTGGTTAGTTGGATCAGGTATTGAATACACACATATCTGATAGTAAATATATATAGAATAGAATATAAACATCTTGTCATAAATGTATAGAATATTTTCATATCTTATTTATAGAGAAAAATAAAATATTGCGAAAGTAATATATGCTATGTGTAAAAACAAAACAAAACATCGCATTACATATAAAAATATTCTATATTTATGATAAGAAAGAGATATATGTATTTTATAGTATGTTTATTATAAGATATATGTGTGTTTGTATCCTATACATGATTCAACTATCCACAAGTATCACAAAGAATTTTGCAGCTTTACCTTTTTATAAATGAAAGAGTGCTACGCTATATAATGTTGCAGTCTGGAAAATTTAACTTATACCTGTCAAAAGCCACTATGGATAACTGCGAGCAGTTATCGATATAGACATTCATATCAGTTAATATAGATATACACATCAAGAATACATATTTGAGTGCATTTGTCAAACGAGTGTCATATAGTTTGTCATATATTTATTTATCATGCATTATATGCAGCTACAGATAAATATAAATAACATTGATGAAACGCAGTCTGCAAGGTTAAATTTCTATTTATCTTTTTAAATAATTTATAAATATACATTTATTTTTCAGTGGAACCAGAAGAATTTTCCAAGCTGTTGATAAGATTTTGACAAAGCCTGTGGCAAAATGTTTATTGCAAACCAACATATTGTAATCAATTCTTGTTGCGATGCTAATGCATCGCTTGAAATAGATGAAGCATGTTTTAGTATAGTTAATGAATATAATAGATCTGTTACATGGTATTTTTCCATTTGTCAGAATGCTATTTGGTATATATATTTGGCAAATAAAATTTAGTATTTAACTGACATTATCGATAATTTTGTTGTGTTTAGCATTGAGACAAAGATTGGTTACAATATGTTGGTTTGCAATAGACGTGTTGTCGCAGACTTTGTCAAAATCTTAACAGCTTGAAAAATGTTTCTATTGAAAAATTCCATTGGGAAATAAACGTATTTATAAATTTATTATACAAATTTATAAATTATTAAAAAAAATAAATAGAAATGGAAATAAAATATAAATAGAAATTTATAAGATTTATACATATTAATCTTACAGACTATGTTTTACTAATGTTACTTATACCTGTAGCTGCATATGATGCATGACAAATAACTATATGATGACAATCATTTGACAAATACATTTAAATACACTGTATTCCTTTTTACATCTTTTGCTTTTGATATAATCAGGATACAAGACAGATTAGTTAGATAATTTATAGCACAGCACAAGCATATAGTAATATATTTTAATTTTGATTATAGTATTTTTTTTTAAAAGGACGTAACATTTATTACTTTTATAAAAGTACTTGATTTGTTTAATCTGTCTTGTAGATATGTAGCATACACATCATTTTTACACTAATTGCTTGTGCTGTGTATACCTGACTAGTCTGTCTCGTAGATATGTAGAATACATACATCATAAAATATATTATAATTTATATATTATAACTCATATTATAACTTTATATATAATTAGCAAGGCAATTTATATGTAATTTATTCTAATCTTAAATATTAAAAAAAAGAAACGTTACATTTATCAGTTTCATATCAATAAAATTAAGATCTCAAATATTTAAAAAAAGAAACATAACATCTATCACTTTTTAATTTATATTTAAATTACAATATAAGTTATAATATAATATAAGCTATATAAGTTATGATGTGTGTATTCTATATATTTACGAGACAGATTAGTTAGGTAATTTATAGTATAGCACAAGCGTATAGTATCAATCAAAGAAATGAAAGAGTTGCTTTTATAATTCAGAAATATAATAGATGTATTCATTTAATCTGATTGCAGAAATAAGATAATATATAACACACAGTACAAAAAGAAATGATATAATTGCTAAAAAATTACCTTTTTTTAAAAAAAGTGAAAAAAAGGCGCCAAGTGCACGCGCACAAGCGCCTTTCGCTATAAAAATACTCTTATACAAAATAGTGTTATTTCAATTTGTTGTGAAAAATTCTTATACAAAATAGTGTTATTTTAATACAAAAACACTGTCATATCCAAACTAAAAAACTGTTTTACAAAATAGTTGTTTTAATATTCTACAAAAATAGTGATATAAAAATATTGCGCCAATTAATAAAAATTTATTTTACAAAATTCATTTATTATTATTTCTAATATTAAAAATTGCAATGTGATCAAAATAGTGAAATATATTTAAGTGAAAAAAATTTTTAATTCAAAAGATAAATTTAAGTATAAAATAACTTTTCAATTAGAGAAAAACTTGGCGCTGTTAAATTCAAAATATAAATAACACGTTAATTAGATTAGCATATATTCAATTTAGCAGCGTCAAGTTTTTCTCTAATTGAAAAGTTATTTTATACTTAAATTTATCTTTTGAATTAAAAATTTTTTTCACTTAAATATATTTCACTATTTTGATCACATTGCAATTTTTAATATTAGAAATAATAATAAATGAATTTTGTAAAATAAATTTTTATTAATTGGCGCAATATTTTTATATCACTATTTTTGTAGAATATTAAAACAACTATTTTGTAAAACAGTTTTTTAGTTTGGATATGACAGTGTTTTTGTATTAAAATAACACTATTTTGTATAAGAATTTTTCACAACAAATTGAAATAACACTATTTTGTATAAGAGTATTTATATTATACACGGATCATAAACCCTTAGTACAGATTTTCGCCCGTCTAAAGCCTTACCTGCATACTCAGCCATGCGTATGCAACATTATGCAATTTTTCTGCAGGGCTTTTCATTCGAAATCAAATACAAAAATACTAAACTGCACGGTAATGCGGATTGTTTGTCTCGACTGCCGGTCACTACTACCACAACCGCGGAACATGACGTTGTAGACATTTACGAAATAGAAATTTTACACGAAATATCCGTGTCCGCGGATAAAAGCATGCGCTACAGCAGGGGATGTGCAATTGAAAAATCTTCTCACGGCCATATGCGAAAAAAAAGAAGTACCGATACAAATGCGGTTCAATATAAACGAAGCAGCTTACAGCGTACAACAAGGAGTATTTCTGTATAACAGAAAAAATAGTAATCCCTAGTAAACTGCGCGAACGAATTCTGCAGGAACTACATAAAAACCATTTCGGCGTAGTTAAAATGAAGGCGTTAGCAAGAAGCATGTATTGGTGGCCTGGCATAGACAAAGCGATAGAAAAACTAGCAAGAAACTATGATATATGCAATGTTACGCGGAATGATCCACCCAAAGCCGAAATACATGAGTGGGAACCCGCGGAGGTACCCCTCGAGCGCGTCCATGTAGATTATGCAGGGCCATACATAAACGCATATTTCTTTGTATTTGTAGACGTGTTTTCGAAATGGCCAATTGTACAAATAGTTAAGGACATAACCGCGCAGACCACGATAAGAATATGTAAGGAGATTTTCACGGATTACTGGACCCCAAAAATTATAGTTATGGATAATGGTCGTAATTTTCGTTCCAAGAAGTTTACACAATTCTTGGGATCCCAGGGGGTCACTTCAAAATTCACTGCCCCATATCATCCGTCGACAAACAGACAAGTGGAAAGATTTGTGCAAACTTTGAAAAACTCGTTACGAAAAATACTTACGGATCCTAATAATAAAGGAATAACGTTAGAAGATGCGATGCGTAATTTTCTAATGTAGCTACGGATTTGCCACAAGGGATAGAAAGTACACGGGATAATAAAATACTATATATATATATATATATATATTTATTATCACAATCCGTAATTGAAAGAAACGAGTAATACAAAATCGTGGTTGCTTAACGGGAACACAAGCGTGAACCGTCTCGTCGATCGCTAAGGAAGAACAGAGAACATGAATTTAGCTAGATGAGAAACTTGAATTGTATTCCGAGTCGATGTAGATGACCATATCGGTAATGAAGGCGCCACAGCTGTAGCTGTGGTCTCGATGGATAAAGCTGCATTCAACGACTGTTTTACCGTTGAGTTTCGATCGTTAGTCACGAACGAGTTGATGTTGAGAGAGGTTGAATTTTGGAAATATGTGTCGAGTCGCATACACGAGTCGCCACACTAATTCAGTACAGAGCGACACCCCATTGTGTAACTGGAGTAACTCCGTTTGAAAGAATGTTCAAACGAAAAATGCGCACTAAATTTACTTTGTGTATACCTGAAACACCAAAGAAAAGCTGCCAAAGAAATATTAACTCTAACAAGAAATCGTGAGAATTTGCGGTAGGAGAGAGAGTGATATGTCGTAATTATAATAATAAGGTAAAATGGAAATTCGGAAAGATTATACAGCGTTTAGGTAAATTACATTACACTATTAGATTAGAAGATGGGCGGACCTGGGAGCGCCACGTGGATCAGATTCGTAAGAGGGGAGATCAAGAAGATCGCAAAATAGAACCGTACACGGGAGGGTACGATGACGAACCAACAGCCAATGGAGAGCCGACTGTACAGAACGATGCAGCGGAAAACATCCATAGCGATCAAGAAAAAGGACGACAGCGGCAAAGACCGGAGAGCATGCAACAGCCTCAGACGGAGGAAGCAAGGATTCCGGATCCAGGGCCGCTAAGAGAACGGCCAGTTCGAAACAGGAGACCGTCACAGAAATATACAAGTACCGAGCTAAGTCGTTAGCATGTGACTTCTTCTCGCGGGGGAAGAGTGTTATATATATACAAATGTATATATATACATTTACGAAACGTTCAAAGAGCGCGCGTGGCACCTTTCGCGTACCTAGCGCGAGCGTAGGGAGCGCTAGAAATCACATATAATAGTTCAAGCGAGTACCGCGCGACACTTCCGTTGTATCCTTCGAGCCGAGAAGACACGTTCTAGTTAGACTCGCACCGGCATTCTTTAACTAGTAAGCTTTAGAATAAATCAGCATAAAAAGAGGATCTAGAAATTCTTTACTCGCGACCAGCTCTTACACAACAATTTTTATAAGTTTTTATTTTCAATAATTTATAATAATATTATTTTGTGCAGATTAAATTAAAGTGATACCGTTTCATAAATACATATAATAGTTCTTCGCAACTAGAGCGTGTACTTGTCGCCCTTTTTTACCTTTTTTTAAAAAAGTAAGTTTTTAGGGATACTATCATTCTTTTTTATTGGTAATTATTCAGTATAGCGGACCCAGCTCCAATGACGTTGACCTTGACATATGTTGTCAAGGACATAATCCTGAGTAACTTTCCCTTATAACTTAATCGGCGGTCTCTTATAATTTTTGAGATATTTAAAGTTAAAATTAGATTCGAAACTAAAGTTTGGTTTGAGTTATATAACGTAACCCAAACCAAATTTTAGTTTTAAATCAGAAATAGATTTAGGTTAGGTTATATCTTCCGGAAGTAGAGCCCCGCCGTAGGGGGGCGGAACTCACTGCGTTCACGCATACATTTTCCCATCCACACAACAATTCTGGGCTGGACCTCGCCTAGCGTTGTAAAATATATGCATGGACACAGTGGGTTCCGCCTCCCCTACGGGGGGGCTCCACTTTCGGAAGATATAATCTAACCCAAACCTATTTCTGATATAAAACTAAAATTTGGTTCGAGTTACGTTATATAACTCAAACCAAATTTTCGTTTCGAATCTAACTTTAACTTTAAATATCTCAAAAATTATAAGAAACCGCTGATTAAGTTATAAGGAAAAGTTACTGAGGATTATGTCCTTGACAACATATGTCAAGGTCAACGTCATTGGAGCTGGATCCGCTATACTGAATAATTACCCTTGAGTTTGTAATATAAAAAAATATTTTAAAAATAATAAAATAAAATTAGAAATTGACAATTGTAGCCGTATATAGGACGCAAATGAATCGATCAATAATATTGTAAAAGTATTTTAACAAAAAAGTGTTTTTATTTTAACTCTACATGTTCTATAAACAATAGATTTATTAACGTAATATTATAAAATTTTAATCAACAAAAACTCTGCAGAAAATATTGAAGATGAAGAGATTGAAAATACATTAGAACAAAGTGAGAATAAATTAAACAACGATGAAGAAGTTGATTCGCAATAGGAATCTTTAGACGCTGAATGTATATCTGATATGGAAAAGCAGGATGATTATAATATGAATATAAACAATATGAAAATTAATGAAAAATAAATGTAATGCATAGAAAAGAAAGCATTAATACTCCAGTGTATATTAAAATATTATTGTAATTAAAATATTAATTTAATGCATAAGAAAACGAATGTAAAGTAAACATACAATGCGTAGAAAAAAATTGACATTAATGTTCCATAATGTTCCAGTGTGTAGAAATTAATGCAAAACTTCAATGCATAGAAAAGTAACATATAGATATTAATGCAAAATACTCTAGCGCGTAAAAAACAAACATTTTGATGTAAAATATTTCAATGCATCGAAGAAAGCAGATATTATATTCGTTGTTTCAAATTTTAATGTAAAACAATCCACTGCGTAAAAAACAGACATTGTCCTAGTTTACATCGATATACTTTAATACATACTAAATACTATATTGTCCTATTACAATCGTTCCATTCTTTAAAGGAATGATCATGATTAGCCAATGTAGTACTTAGTACGTATTAAAGTATATCGATATAAACTAGGCCATTATATAAAATAACTCAATGCTTAAAAATAAATTAAATCTTGTATTATATACTTTGGAAAACAATGTAATGCATATAAAATATTAATAGCTTAATGAGAAAAAATACTATTTATACTATTAAAATATTAAAGTCCGGTTGCAATGTTATGTATAATAACGTTGTATTGAAAAAGATAAAAATTTAAACCTGTTCAAATTTATCATCCAACAACATAAGCTGTTTATTCTTTCTTATCACACTACTATTTATAGAATATTCTGTAAATCTTGATTGTGTTTATTTTTCCTTGAAAGTATATTAAGGCCCATTTAATAAGCTATGTACATCATTTGCTTCCTCGTCAGCTAAGTTCATGTTCTCTCAAGGGAGATATCAGATTCATTATATTAATTTCCCGATTCATCCAATTCATATTCTAAAATTAAAAATAAAATTCATTAATTTACAAAATAAATTCTTATTAATTTGTCCTCGATAATCATATAATATAATCTAATTTTGTCCAAAATGACATCGATTAGAAGAAATCATTTCTCTTCCTTGCACTATTCCTCGATACTCTTATAATTTATAACCGAATATCTTATCATTTTACCTTAATCACTTAATCACTTTTCTCTTTGTTGTATTATTCTGCTCATATCCCACAAAAAAACCTTACAAAGGTAAAAAAAATACGCCAAGTATATAAAAAAATCCCAACTTGTACGCAAAAAAAGTTTAATATTTATCCCTAAAAAATAACAGTTAAAAAAATTTTTCCTTGAAAAATAATTTTCATAAAAAATAAACTAAAAAATGATTTTTCTCTAAAAAATAACTCTCAAAAATATAAACCTTTAAAAAATAAAAAATCAAAACTAAATATGAAATCAAGTTAACTAGCCAAGTACATAGAAGCAGTTCAGTTTGTGAGAGTTTGTAATTTGAAATAGTATTTGTATGATAAAATCAGTCTTGCATTTATAGAAATATTATAGATTCTCTCGAGAAAATTAAAATGCATTTTATTTTTATTAAAAAATTACACTATTATGTTCCCCTCCCAAATAAATATGTTGTATAATATATAAAATAGCACTATTATATTGCGGATTTTATTACAAATAGTAAATCATAAAATTAATCCTTACTGTAATAACGTCGATTACATTAATCACCAATTTCGAATTTAAAAGTGCTCCAAGCCAAACTGATCGACTCGTTTTGAAATTAATCATAAGCTTTACCAGACAGGCCCGGAATGAAAAGGATTAAGATTAAAGTGACATATAATATTTTACTTTTTGTCAACGACAGATATTCTAATGTTTTCCGATAACATTATATTGCAAAAGGCAGCTCTGTCCAAATAAACCATCAATTTCTACGTTTCTCATTGCTTTAAAAAATAAGTTCAACCATTATATCAAAAAAAGTTAAATAGATTAACAATAAGTCTTGTCCCTAGAGAATTTAGTCCCTAAGAAAATAAATAACCTTTATTATATCATTTATAAACAGAATTATTACCTTATTTCTCTTCTTTGACTAATGCTTAACATTTCTATTTCAGGCTCTAACTCTGATGCTTTCAAGTCAACTGTATACAGGGTGTTCCAGGAGGGAAGGTCAATATTCTGGGAGGTGATCGTATCGGTCATTTTAAGCAAAAATGTTCATATGAATATATGTCCTATTCCCCACGGTTTCCGAGATAGAGCGACTTGAATGTACGTCTCGTGTATTCACTTTTCTTCTGTACACTTCAACCTTCATCTGTATAGTGAACCTGTACAGTGAAATGTACAGAAGAAAAGTGAATACACGAGACGAACTGCTCGCTCAAATAATGGATGCTAGTGCCCGCATAAAGGAACGTCACGATGTACTCAGACGAGCAACACGCCATGTTCACACAACAGTTGAAAAATGCATTGATGTTAACGGTGGAATTTTTGAAAATTTATTATAATCTGTAAAAAATGTATCACTTGAACAATAAATATTAGAAATAGTACGTAGTATTTCTTTCTTGTCAGTAATTTTGCAACTGTACATTCAAGTCGCTCTATCTCGGAAACCGTGGGTAATAGAACATATATTCATATGAACATTTTTGCTTAAAATGACCGATACGATCACCTCCCAGAATATTGACCTTTCCTCCTGGAACACCCTGTATAATATAATATTTTTAATAGAATTCCTAAGATTTGTTTTGCTATATTAACATAAATATAAATAAACATTCACATTTTCAGAACCAAAAGTAGCGAGTAATTTTCAGATCTGCAAAATGTTTGTAGATTATAGAAGTACTTCGATATGATTTTATCATTTTATTATTCTATATAAAGCCAAATAATAAAAATGTGTATTCAATGCTGTTCAAGATTGAAACGTTTAATTTAATCGATAAATTTAAACTGTAAATTCAACCGACAAATCTGAACGGTAAGAGCCGCAATCAAAACCCGAGCGAGAATAAACATCGTCGCGATCAGCCGATCGGCGCGTGATCGCGTGATCAAAACAAAGAAAAAGTGTGACAAACACCTAGATTCTCGAACGTTCGGTGCCGAAAATATCCTATTATGGAAATCGGTCGACCGCGACTCTTTTCTGTCGTTATTCAGTCTGCCGCTGACGACGATTCGAGCTGGTCGATAGCAATCGATCATAATTTCTCGTATGATATTATCTCGTGTCGTATTCTCGCTCGTGTCGTGTCGCGGTACTCATAGACCATTCGCGCTGCTGTTGTTTAATTCGCTCGTGTTGTATGCGCTTTCGTCATTCTCGTTGTAAATTCTCAACCGACATTCTAGTATACGATCGAGCATCGAACTCAGTGCGAAAGACGCCTCATTGTCTGTATTACTACCTGCTCTATACTTATTGAGTTTGTGATTGTTAAGAGTGTGGAGTCCAAGAGACGACGCGCGTTAACCGTTCCGCGAATGTTCTCTGCCTCGCGCCAAGCAACATCCGGCGTCCGCGTGCAAGATCTCCGTTCTCGCGAGAGCCTCTAACAAGAAGCTCTACAAGATTTCCGATACGCGTCAAAGGCAGTCATTAACAGGACATTTTGAAGATTTCCGTCGGAGTCGCGGAGTCGCGTGCCGTCGCTCGCTCCTATTATTCAAAATTAAACGAATCTTGAAACAATCTGCAATCGAGTATTTTCTGAACATCTCCTTTTCCTCCAGCGGATCTACGGATTCGCGTTACACACCGCTTCTCGCTCATCTCTGAGCGTTTCCCAAGATTCGGGCGATTTCGTCGAGGTCGACTCCCGAACAGACTCGATACATTATATATAAAGCTTAAAATATATAATTAAAAAGATATAAAAGTAAGGCTCTTAAACGATTAAAATCAAGAATCCGAGTAAACTGGCAAAAGAGCCACGCGCAGTTTTTAGGGCGCAAAGATATATAATTTAAACCAAGAAATAAATTAAAAAATTAGAGAATTTCTTTAATTACATGATTCGCGAAAGGCGGACGTTTCGGCCCTTTTTTTGGCCATCATCAGCGCAAATAATACTAAAATCAACAATATAAACGGTATACAAAAAGAGTCTTAAACAATTAAAGCGCAAAGTTACATAATAACCAACGGTAGAAGGCGTAATCCCTCATGTCGCTCCAAACGGCAAAAACCATTATCCATATAGTCCATGTTATTTCGGGGCAGAAACCTCGATTCTTTAAGCATGAATCCACGAACATGGTGATACGTTAATAATTGTGTCTGTAATATGAGCGGAATGGTTTGTGTCAAAAAACGAAAAGAGAGAGAGGGTCCGTGTCGGAAATTACAGTAGTAAGACTTACATAAAAGAGACGCAACGCACAAGTCGACAGTACAAATCTTTCAGCAACGCAAAATCTTAACCAAACTCACTAACTATCCACAGAGTAATGATAAGTATTGTTCGGCGAAAAAGGTGAGATGATAAAAACAAATGTTACCAGTAGCGGTAAACAACGATACAAAAAATTAAAGATTGTCAAAACAGTGAAATGAAAAACAATATCAGCATTGTCTGTAGTATAAAATCAAAGTAATAAATAAATAAATATATATGAAACAATCCAGACAAATTATCCAAAAAATAAAATAAAAACAAGTTTTTGTCGTTGTAAAAAAGATGTTTGTCAAATGAATTATATTAAATAGATAAATAAATAAATAACATTTAACAGGTTGTCAAGTACAGTAAAATAATTATAAATTAAACATAAAAATTACAATGAAATATAAGATAATTAAAAACAATGACTATAACCGCTGTCAAGTATGGTAAAACACGATAAATGCAAATAAATTGTAGAGTGTGAAAATGAGAACGACAGAAAATTAAATTTTTGAGAGTTTGTCTAAAACTGTTAAATATGCCTCTGGGAGACATTCGGTGTCTGTTTGTAGATTTAAACTATCTTTTTGTCGCTTAATGTGTAATACTTCGGAAATCAATCGCTTATGTAAATGTGGTTCATTATCAAGTATTTCTATTTTGTCCCACTTAAAGTCATGATTAAGAGTAATTCTGTGATCGGTTATAACAGAGTGATTTGTCGTATTTCTACGAATATGATTTTTGTGTTCCGCTATCCTCGTGTGTAATTGTCTCTTAGTCTGTCCTACATATGACGCATCGCAGTTATCACAATTAATTTTGTAAACAACATTGCTGCGGGCCGATTGTGGGCAGGAGTCTTTGTGCACCTTAATAAACTTGTTCATTTTGTTAAGACTACGATATGAGAGTTTCACATTTAGGTCTTTAGTTATGTTTTTAAATTGTTCGGATATTGAAGGAACGTAAGGTATAGTAAAGTAAGAAACTCTCTCGGAATCTTCTGTATGTTTATCGCTGTCAAAATTAGAATTGTTATGAACAAGAGTTTTCAGGCGTTCACGAACGACATCGAAAATGAACCAGAGAGGATAACCATTATCCATCAAAATCCTAATGACTAATTCAATTTTTAGTATTATTTGCGCTGATGATGGCCAAAAAAGGGCCGAAACGTCCGCCTTTCGCGAATCATGTAATTAAAGAAATTCTCTAATTTTTTAATTTATTTCTTGGTTTAAATTATATATCTTTGCGCCCTAAAAACTGCGCGTGGCTCTTTTGCCAGTTTACTCGGATTCTTGATATATAATTAAATTTATAAATTATATAATTGATAATAGATTCGATACATTATATAAAGCTTAAAATATAATTAAATTTATAGATTATGTTCAAAATTGAAACGTTGAATTTAATCGATAAATTTAAACTGTAAATTCAATCGACAAATCTGAACGGTAAGAGCCGCAATCAAAACACGAGCGAGAATAAACATCGTCGCGATCAGACGATCGGCGCGTGATCGCGTGATCATAACAAAGAAAAAGTATGACAAACACCTATATTCTCGAACGTTCGGCGCCGAAAATAACCTATTATGGAAATCGGTCGACCGCGACTCTTTTCCGTCGTTATTCTGTCTGCCGCTGACGACGATTCGAGCTGGTCGATAGCAATCGATCATCATTTCTCGTATCATAATTTCTCGTATGATATTATCTCGTGTCGTATTCTCGTTCGTGTCGTGTCGCGGTACTCATAGACCATTCGTGCTGCTGTTGTTAATCTCGCTCGTGTCATATGCGCTCTCGTCATTCTCGTTGTAAATTCTCAACCGACATTCTAGCATACGATCGAGCATCGAACTCAGTGCGAAAGACGCCTCATTGTCTGTATTACTACACGCTCTATACTTATTGAGTTTGTGATTGTTAAGAGTGTGGAGTCCAAGAGTCGACGCGCGTTAACCGTTCCGCGAATGTCCTCTGCCTCGCGCCAAGCAACATCCGGCGTCCGCGTGCAAGATCTCCGTTCTCGCGAGAGCCTCTAACAAGAAGCTCTACAAGATTTCCGATACGCGTCAAAGGCAGTCATTAACAGGACATTTTGAAGATTTCCGTCGGAGTCGCGGAATACGTGCCGTCGCTCGCTCCTATTATTCAAAATTAAACGAATCTTGAAACAATCTGCAATCGAGTATTTTCTGAACATCTCCTTATCCTCCAGCGGATCTCCGGATTCGCGTTACACACCGCTTCTCGCTCATCTCTGAGCGTTTCTCAAGATTCGGGCGATCTCGTTGAGGTCGACTCCCGAACAGATTAAATAATTGACTCGATATGTTATATAATATATGATGATGCATAATATACAATAATTCAATATAATTTATAATACAAACGAGTAGATATAAGATGTTTTACATAGATATAAAGTAATATAATATTAAAATCAAATAAAATCAGAGTAAAATGGCGAAAGAGCCACGCGCAGTTTTTAGGGCGCAAAGATATATAATTTAAACCACAAATAAATTAAAAAATTAAAATTTCTTTAATTACATGATTCGCGAAAGGCGGACGTTTCGGCCCTTAAAGAAATTTTAATTTTTTAATTTATTTGTGGTTTAAATTATATATCTTTGCGCCCTAAAAACTGCGCGTGGCTCTTTCGCCATTTTACTCTGATTTTATTTGATTTTAATCTTTTAAGAGCCTTACTTTTATATCTTTTTAATATAATATTGTTTGAGATTGCATTAAATTACATTTAAATTAATTTCTTCGTTGTCACATGGGCTTCGCATTATTATTCCATCTCGATCAAAGTCAAGAAACAATGTTCTTATCGCTATTATTATTTAAGGTTTTTTGGTGTTTTTTGACTTTTGAAGCCCATGTGACAAACAAGTTCAACACGAAAGCACGCAAACAACTTTGTCGGTTAGCCGCGCGATAAACGGCTGCCGGCACGCGCGAGGCCGTGACGTAGCCCGTGACGTTCGGGCCACCGACCTATCACTCGCTCCGAATCTCATCTCGCGCCGATATTTCAAGGGGCGGCCAATAAAGTTTGTCACCGCGTTGAATCTTCGAACCGAACTCGGAGATTCAAACTTATTGGCAGCGAGAGATTAAAGAACCGCTATAAAAGGGCCCGCTCTTGAGGAGCGCCCGACACTCGCTTACGCATTTAGTTACCGCTTACGTTTAACCGCTTTGATAACCGCTTTGATAACCGCCTTGATAACCGCTTACGACAACCGCTATTCTCTTTGTGAAACCGCTTACGACAACCGCTATTCTCTTTGTGAAAACGCCTATAACCGACCGAGCTTTTATCTGGAACTTTTGTATAATTTGTGATTGTGTTAATTATTTTGTTATAATTAAAAAACGTGAATTGTACTCGCGAGATTTATTTTCCGCGAATTAAAAGATCCTCGCACACTTTTCCAATTTCGCCTCGCTTTCGAACAAATATAAAGTAATATAATATAGAATCAATCGCACATATCACGCAAATGATCGCGTCGTTCGAACCACCAATCGTGCAGTTTGCAAGCGTTCTGCAACGCGCAATTCTTCGCGTGATATTTGCTGCGAAAGGCTCGCGAAGCGTTTAGAGTCTCCAGACGTTCGATGTCCTCGTAATCGGCGTCGATGGTCTCGACGGAGACGGCTACATCGCGATCGTCGGCGACGTTTCCTAAGATCTCGATCAACCATTTTTTCTTCTCGTGACCTATGACGTAAATCCTCATCGTCGAATCGGGGCTAGATCCTCGGCATACGGCGTCCCGAACAGGTCTTTTCATCAACCCGTAATTCACGTGTCCGTCGTTCCACTTTAGTTGATGATGGTTAGACGTCAATCAACACGCTCGCGATTTTTCCGTTCTCGTTAGCAGATCCCAAGACATCGATGGGCGAAAGATGTGATGCGTCAATTCCGCGCCATTTCTTAACACGGCTACTTCTTTCGCGACGAATCTCTCGTTAATTACGAAACTTTGAAAATCGACGAAGATCGGTGCGTCCATCGTCGTCGTTAGCGATACTCGAAGTGTTCGCCTCTAGATTATTCTCTCTTCATACTTTTTCGAATATCATCGCGATAACACAATTCTGCGCACAACGTTGGTGAGCGGATTGTACTCTACCACTCGATCGTGAATGATAAGACAGTAGACTGTGATATTAGAGGGGATGTTCTCCTTGTAGTCGAACTCTACGCGAATGTCCACGATGGCGCTCTTGATCGACTCGTTCTGTCGAGAACAGTCGATGACTACGAGCGGGCCGTGGACTAAAAATTTATTCAGATTTAAGAGCGCTTCGTCATTGTCGCATCCATAGTACGTTCTTCGAAATTTCGAGTACATATCGTACAGCACTGCAACTTTGCGCTTATCGAAATCCAGATTCATGTCGTCGTAAGGATAAAAATCGGAATTAAGATACAGCTTGACATTAGTCAGTTTGCAATCGTCAAATAGGGAAGGCTCCTCGGACAGAACGTTCTTCTTTCCGGACTGTAGCGCGAAGATAACGTATCGCGATTTCTCGAGTTGCGTCGCCGCTTTGACAGCCCACGAGTTTAGTCGTGCTCTGTAGAAGCGGAAACTCGTAGAAATCCCACGAGCGAAAAGCGACGCTCAGGTATCGTCCGCTATCTAACGTGCGCAATAACCTTAATTTATTAACATCTGTTAAGAGGGAAAAATGGCGGTTGGGGAAGAGATAGTTGGGGCATGTGCTCGTAGGGAAAGGCGAGGGAAGTTGGTGTAGAGAGGAAGGAATTGGAGCGGAGAAAAGGAGTAAGAAGAGTGGAAAGGGAGGAGCAGTTGTGAGTGAAGGGAACAAAGTGGAAGGAGGATTATAGAAGAAAGAAGGATACAAAGGAGTGTAGCAGATTTGAAGGTTAGAAGGAAGAAAAAAGAGAGAGAAGATGGATAGAAGGAGAAAGGCTGAGAGGAAGAGGAAGGACGAGAGGTCGATAAGAAAGAGGAAAGTTAGATAAGATAGGGCACAAAAGAACGAGGAGAGTTGAGTGAGAAAATCCGAGAGGTGGCGCCGAATGTAGGTAAGGAACTAGGATCGAGCACGTAGGGAGTTAATGGATATCGATACGGAAACGGGCAGTAGGAATAGAATATAGCAGGTGAAAAGAAGGAAGGATAAAGGTGTGATAGAAGCGAAAGAGGTGAAAAGGGACTGGCAAGAGGCAGAAGGACAACAGAGGAAGGGAAAAGGAGAAAAGGGGAGAGAGACAAGGAAAAGGGTAGAAGGAAGTAAATGGTGGAAGAGGAAAGTGAGGTTAAGTGATAAGAAAACGAGTGAGAAGAACGGAAGAGGACAGGAAGGAAAGAGAAGGAAGGAGATAAAGGTGGAAGGGAGAGTGAGAGAGAAGAAAGAAAGGGAGAGAAGTAAGAAGGTTGGGAAAAGAAAACGGGAGGAAAGAAAATAGATGGAGGACATGGAAAAGTGGTTGAAGGAGCTGGTGATGGAGGTAAGGGGAATAAGGAAGGAGCTAAAATTATGGAGAGAAGAGAGAGCGAGAGGAAGGAGAGAAAAGGAGGAGGAAACAACGGTGTCGCAAGAAGAGGAAAGTGAAGAGGAGGAAGAAGAAGAGAGAGAGGAGGCGAGGGATCAAAGAAGAAGAGAGAAGAGGGGGTTAGGGGGAGCAAGGGGAGCAGTGAAGGAGGAAATTGTAGTGAAAAAGGAGGAATGGAGAGAGGAAGCAGAAGAGACGGGCAGTGAAAAAGAAAGAGATATAAGGAAAGAAAGGGAAAAGGAAGGTTTAGGTTTAGGTGCAAGAGTAGAGAGAAGGGAAAGAGAATACTGGTGGGAGGAGGAAAGCGAAGAGGAAGCGGGGAGAGAGAAGAGGAAGGAAGGAGTAGGGTAGGAGGAGAGAGAGAGGAGAGAGGAAAGGAGGAGAAGAGAGCGAGCAGGTCGGGAGAAGGAAAGAAAAAAGGAGAGAGTAGGAGAAGAGGGAGAGAGAGGAGGGAAAGGATAGAGGAGAGCACGGAAGAGAGCACAGGAGGAGAAAGAATTGGAAGAGAGAAGAAGGAGATAAGAAGGAAAAAGGAGGACGACGAGAAGGAGAGGGCTAGGAGGAGAAGAGAGGAGGAGAAAGAAGAAGAGAAGAATGGAGGGAAGGAAGAATGGAATAAGGTGAGGAAAGAAAGGAGGGTGAAGGAGGAGAAGATGAGTAGGAGAGAAGAGAGGGATATAGAAGAGAGAAGAAAAGAGGAGGAAAGGACAAGAGGAGAAAGAAGGAGAAGAAATGTAGTGTGAAGAGGCGTGGAAGGGAAAGAGCCGGAGGAGAGAAGGGAAGTTATGGTAGGAGTAATGGAGGAGGTATTGGGGAGAAGGGTAAAAATGAGAGGGGTAGTGGAAAGAGTAGGGGAGGGGGGAAAAAGGTATTATTAGTGGAAATGGATAAAGAAGAAGACAAGGACGAGATATTGGAGAAAGGGAGTGAGATAAGGAGATTGTGGAAGATAGGCGTGGACGAGGACTTAACGATGGAGGAGAGAAGAATGAGATGTAGAAGGAGGATGGTAGAAAAAGCGAAGATGGAAAGAGGGTACGGAAGAAGCGTGGTGGTAGGGAACAGATGGATCTGGATAGATGGGAGAGAGTGGATATGGGACGAGAGGAAGGAGAGATGGAGGATGAAGAGAGATGAATAAGAGAGAGGAAGCGGAGGGGGAAAGAGGGACGGAAAGGAGAGAAGAGAGAAGATAGGGGGGAAAGAAGGGAAGATGGGGAAAGAGGTAGTAAGAGGGAGATGGGGGGACGAGGAAGGGGAGGGAGGAAAGTGTGTAAGGTCGCAAAGGGCCAGGTCGGGTAAAGGGTGAAAAGATGTAAGAAAGTGTAAAGGTTTGGGTACGTTCCGGTAAAAAACGTCTTCAAACCCTAAGGGGAAGAATAAATCATACATACATTAACATCTTTTAACACTATATGAGGCATTCGCCACTGTATTTTTAACAAAACGATTTTAGGCTCTTGCGTTTCGCGCGATATGATACAATTGTTATCGTTACGCACTCGTATCAGAATAAGTTCGTGTCGCGCGTTGATCACAACACGCTTGTAATCCTCGCAAAAACCTAATTGCACGTTGAGAGGTACGCAAAAGTTGAAATCTTTGATCGACGAATGAGTTACCGCCGATAAGTCCCATCCGGCATTCTTTAATATCTTGCCTTTTTCGACTGTCAGCGACGCGTAATTCTTGATCGTGCTCGTTATCCCGACGTTTCTGCTTCGATCGATCTCTACATCGTCGAGCTCGTAGCGAATTTTCTCGAACATAAACGCCGCGCAATTGTTCACCAGCCTCGTCACCAACGCGACTTCCTCCTGCGCACTCGGCGACTCCTTCGACTCGAGTCTACTCTCGATGTAGAGAAAACTATCGCATGGTAACGTGTACAGATCTTGCTGTTGTATAGGAATTCGTATCTCATCGCTTTTTTCGAACATGGTACTGGCGTAAGGATTGTACGTGTGAGTTTCGATCTTGACGATACGATCGTCGAAGATCGGCTCCCCTCCGATGTTTAGAATGTCGCACATTCCGCTTTTACGGAGAAACGGTCCTCGGTACGACGAAGCCCAAAGAGCGCAGGAAAGCCGCGTTGGCGACGGTTAACCTTCCTCCCTTCTTCCTTCTCTTTTCGCATCTAGGGGCGACGCGATGGCGATGACGGGCGCGTTTCTCGCATTCGACCAGGTCATTACGAGCATCGCGCGCCTTTCTACCGTTTTCGCCGCACGTGCAGACGAACCGTGATCTCTTCGCCACGAAAATTGATCAGTCTTCCGTTCTGATCCATGACACGCACATTTATATCGGTAATGGTCCACGCGATGATCGAGAGGTAAATGATCTGCGCCGGGATCTCCGACACTTTATATTCGGGTGGAACGTTAGACGCGAACTCGTGTATAGTATGCGCGGATTTGTCGCTGTGATACGCTCCTGTCGTGACGTTGCACTCTACTCTAATGAGATTAATAGCCATAATATTTATCGGTTTATCGGACGCGTACCATTTATTTGATTGTAACACGCGAGACGAGAAACCCAGTAGCGAACCGATGTTAGCGGGTTTTTTGAAATTTACTATCGAGTAAATGGCGTATCGAGTAATCTGGAGACGTGCTGGGGATGTCGTCTCTCCGTGGCAATCGGCACTGCATCCATTGAGCGAGATTCCAACATCGCTCTGGAGTCGTATGTACTGTGTTAGAGTGGCATAAGGTGCGAGGTCTGAATAGCTCAGTGGTAAGAGCAGTTGCCCGGAAAGCGAAAGACTCGGGTTCGATTCCCGATTCAGCCACTTGTACCTCGCATATTTTTTCAGACCCGCAAATGTTGTTTTCTAACAATTATTTGTCGGGCTGAGGAAGTGTGTAAACGCCCTACACAGACACGACAGTGCCGCTGCCACGGAAGAGATGGATGTTTGGTTCGTGCCTCCTCCCGCCTTAAATCCCCCCCTCGCTTCACTCTGCGGTGTACATCTGCGCCAGCGTAAATGCTGGTAATCTGTCCACTAGATCCACCACGTGGTGACGGTGGAAGATCGTATTATTAATTGGGAGAAGAAGAGGGGGCTGCTTAGGCGTTGTGGTTTAGGATGGACTACTCGAGGAGGTTTCCATTCATACTGGTGACGAGTCAAGACTCATCGCTGAGCGGCTACGGGCGCCAATTTTCAATCGTTTGATATTATTGGACCGCTCTGGAGACGTGCTGGGGATGTCGTCTCTCCGTGGCAATCGGCACTGCATCCATAGAGCGAGATTCCAACATCGCTCTGGAGTCGTATGTACTGTGTTAGAGTGGCGTAAGGTGTGAGGTCTGAATAGCTCAGTGGTAAGAGCAGTTGCGCGGAAAGCGAAAGACTCGGGTTCGATTCCCGATTCAGCCACTCGTACCTCGCATATTTTTTCAGACCCGCAAATGTTGTTTTCTAACAATTATTTGTCGGGCTGAGGAAGTGTGTAAACGCCCTACACAGACACGACAGTGCCGCTGCCACGGAAGAGATGGATGCTTGGTTCGTGCCTCCTCCCGCGGAGAAGAATCTCGTCGCGGACGCGCCACTTCCGCGCTTGTACGGTGCGAGGTATAAACCACGACCCTCCATTGCGCGATCGTGACGTCGCAGTTCCTCCAACTGTCGTCGCGCCGCTTTGCGATTGTTCACCGCTTTCGCGATTCCCGCCGCTCCTCCAGCCAAAGAACCGAGAGCTCCCAATAACGGCAACAGGGGCAAAAAGCCGCCGCATTTCGCTATCGGAAGCGTTCTTTTCCTCGTAGCGGTCGTTCTCCTCTTGCTCTTCTTTCTCTTGGTTCTCGTCGCGCCCATTCCGAGTTTCGTATTCGATTTCATAGCTATCCATACGGCCGTCGCGGTGGTTCTCTCGCCGCGACGCGTTCGCGCGCTTTCTCAGCGAGCGCGCGGTCGGCGATGTCTCGATCGGCGAGCTCGCCGCTTCGCGAGTACGCTACGTCGTGCTCAGGGCAGGCCGCGTCCAGAGGAGTGATGCCTCGATCCCCTCGCGCCAGTCGTTTCGCGAGACGGCTACCCGGCCCGCAAAATTGATGTCCGGATATGTGTAGTTCGAAGGGGAGCGCGTTTATCGCTCTGTTCAATAAGCCGGTGCCGCCGATGTCACCGATTACACCGCCGCCGATATCACCGATTACACCGGCACTTCGCGAATTGCATTCGCCGCAATCTTTAACGAACGGTGCCGGGCCGTCGATGTGCGTTCGTTGCCAGGGACGATTGTAATGCTCCAGGCATCGACGGTAGTGCCGCACCTCCAGATCCACTCTTATATGTTCGGGCAGTTTCTTCCACAATCGTTCCACGTAGCGACCGAAGTGCATTAGCAAGATTACTTTCGGGATAAACCGCAATTGATCGGTGGTGAAATCGAGAATATCGTCACCATCTACTAGTAGGATAAACATCTCGATTCACCGCGCGCAATTCGCTACTGCGCGATCGATGGCGATCTATTCGTATATAAATAAAAAGATCTCGCCCTGCCTCGCGCGAGTGTACCAGCGCACGCGCGCGGCGAGAGGAATGCGCTTCGTGCGGCAGCCGATCGCAATAAGGGTGACGAACCTCGGGTAGGGCGCGACCGTCGGAGGAAGCGCGCAGACACGGTCGTCTATTACCGAGCGCTATTCGCTGCCTCATTTGCGGTCTTTCTAGTTGCGGTAAAACGAACGCACTGATAAGTTTGTTGGAGAGCCTGCACGGCGTACGCTTCGAGAACATTTACATTTACTCGAAGTCGTTGCAGCAGCCTAAATATCAGTATTTAGATAATTTATTGACACCGATGGAAGATATAGGTTATTTCACATTTTCCGATAACTCTGACGTTATTTCGCCTAGCGAAGCGCTCCCGAATTCAATATTCGTGTTCGACGACGTAGCGTGCGACAAACAGGATACTATCAGGGAGTACTTCGCTATGGGTCGACACTCGAACGTCGATTGCTTCCATCTGTGCCAAACGTACGCTAAAATACCAAAGCACTTGATTCGAGATAACGCGAATCTGTTGATTCTTTTTAAACAGGATGGTACTAATTTGCGTCACGCATACAACGATCAGGTGAACACGGATATGTCGTACGAGAATTTTCACGCGCTATGTCGTGCGTGTTGGCGATACAGGTATGGTTTTTTAGTGATCGACAAAGATAGCGCGCTTCGCGCCGGCAAATACAGACGAGTGTTTAACGACTTCGCCGTACCGTAGAGCGATTAGTCGTCGCGAATACGTCGAACGCGTCAATCGCTCTCCCTCCCGCAAGCGAGAAGAATCGATCCGTTAATCGCGATGGCCGCGACGGATATCGGCGAACGAGAGAAGACGGCAAAAGAGATCGCTAAGACGCGCGCATCGATTCGTAAAAAACAGAGCGTTAAAGACCGGCAAAATGGAGAACGAGATCGCGATGGAGAGCCGTTTCAGCCGATCGTCGAACCGCTGCGGCGCATCGCCGAACGCGCCGAGCGAGACGAGATCGAGCGAGACGAGATCAAACGCGAGACGATAAAGCGAGACGCGATCGACGCCTCGCCCGTAACGACGAGCGTCGAGGAAAAATGGAAGGAAGAAGCGCTGACTCCCGCTTGGAAAAAACCTAAAGTGAAACGAATACGAGCGGGACGATGATTGGACGCCGTTTCTACTCTGTTAAACGAGTATCCTATCGAGAGAGATCCATTCGCGCGGGACGAAACTGAAGAGGAAGCGTTCGAACCAGTGATGCCAGAAACGAATCCCGCGGCTCACGGCTCAGCAATGGAAGGGGTAACGCACACAAGCGCTAACCGCGTACATGTGCCACATGTAGGCCCTCCCCTGGGGGAGGAACTCGGCAGGGGCGGGGGCGGATGCTGCCCGACTCCCGACCGCAGGGCTTTCGCCGTGCGGCCGCCAGCCGGGCGATACTCGCCCCCGCCCTCCTCCACGGACTACAACTCCGTCCCCTAAGGGGCCTCCTTTGTAATGTTGGGCGGGGGGGCCCAGCGCCCTCCGCCCAACCACACCGCCCAAATGGTCCTCATCCCCTTTCTATTTTGGCCGAGGGGGACATAGCGCCCCTCGCCCAACATCCCGTTATATCTGGTCGCCTCTCATATAGAGGCGGCCTCACCCCCCGCGTGACTTGGTGAACCTAAGTTCCCCGTTAATGTCACGGGGGGGCTTGTTGTTGTTGACGGCGACGGGGTCTTCGCATTTTCCCCCTTCCCCCGCCGCCGTCTTCCGTCTCGTCACGGGCTCTCACCCCCCCGGCCCCTACCACGGCGGTTTCCTCGCCCAGGCAGCCAGGAGGGGTCGTCCCTCTCCTCCTGGGATTCAGGGGAGAGAGGGAGTCTCCTCCCTCTTCCCCGTCTCTCCCGCTCTCTTTCGGCTTCCTCCTTCTGCGTCATGACATTGTAGCAGAAGGAGGAGACCGCCTCCCATATTTCCTCGCTCCCGGCCATCTTTGCAACAATGGCCGGGAGCGACAGATCTTCCCAGTTTTTTGGACAAGGACACGGCGCTCCTCAGCCCACGATGGACAGAACTCCAGCGTGTGCTGCGCCGTGTCCCTGTCCTCGTCGCAGTGGTGGCACTGCGCGGTGCGCTCCTTCCCTATTCGACACAGGTATTCGCCGAAATATCCATGTCCGGCGAACACCTGTGTCACGTGGTACGACATCCAGCCGTGAGGCCTGTCCACCCACTTTTCTAGGACAGGCCTCACGGCCCCGACGACCCTTCTTCCCGAATTGGTTGGGGGGATGTTTCCTAGCCAATCCCCCCATTCCTCCATCATTCGTCGTCGGGCTTGCGCCTTGACGATGCCTCGGACCCTCTCTGTTATTTTGAAACCCTCCCCACGGAGCTCCTTAACTCTTTCGTACGCCCTTTTATAGGCGTACGCCTGGAGCTCCATGGGGGGCAGTCCTGCCAGGGCCGAGGCCGCTGCATGCGACACTGTTCGGTACCCGCGGACGACGCGGATGGCCATCCTCCGCTGTATTCTACGGAGAATATCCTTTATTCTTCGGGTGGCCACCGCCTCGTCCGCCCACACCGGTGACACATACAGGGTCACCGAGTTCACCACTGCCGCATACAGCTTCCTAACCCGGTCGTCCAGCCCGCCAAGATTGGGCAGCAGGCGGCTGAGTGCCGCCGCTACCCCGTTGGCTTTCTCGGCCAGACGACCGAAGTGTTCGCCAAAGCGCCAAGTACCGTCCAGCCAGAGCCCCAAGTACTTAATACTTGGCCCCAGCTGGACGGGGATGCCGTTCACGATAACTTGGGCCCTTGGTGGCTTCCCCTGGGAGCCATCATGAAAATAGATGGCTTCCGTTTTGTGGGGAGCCACCTTAAGGCCCAACTCCTTTATAGCGCGCACCACGCAGGCCACCGCCAAGTCTGCCTTCCCTTTTGCGTCCCCCCAGTCGTTCCCCCCGGCCAGAACTATTGTGTCGTCTGCGTAGCAGACGACGCGGCAGCCGGGGGGGAGGGCAGAACGGAGCACTTTGTCGTACGTGATGTCCCACAGCAGGGGGCCCAACACTGACCCCTGTGGGACACCACACGACACCTTCCTTCCGCGTTGAGCACCGGTTTTGTCCCGGTACTCTAGGCCACGGTCTCTAAAGTAGGCCTTTACGACCTCCACGAGATATGGAGGGGCGCCATGTTCTTCAAGGGCGCCCCTCACCTTTCCCCAGGGCAGGGTGTTAGAAACGTTGGTTATATCTAACGATACACCAACCACCACCCTGCCCTCTTCAGCTTCGGACTCCGCGAACGAACGGACGCGCAGAATCGCGTCCGTCGTTGACTTATGTTCGCGGAATCCGAACTGGTCCTCGTGGAGGTCAGGCCCCACTTCCCGCATCTGCCTGACGAGTCGGTCGGCAATTATTCGTTCGAAGATCTTGCCGACTTCATCGAGCAGGCAGATGGGCCTATACGCGGAAGGCGCTCCATCTGTTCTGCCCCCTTTTGGGATAAGTACCAATTTGGCCTTACCCCAAACTGGGGGGAACTCTCCTTCCCCGAGACAGTCGGTATACAGCCTTCTCATTGGTTCCGACAGGTGCGTCATGGCATATAACCAGACCCTTCCGGGAATGCCATCAGGCCCCGGGGCCTTATTGCCCCGGGCTCTGAGCCTCTTGGCAATCCCGGCCAGCTCGGCGCTGGACACCTCGTATTCCTCCTCCAACGCGACGGGTTGCCTTACATGTAGTTCAGGAACCCTGTCGCATTGTGGGAAAAGGGTCGATAGTATATTTTCCAATACTTCGGTGTCCAGCGTCTCCGTCACGGGGGGCGTCCATCTTCGCAGCTTCTTCATTACTGCCTTATATGGACGCCCCCAAGGGTCCGCATTGAGGCCCTGGAGCTGTTCGTCCCAGGACCTCGCTTTTGACGCTCTGATGGCAGCGCTCAGAGCGTTACGAGCTGATCTGTAACGCTCGAGCGCCTCAGCCACGCCCTCGCCGTCGTCGCCGAGGCCTCTCCTTCTCATCCTCTTGAAGCGGCGTCTGGCCTGGAGGTGCGTCTCAAGTCAGCAATCTCCTCCGTCCACCAGTACGCCGTTCTCTGCGGCCTCGGCTTGGCTCGGGGCATGGAGATGTCACAAGCATCCCTCATGGTTTCCCCGAGCCATGCCACCTGGTCCTCTATCCCTTGCGGTGCTTCTGCACCGGGCCAGGTGGCAGAGAGCATGGCTGCCATCAACCTGTCACAATTCAACTTGGCTAGGGCCCACCTTTTGGGTAGGTCCCCCCCTTGGGCGCGGTTCAGCACCCCCCGGCGGGTGATGTCGACCCTCATCCGGATGTATAGATGGTCGGAGAGGGTCTCTTCTTGCATCACCCGCCAGTCCCTAATCCTGTCTGCCGCAGAGGGAGACGCCCATGTTAAATCAACAATGGACTCCCCCTGCGGCCTGACCAGGATGCTGCTCGACCCTGATTTATGATAAAGAGGCCGAGAACCGCTGCCCAATCCTCCAAGACCCTGCCTTTGCGGTTCGTTCGCCGGGAACCCCAATGCGCGGAATGGGCATTGAAGTCGCCGGCGACCACAATTGGTTCGGAGAGTCTCCTCAACACGACGAGCGAGATCTTGTCGAGGATATCCCCGAACGTGGCAGGGTCTACACTGGGGGGGGGGGATATAACACCCGATTACCCACAGTGGGCCCCACTCCACGGCTGTATACCCTCGCCCCCCTCCGATCTTGGTGCACGGAGGGGAGCCTGTCTCCTGTCTCCACGTGATCGCGACCGAGCCGCTATCGTTCGTGGCCCAGCACGGATTATCGGCTGGGACACGATACGGCTCAGCCGCGATCCCTATTCCGCATTTCCACTGCGCCAGGGTATGTAGGAAAAGATTCTGTGCCTTGGCGCAGTGGTTCAGATTTGCCTGGAGGAGGCCTATTTGCTTCGCCAAAATTGGCGACGCTTAAACCTCCTCCATGGTCACCTCCATAAGCTCATTGGTTTGAGCTGGAGGCGCGTCTCCTCCTACCTTCACCTGTTTGGAAGCGCCCCTTTCCCTACGTCTACGTTGGGGTTTGGGCGCCTCCTTAACTTGGCCTTGGGCGAGCCCGGGGGTGGCAAGGCCATCCACTGAGGCCCCCTTGGCCCCTCCTTTCTCCTCTCCTTGCTTGCCTTGGGAAGGCCCGGGGGAGGCTACGCCATCCCCGAGACCCCCCTTAGCTCCTCCCTTCTTCTCTATCTGTCTGCCGCCCTTCTTGGCGGCCCTTCCACCCTTCTTTGAGCGGCAGCTCTCGCCGCTGGCGCGATAGTTGGCCGGCAAGCCGGCCTCTGCGCATAAGACGCAGTGCGTCTTATTTTTGCATTCTATGGCCTTGTGGCCAGGGGAGCCGCAGTTATAGCAGCAGCCAGTTCGATCAACCGGGCTGCTGCATTGCTCTTTGACGTGCCCTCTCCCCATGCACCGGAAGCACTGGAGAGGGCGCGCTTTGAGTGGCTCTACCCTGGCCACCACCCATCCCACCTTTACTTTACCCGCCGCGGCCACCTTGACCGTGGCCGCGACTGGGCACTGCAACCAGAGAGTGCCCATGGCCCCCTTGTTGAAACGGATCTGGCACGTCTTGATTTCAGAGGCCTGGCACCCTCCAATCTTAGCTACCGCCTCCTTCACCTCCTCGACGGTAGCTGATTCGTCGAGTCCATGTATTCTGATATCGCCCCTCTTACAGGGGCGGGTCACCCGGATTCCTTCTTTTCCGTCTAGCGCTTGTCTCAGCCTCTCCGCGAAGAGGTCTGCCTTTTCCCCCTTATTTTCCCCCGGGATCTCATATAGGATGGCCCCGGTGGCTGCTCGGCGGGCCTTAACGTCTTTAATGCCCAGCTCCTCTAGGCTCACCTTTTGGCGGGCAAGGGCAATTGTCTCGCCGTATGAGCCTTCCGGGCAGTGAATAGTCACCGCCGCCGTCCTGGGGTTCCTCCCAGACCTCCTCTCGGTAGCGCCTGGGGCAGCCTTTCTCTTTAACCGAGAGGGGGGGAGACTTCTTGGCCCCGCTACTGCTCTTAGAGGAGGGCTTAGCGGGCGCTGGTACCGGCGCCCGACTCTTCCTCGCTTCCTTCCTTTCAACGACCTTCACCCAGGCGGAATCCTGGGCATCCGAAAGTCGCGGGAGCGGGGGAGGATTGTTAGGGGAGGGACCCTTTGTTTGGGCCTTTGCCATTATTGGCTTTGGCCCATCCTTTCCTGGGTCTCCCAGAGGGTTTCCACCCTTTTGGGAGTTAACTTTTCTCTTTCCCTTCTTCCCGGCGCCGTCCTTGGCAGGGACCGGTCCCTTCGAGGGCACGGCGTACTGCCTGTCGGCGTCGGAGGGGACTGCTCTGCTCGGGGGAGGTTTTGAAGGCGGGCCCTTGGCTCCCTTCTTAATCTTTTCCCTTATGTCGAGCAGCCCCTGAATACGCGCGGTCAACTCATCGTATGCGCTCATATCCTCCTGTCCTATGCCAGGAGGATAATCCTCTAATTTCTTGACAGCTCCCTTTACAGGGGGTCTGTTGACCGGTGGCGGCGCTGGGGTTGGGACATCCATAGCGATGTCCACATCCATTGCGGCGTCAACCTCTACTTCCTTTCTTGCTGTGGCGGATGAGGAGGGAATATCCTCCCTTACCACGTAAGGGTTCACCCCCTCGTTTATAGCCTTTGGGGGCGCAGTTCGGGATTTCTTCCCTTTGGTTTTGCCTTCCCCTTCCTTGAGACGTTGAACTTCGTTCTTCAATTGGAGTATCTCTGACATGAGTATCCTATTTTCATTCTGTAGAGTCTTTATTTCGCTCTCCCCCTCTGGATTATTAGTCATTGTGGCCTGCGACGAACTTGTCGCGGCCAGAGCGACTATGGTGGCCTGCAGGTAACAGGCCGCATCCGATATTTCTTTTTGCACGTTACCTTTTAGTCTTTTGCTTTTTATCGCGCATTTCTTTAATACGGTAACGCATTCCAATCCCCTCGCAGCGACATCAAGCGTCGGCGCCTGCGAAACCTCGTCGTTGAATTCGGCAGTCTTCTGCTCAAACCTCTGCCACGTCTGGCTTTCACTCAATGGCGTGGCAGGGTCGAGCATCTCTGCCTCCTCCCTGCGCTCTTTCTCAGCGAGCTGCTCGGCCTCTCTGACCTTTTTTTTCTCATACTCCCTGGTGGTAGCGGGGCGCCCTCGTTTCCTCCTTTTTGGGAGGGGTTCCTCCCCCCAATCAGAGTCGTACGTATCGTCCTCTGGTAGAGGGATCTGGGCGATGACCTCCATCGATACTTCCTCCTTCTCGGTCTTGGACATCTCTTGTCGAGATTCCGCCACCGTGGGCTCCTTGCGTGGTACAGCTTCCTCTCTCCGGAGGACCAATCTCGGTCCCCTCACCAATTCCATCGCCTTTACAACGACCTTAGAAGACCGCAGCCCCGGTCTGAGACCTTTGTTCTCCTCCTCCCCCTTAGTACTTAAGTTATTGATTATGTTATTGCAGCTCATTCTTTTTATTCCCACTCCCTGCGGAGGCTCGACCGGCCGACACACCTTCTCCTGGCCGGCCGGTTCGGAAGGGGAAACGGTCCCGACCGGCCAGGAGTACGAACCATCGCCGCTGGGCCCCGCCTCGGAAACGTCCGAGCAGCCCCAGCGGCAGACCCGCGTGGCACCTTCCGGGCAATGCCCCTTGGGTAACCCCTCCAGGCAAAGCCACTCGGGTAACCACGCGTGGCCTTCTCCGCCACACCCAGCCCGAGCTCGGAATACGTCCGAGTAGCCCGGGTGCGGCCAACTCCAGGGACGCTGGGACGAGAGCGAGCTCTCCACCAGCACCCTGGGGCTCCTCCCCTCGCCAAGCCCCGCCTCGGAAGAAGTCCGAGCGGCTCCGGCGACTGACCAGCGTGGCCTCCTCCGGGCAGTACCCCTTGGGTAAACCCTCCGGGCAGCGCCCCTCGGGTAACCACGCATGGCCATTTCCGCCGCCCCCGACCTGAGTACATCCGAGTGGCTCGGGTGCGGCCAGTCACAGGGACGCTGGGACGGGGACCCAGGCTACCCAGCCTGGAGACCCCCAACCAGCACCCTGAGGCTCCTCTCGTCGCCAGGCCCCGCCTCGGAAACGTCCGAGCGGCCCCGGCGACCGACCACCGTAACTCCCTCCGGGCAACACCCCTCGGGTTAACCCTCCGGGCAGAGCCCCTCGGGTAGTTACGGATGGTCACCCATCCCCGCGGCCCCCGCCGCAACAACCCACCCCGAAACCCCGAGGAGACACCCCCGGGAGAAAACCCCCGAAAACACCCCCCGAGACAGTGGAACAGATCCCCGCAGCCGAGGCCGCAAAGCTACATGGAGGGAGGACAGCGCCAAAGACGCCGTGCAATGTCCTCCCCTAACGGTGCCATGCCACCGGGCGTTTGTATTCAAGGTCGCCATCCTCTACCACATACGAGCCGAGACTCTATGAGAGACGGCAAGTGAGCCCCTTCCTCCCAACATGGGAGGACTCCCCGAGACTGGGGAGACACCCCGGAACTCGGGGAGTTGATGTACCCGATGTACTTCAGGTACGGGATGCTGTTAGCACCCTTTGCAAGACTATCCTCTTGCAAAGGATGAGCCCTCTCGCCACGGCAAGGCCGCATCCCACGAGAGGGGGAGTATCGATCCCTGTAGCACTCACGCGACCAACGCGTGATCGCGCATCGCGATAATGTATCGTCCTTAGAAGAGACTGATTCGACAATCCTGGCGCTATCCTTGCGTAACTAATTGAACCGTGGGAGATCCGCATCGGTCTCCGTATGTCGCGCGATCCTCGCCTTACAAGGCGCATGCCCCCCAAATCAGCCAATATCGCGATCGATTTCGCGATGTCAACAATTGGTCGGCACGATTTTGAGGGAGAGAGTTTCCGCTGGCTTCTCCGATGCGAGAGCTTAGCTAGACAGAACGATACGAAACGCTGTGAGTGTCAAACGCACTAAAAAAAACCCTCTTTAATTCCATATCCAAATCAGTTGGTAACAAAATCGCGCTCCGTAGACAATTACGGGAATGCCCGCAAGTCTCTTGTTAAAGTAAATAAAAACGAATTCCGATTCGCGACCGTGCGGTGCACCGAAACGACATTGTGCCGTTCGCCGTGTGCTCCAAGCCGCAGCCATCTTTCACGGGAATCGGATGTGCCGCAATTGTATCTTCATCGTGGCCGGCATAAACTGAAGCCTTGCGCGAACTATTACTCATTTATATGGTATCTTGACCGTAACCAAAAAAAATAAAGGAGTCACGAACGCTTAAAGTAGGTAGCCGATTACTCCGCTCTGAGTTCGTTCGTGTAACTCAACAAAAAAAAAAGTGGACAGTATTTCGGTGAGTGACATTGTGCCCTTTATCCATTTCCCCGTATGCCGTCTCTCAGTCGGGAGAGATTCAGCAATCAAATTAACGAACACAAAAGAAATTGGTCCTTCGAGCCGGATTGGCGCGGCAGTGACACTCCTTTCGCGGATCGGCGCACAAAAGTGACACTCATTTCACGGATTCTCGTTGTCACGATCGTAACAAAGAATGCGAGATTCCCCTCTTCCCTGCGGACACCTCGCCTACCGGTTACTCCGCGGACCCCACGCCGACCGGATGTGCCGCGGTTCTCCCGCGTGACGTCATATCCCCCGCGCCGGTTTCACCTTGCCCCCTCTCCCCCTCAGAGGACTTGAGTTAGAACTCTCCTAGTATGACTACTAATTTTCGATCGTGAATTATAATTTGACGGTATGTTATATCTTCGAAGTTAATGTAAAATATTTATTTTGAGAAGATTATTGAATATCGACGCGAATATAAATTCGAAGTTATCCGTTGCGAGAATTTCGTTAGTTTTCGTGTAATATTATTGTCTCTTTGTTCGAGATATTGCTTTTGTCCTGTTTGTATTCGCTTTATTATTTTCGTCGTGTAACGGTTGCATGTGTTTACATTTCGAATAGGGATGTCGAAAAGATCGTATGAGTCGTATAGATCCCGAGGACGAGTGGGTCTTTGTATTAAATCGTGAACAACTTATCGACGAATTACATAATCGTAGACTTCCAATTGAAGGAAGTTATTCAATTTTAACCGCTCGATTATGGCGTCGCGTGCGTAACGACCGTGTAGGAATTCGATTGTCATTTGCGGAATGGAGAAACGAGATATCGGACCACGAGCATCTAAAGCTTCGTCTGGGGAGCCGGTTCGTCTGGACAGTCTGATTGTGCATACGAGCTCGCGTGAACCGTCGGGATCTCCCGTTACTCCGCGTTCGCCCGGACACAATTCATCAACCGGGTCACAGGGAAATTCCGCTATGACCGCGTATAATGTGATGAGGAAAAGGAATTTAAAATTTTCGGGAACTCGAGGGAAAGATGCCGAAACGTTTTTGCTATGTATTGAGGAGGGTCGCGACTTCGTTCCGGTGGCGGACGAGGACATTAGTAGTATATACAAGCATACATTCTGGGCCACATTTTTTCCTCCACCAAAATCAACTAAAAACATCAAAATCACCTATAAAATTATCCATAATAGCAACAAAATTACAAAAACAACCAAGGGCGTCCTTCGGATTTAGTCTTTCTGGCGCTTGACCTAAATTAAAAAGAAGAACTTTCAAAATATTGAATAAAACTAACAAAATATTGGAAAAAACCTTCCAAATATTGACAGAAATCCTAAATTCCAAAAGTGTTAAACTCTGAATCAAGACCAATTATAATACAACGACTAAGCGTCTGAAAGACTAAGCGTCGAAGCGCAAGCGTCAAAGCGCTCGGATCATATGTCACTCAGTAATTAGTCATGTTTAACTGTTATCTTCGTATGGCTCAGGGAGATAACACATGCCTAGTAATCTTGAGATTGTCGGTTCGAATCCGCCTAATCCAAGATTTTATTTGCCAAGAGCGGCCGGTTTGGTAAATAATATGGCATGTAAAAAAAAACTGAGCGGCGTTGTGTGTGTCCTGGCGCCAGGAATAGGAATAGGAGCTATATAGTTTATATTTTCTATGCAGAAATGGGTTAGAGAAACAAGATTACATATCTCAGAGGCCTCCTTCCTAAATAGAAAGGGCTTGACCCGAATTAAGAAATTTACCAAGATTACCAAAACCTCTGTGAGAAAAATCACCTGACGGTATGTACCCAAAATAAAAAAAAACCAGCGCTGGCGAGCACATACCGTCAGGTGATTTTCCTCACAGAGGTTTTTGCTCCCTTCGGCAATGTCCTAGCAGGTCACTGGCATAGTGTTAATTCGCTTGTAAACCTGCTTAAGATATTCTTTTTTTCTTTCAATTAATATTTTTTCCATACTGGAAATATTCTGTTTCATGTAAGTCAATCATTACTCTCACATTTTTTAAGGGCTTGACATGAGTTAAGTTCAGGTCCTCTCCTTCGAAAGTAAGTTTAATATAAGCAGGTAATTTATTTGCAATAAATCCAAATATCGATCCCTCCACATGAGGTATTTATAACCAAAAGGAAACGTTTCTATATTATTATTTAAATATACTTTATCATCGTATGATAATAATGCTATTTTATTTGTTTTAACAGTGTAAAGTTTCAGCTCTTTTGATGTAATATTGTGTACAGTTTCAGTTGTGTTTCTACCTTCAAACAAACAGTATTTATACATATCAAATTTTATTTTTTTTATATTTGATCTTTTTATTCCTTTACATACTTTTTTTTCTTTTATTTTTGTTATAAACTTTATAGATTCTTTACAAAACTTTGTTTCAGTTTCATTGTATCTAAAAGCATACATTTTTGATCTTAATCCAACCCATTTTGTTAAGGTTAAGGTTTAACGCGGTCACCTCGCTCGACGCTCGGATCGGCTCGTCGGTGTCCGGGTTCGAGAGGAGGGGAGACTCAAGCTTACGAGACAGTATATGTAGAAACGATACTTTATTTAGTCAGAGAAAGATAGATACAGCGTGCAGCGTATCTGGCGATAGCGTGCGGTGAAGGCGGTCGCTGGTAGCAAGATCTGCGTAACGCGCAGGCGCGAAGCGATGTTCGCAAAGCGGTGAGAAGCGCAAGACAGGTGCGGCGTGCAATCGTTCCCGGTTTTATTTACATGCGCGGACGGCGCGATTAGAACTAGAGGACTTATTACAAACCGGCCTTATAACTAACGGACTTAGTACTAGACAGGGCTTATGACTAGCAGGTCTTATAACTAGCGGACTTATTACTAGACAGGTCTTATTACTAGCATGCGGTTACAACTAGCGGACTTAGTACGAACAAGCCTTAACACGGGCGTATCCCGTTTGGACACGGAACGATTGGACACCGCTCGATTGGACACGTAGTATTGGACACGGAACGATTGGACACTGCACGATTGGACACAGAATTATTGGACACCGCACGATTGGACACCGCACAATTGGACACGCACACTGCACGATTGGACACTGCACGATTGGACACCGCACGATTGAGACACCGCACGATTGGACACCGCACGATTGGACACTGCACGATTGGACACTGCATGATTGGACACGCACACTGCACGGTTGGACACTGCACGATTGGACACCGTACGATTGGACACTGCACGATTGGACACCGCATTATTGTACACTGCACGATTGGACACCGCACGATTGGACACCGCACGATTGGACACCGGCAATTATGCATAAAGAGGGCACAAGCAGAAGCATAAATTTTAGTTTTAAATCAGAAATAGGTATGGGTTAGGTTAGGTTAGGTTATATCTTCCGGAAGTGGAGCCCCCCCGTAGGGGGGGCGGAACATACTGCCTCCACGCATATACTTTTTAATGCGTAGTAAGGTTCTACATAGGTTTACAACTTTCCACGCCAAGCGAGGTTCAACGCAAACCTATGTGTCTAGATTCTTGATATTGGAGCCCCCCCGTAGGGGGGGGCGGAACATACAGCCTCCACACATATTCTTTTTAATGCGAAGTAAGGTTCCACATAGGTTTACAACTTTCCACGCGAAGCGAGGTTCAACGCAAACTTATGTATCTAGTTTTTTGATAGTGGAGCCCCCCCGAAGGGGGGGCGGGACCCACTGTGTCCAATCGTGCAGTGTTCAATCGTGCGGTGTCCAATCGTGCAATGTCCAATAATGCGATGTCCAATCGTGCAGTGTCCAATCGTGCGGTGTCCAATCATGCAGTGTCCAATGATGCGGTGTCCAATCGTGCAGTGTCCAATCGTACGGTGTCCAATCGTGCAGTGTCCAATCGTGCAGTGTGCGTGTCCAATCGTGCGGTGTCCAATCGTGCAGTGTCCAATCGTGCGGTGTCCAATCGTGCAGTGTCCAATAATGCGGTGTCCAATCGTGCAGTGTCCAATCGTGCGGTGTCCAATCGTGCAGTGTCCAATCGTGCAGTGTGCGTGTCCAATTGTGCGGTGTCCAATCGTGCGGTGTCCAATAATTCTGTGTCCAATCGTGCAGTGTCCAATCGTTCCGTGTCCAATACTGCGTGTCCAATCGAGCGGTGTCCAATCGTTCCGTGTCCAAACGGGTGTCACCCCTCTTAAGACTAGGATGCGGTTACAACTAGCGGACTTAGCACTAACAGGCCTTACAACTAGCAGGTCTAGGACTACGAGACTTAGAACTAGCGGACTTATCTCTATCATGCGATTATATTTACAGCGCGGTCTGTACATGCACTTATTATCTAAGGTTAGGTCAGGCGGCCAGGTATTGCCGGCAGGCTCGAGTGTCACGTCGAGCGCTGCCTAAGCAACGGAAGTCGGTTCAACCCGACGGGCCAAGTACAACCTTGGCCCGAGGTAGGTAGGAGCCGGTTCAACCCGGCGGGGCTGAGTTCAACCTCAGCCCGTGGAGCGGTCGAGACAGAAATCGGTTCAACCAGACGGGGCCAAGTGCAACCTTGGCCCGAGGTGTAGAGTGCCGGTTCAACCCGGCGGGGCTGAGTACAACCTCTGCCCTAAGAGTTGATAGGTAGTGGTGAGATCGGTATCAGGAGCTGGTCGGGATAGGAGCTGGTCCCGATGTCTCGGCCGGCCGGGCTTATATACCCGGCCGGTGTCCCCCACTGTGCGCCGTCGGTCCGGCGGTGGGAGTCGGTACCGCGTAGGGACCCCGCGAGAGAGATATAGCGTGCCGGTGAGCGAGAGCGTATGTCGAGAGCGGGAGCGCATGCGGCAAGCAAGATGGCGGCGGTAGGACAGGTAGAGCTAGGTAAAATCCTGCATGACCGTAGTAACGGTCCTACCGTTACAAAGGGTATCCCAAGATATTCATCTTTGAATAAACCGATTGTTTTTTCATTTACTTGTGGCATTCAATCGATTTTATAATCACTCGTATCAAAGTATTGTATATTGTTTTTTATATCCATGTAAAGATCGTCCGTTTCCACATAAATAATAAATGGATCAGTATCAGTTTCTAACAATATAGCTTTATCACCATAATTCTTCTTCAAAAAATTGTAATAAAACTTATACATCGATAACTTTGATAACTCTAAAACAACAAACCCACTATATATAGGTTTATTCAATGTGATTTCTTTCTTTTTTCTATACACGAGCACAAGGGCTTGACCTGAATTTTTATCATCATCTATTATTTGTCTATCTTCATAATTTTTACACCTTGCAAAATTTTTATATGAATAAAACAAGTCCTCCTGACATCTGTTTCTTACCTGCTGCATTTGTTTTCCGTATACTGAATTATTCATGAGTTTAAAAAAGTCCTTTTCAAATCCGTTTTTAGCTTCTTGTCTAAGTTTTGTATTTAAATCAATGTAGGATTTCAACCATGCTTTTTGCCTAAATGTTATTACCTTTTTTATATTTTTTAAGATTATTCCTTGATTAAGGCATTCTTGTAACATTCGGTAATCAATTAAATAATTATTCTTTGATTTTAACGTGCACATAAGTTTGGTGCCAGTTGGTATTTTACCAATTCCTTTAGAAATCAATTCTTTTTGATATTTAGATAATTCATCATAACAAGGTACGCAATGTTCGGGCAACATTGGATAATTTTTAAATTTATCATGTAATTCCAATGGGATATCCAAATCAACGAGAAATGTATAACCATATTCTCCATCATATGGCAAGTTCTTAATTGTTTCAAGCGTGAAATCATTTACATCTTCATATTTAAATTCTCCTATAGGAAGGGGTTGACTAAGCGCATACCCATATAGATTATTAGCATCCAAGTATAAAATATTGTAACGATACCGTTACTAACGGCCTAGCGGGCCGATCCACCGCGCGCTTTCCGAGGCGCGGCGCTTATGGCGTCCCTAAGCTCCCACACCCGGGTCGCGGCCCCACGGTAGGGACCACCCCACCACACGTCGAATCGCGTGAGTGAGAGGCCGGCCGCCGGTATATAAGGCGGTCCGGCGAGCGTATCGCTACCAGTTCCCGATCCCGAGTCCTACCTCGTACAACTCCTGATCCGAAACCTATACCGCGTTACACCAGGCTACGGGCTACCCGTAGTTACGCCGGGTTACCCGGTTGCTGGGACGGCGCACCCTAATACCTAGCGTTACACCAGATCACGGGCTACCTGTGGTTATGCCGGGCTTCCCGCTTGCTGGGACGGCGCATCCTACCCCGCGTTAAACCAGGTCACGGGCTACCCGTGGTTATGCCGGGCTTCCCGGTTGCTGGGACGGTGCACTCTTAGTTTATAAGACCGTACCGCGCTCCGCGCACCGTTCAACCTGGACGACCGTTTGTCTACCCCGCGACCGTTTCTACCGTAAGACCACTTTGGTCTCCGTGTATCTTTCTGTATAAATACCGCGACCTGTTAGATTGTAATACCGCTTTGTACATATACCGCGACCTGCTATATTGTAAGACCGTTGTACATATACCGTGACCAGTAAGACCGCTCTGGTCTCCGCGTCCTGATAGACTCTAGTACCGCCTTGTATATACCGCGACCTGTTTATACCGTAAGACCGCACTGTATATACCGCGCATTATAATTGTAGAGCCATATTACGAATTCCGTCACTGTCGCGCCGACTCCACCTGTGCACACGGCCTTCAGACTACACAAGCGCGCTAGCCCTTCTAAGGGTAGGCCACAGAAAGTGCCGACGCCCCATTCTTCTAAGGATAAGGTAGTCAGGCCGTTGGAATTACGAACGAAGGCCACGCGACACTCGTAGTATTTAAGATCCATTCTGTTCAGCTTAGAATAAGCATAGTTCACTTGCATGCGAACACCGCGATCGCAGAACACGTCCGCATGAGCCGCGCTCGCTTCCCGAGCTCTACGCGCACCAGCCACACACGAATTTCTGTACGCATCGCTCTTGCATTGTGAATAACAACCGCTCACGCGAAACTCTGTACGCACCGTTCCCGCATGTTGCATTGTACATATAATATAGCTCAGTGTTAGACTTTGATAATCGTTTGAATAAACCTAATTGTTTAACCGCTTATACCGAGGTAAAGTAAGTTGGAGTGGGCGTACGGGAAAGGTGAACCGTTACAATATAGCTAACATGTTTTTTACTGTTATATATACCTTTTTCTATTGCTTTTTCTTTGGATAATTTTACAGTCTTTCCAATTTTATTATCATAAAAGTAACAATTATTAGCTAATGCATATCTGTGTGGAATCATAGATATTCCGCCTCTTATTCCAGTTTCATATGTTTCGTACATTTCCCTATCTGATAATAATTCTAATGTTTGTTCAGTGTATTTTAATGAAGCATCATTATCAAAATGCGGAGCAGATATATAATATACAGGGTCAAGCCCATATTCTTTATAGCATTTTTCTCTAAAGTTGTTAAAAACCGTAAATATAGCGAATAGGGGACCCAGCCCCAATGACCTTGACCTTGACATATGTTGTCAAGGACATAATTCTGAGTAACTTATTCTTCTAATTTAATCGTCGCACGTTGCTTATTAAAAAGTTATTAACAAACAAAAATTTGTAAAAATCAAAATTTATACATAGTCTGACAATGAAAAACTGGATATTTAAGATAACTTACAGAAATAGTCCTACGTATACTACACATATAAACTGAAATAAACACAAGTTTTTACATATACAGGGTGTTCAAAAATAAAATATAAGTATGTTGAATTAATTATTTATTGGATATAATCATAAGAATTCACTAGTACAGAAAATAATAAAAAATGAACATGAAATAGTATAAACATTGAGGAAAGGTATGCAAATGTAAACACAAAGCAATATTTCCGCGACTTGCTAACATCAATGTGTATGTACTGCGACGACTTTTCCTACCGTCTCGCGGCTGAGCGATAAACGCGGCCGCCGACTCGTTCTCTCCGTCGCGCGGGTACAAATTGCGCCGACGAACAGGAGCTAATTCGCCGAACGGGAGATGCGGAATGGTCGTTGACAAAAACGGAAAAACGGAGAAAAAGATTCACACGCCAGGTGGGAACGGGATGTTACTAGTTCCGTGCGTACCGTGACGATATCCGAGAGTTAATCGCGAGAATCGAACTTGGGCGCCAGATACGATCTTTCACGTATCAATTCGCGAGACACACGAAATAAGCGCGAAATAGACGCGAAAGAAATTGCCGGAATTCGCCACGGGCTGACTAGCTCGCCTAACGGTAGAGGGGCAGGGCGAGTGTTGTTCTAACGCGATAATTTATGCAAGAGGCGACAATTACGGAAACGACAAGCACAACTGAAAAGAAACTCGCCAATTAAACTAAGAAATTAACAGATTTATTAGAATAGCGGGAGCCGCAGTTCCTCGAGAATAATAATGATAAACCGCGCGGATATACGGCTGCGGTAAAAGAAACGCGGCTGCGAGACTGGGTGTTAGATGCGGGGCGCGAAACCCCGTAATGCGTACGTCGAGACCGACCCGTTAGATCGGCCGGAATGTCCGCTCGGCTTGAATTACGCCTCGCACTGCGAAGAAATTGATTATTACGTTCGTCTATAATTCGGGCGCAAAACCGAATCAATTCTCGATATCGCCTCGCCAACGGCGATCTTATCGCCCGCTATTACCGCTAAATTATCAATACGCAACTTAAGATTAACAGGCAATTAATACAACGCGGACATGCTTCGATTTCGGGCGGACAGGTTACGCAGAATCGAATACTCGGCACACACACGCACGCAATTCATGCAAGAATCGCGAGGAAACTCTCACAAAACGCGCTCACAATTTCGAGACGCGGTGCTTTACAACCGATATAATACGTCGAATTTACGCGATTCACACTCTCACGCAACCCGTACAATAATCGTGAAGGAAAATTGCACCGGACGTGCACGCAAAGTTTATACGCGAAGTTTCACAAACGAAAGATAAAAATAATATAACAAATTGACGCGAATCACACTCCCACTCAAACGACCGACATACAGCACAAACGAGACTTAAACGCTAGATGTGCGAGGACCAACGCAAATATAATCTACGGAATCCGAATCTCCAGAGAGACGACACACGGTTTATTACAAACGCGAGGTAATGTCTCGATCCGCGGAAACCGATACTTTCGAGGCTCCGGGGCTCGAATCGCTTGACAACGTGACCGTGACGCGAAAAGCTACACTAAAGAATCGGGCTTAGCCCGTACACCAAAGTACGAATTCACGGCGACGACGACAGAGCGAAACGATTCCGGGCGCGATCGCGAGTGGCGAATATGGCGAAGGATAACCTCACCGGTACCGTTCTCTCGAGGTGGTAGCACGGGGTCGGCGACGTCGACGTCCTCTCGAGCTCGCCGTCCTTCGCCGTCGATCACCGGGCTCCTCTCCGCTCGCTTCCGCCTCGCTCTCGCTTGCTCTCGTCCTTTTTGCGTCGCCTCGGAACAAAACGCCGCTATCTCGCACGTGAGCTCACGCCAGTCTGATCCTGGATCGTCGCGATCCAGAATCGATACGTGTGGGCCAGCCGGGGCTGCGCACACAGGATGCGTATTATCGCGACCAATCACGCGTTATCACGCGCTGTGGCCGGCGGGCGGCGCGCTCACGGTCGTATCGGGGGTGCGCGCGCCCCCGGTATTACAAACAATAATTAGCTGTGGCCCTATCCGCGGGGCCGTTGCGAGATCTAGGGCGAACGTCTTGGCCGGAAGTATCGTTGCCACCCCTCCGTTAGTCTTTTCCGGGGCCGTGTCACGCCATCGGGTGCAGGATGGCAGCCCCTCCGCGGGGACCGGATCCGCACGGGCCTGTGTCCTTGCGCGAGGGTCCTCTCGCTGTCCCGTGCGTTGCGCATCACGTGTGCGGGTCCTGATCCCGCCGTGACGTAGCTAGACGTTTAGATGCTTTGACTTTTCGGATTGCTGGTTCCTTGCCTCTCGGCGGTCATCCTTGATTGACGATGATATTTTCCGTGATGTTTTACTGACTTCCCGCTCGTTCTTCCGGTGAGGCTCCCAACTCAAATTATCATACGAAAAGAAACAACAAACGAAATTAATATTAAGCTCGAAATCTCAATTAATGACGCCTCTCTGGAGGTAACGGTACGGTTCTCGCAATTATTCGACTGGCGCGGCCCTTTAGCCCGCGCTTTTTTGATCGGAGAGGGACTCGGCGGACGCGCGCGTGACGGCAATGTCACACCCCCCACTCCCAAGAGAAACCGTACCGGCGTCGATCACCCTCCGCAGCCACTATTCCGATCTTCCGAATCTCGAATCGGACGTCGGAGAGCGACCGGAACCCCCAGAGTAAAGGTCAAAACACAAAGCGGACAATGCACATCACACTCGAGACAACAAGACTAACGCGATAATTCATCGACGACATCGGACGCCGATTTTCGTCTCTCTGCAGCCGGGTCACCAAATACAATCAAAAAAACGGGACGCACAGTAAATTCATCGCCAAGATTATCGCCATACCTTTATTGGTATCGTACAAACCAGGGAGGCGAAACGAGAGAACGAGATAAAACAAAAATTTTCTTTGGCCGTGGCGGCCCCTTCGGCCGTGGATCGCCTAGTTGTAGGCGCGGGCGCGTCCGCACGCGGTCCTCGAGGGTCCTCCGCTCTCCACGCCTCTCCGCATTCAGTGCAATCTTTAATGGTGGTCCCGGCGGCACCGTACCGGAAGCAGAAGCGTCCCAGTGGCCGGGAGCACGCATTGTAACGGTGGTTCGCTTTCCCACAATTCCAACATCCGAGCGGGAATAGGAGACCTCGCTGTTGGCTCCGCTCGCGCTCCCGCGTCGCCCTCCTCCTTCGGCCGGAACGGGCGAACTACCCCGGAGTCGGTCTGCGCCGATCGGTCCCGCATCTCGGGTGTGGCTTGAACGCTGGCGTCCCCCATCGGTGCTGTCGCCTGTACGGCCCTATCTTCCTGAGCGCCGCGGGCCCGAACAACTCGGGCCAGCTCTTCCCTGAGGCCAGCCCAGAACCGGGGATGTCGTTCTCCGGCGGCACCCAGCCACTCCGCGCATTCCTGGACGAATGCCCGGAAGCTCATCTTCCGGCTGTGGCGCGATACTATTCACTTGACCTACGGAGTAGATGCGACAATATAGGGCTTCAAATCTTTGACATGAATTTTTCCGATCGCTCTATCCTCCTGGTCCGCGATCTCGTATACGACAGGTGATAAGACCTTCGCGATCTTAAACGGACCGTGAAACTTCGTGGCGAGTTTCGCTGAGATGGCATGCGCCGCGGATGACAATACATGCTGTCGCTTCAGTACTTGATCGCCGACGACAAAACGCCTATCGCGCCTACGCAAATTATAATATTGCGATTGCCTTTGATGAGCGGCCTCTAAATTTTCTACCACCCAGTCTCGCAACGCTTGGATTCGCTCCATTCGTTCTTTCCATTTCGCGGTCGCGGCTTCCTCGATTTCGATCTCGGGCTCCGGCCCCTCTCGCCTGGAGCTTACTGACGGCGGTTCTCTACCAAAATTTAAAAAGGCGGGCGTAGCCTGCAAGGACGTATGATACGCAGTGTTGTACGCGAATCGAAATTCCGACAAATGTAAACCCCAATCTCGATAATCTTGCTCGATAAACGCCGTGATCATTGTTTTCAGTACTCGGTTCACTCGCTCTACGAGATTCGCTTGAGAATGATACGGCGGTACTGTTACGTGCGCGATACCATGCTCTTCCGCGAAAGCTTTTAATTCTCGATTGATAAATTCTGTCCCGTTATCGGTCAAAATTACGCGAGGTGCTGCTCATCGATTGAAAATTAACTCGTCGATAGCCTCTCGGATCTTTTTACCATTGGCCTTTCGGAGCGAGCAACATTCGACCCATTTTGTAAATAGATCCTGCAAAACCAAAAGATACACGAATCCACTCCGAGAGGCGGAAAAAGGGCCTATAATATCCGCGGCTACCACTGTCCACGGTGTTTCGACCTTTCTCCGCCCCATTAAGCCAGCGGGCACGTTCTGTTCGACTTTAGTCCGTTGACAAGTATCGCAATGACGGGTATAATTTAAACGACTTCCCTAAACATACGCGGCCAATAATATTGTTTCGCGACGCGCTGGTACGTTTTCTCGGTGCCTAAATGACCTGCCTGAGGGTTATCATGGCTCGCCCGAATGACGTCAAGACGCGAATTTTTCGGAAGCACACGCTTCCATTGCTCCAAATCGTCTACTATCTGTGATACAACCTGGTTCGGTTTCCGGAAATACAGCTGGTCGTTCTCGATTATCCATCCCGGATATTTTCGTGGCTCAGTTTCGACATTTCGCACGCGTGTATCGTACCATTCGTCGCCCGTAATCGCGACGGCACACAATTCCTCGGCGGACTCATAAATTCGCGATAACGCATCGGGAACATGGTGTAGCGCTCCTTTGCGGTGTTCGATTACGTAATCGTATTCTAATAACTCGAGAGCCCATCTCGCTAACCGACCTGTTGGATTTTTTAAATTATGCAACCATCTCAAACAGCTATGGTCGGTAATGACTCGAAACTTATAGCTTTCTAAATAGGGTCTGAATTTTCGAATCGCCCACACGACTGCTAGACATTCCTGTTCGGTCGTAGAATATTTCTCTTCCGCCTCCGACAATGCGCGACTTGCAAATGCGATAACGTGTTCAACGCCTTCCGATTCTTGAGATAATACGGCGCCTAAACCGACCGAACTCGCGTCTGTTTGAAGGACGAACGGTAATTCGAATTTTGGACACGATAACGTAGGTGGTGAGGTAATGCACGATTTTACCGCCTCGAATGCCAATTTTTGGTCATCCCCCCACTCCCAAGAGTAGTTCTTCCGGAGGAGAAGCGTTAACGGTTCTAATTTTGTTGCACATTGCGGTATGAATCTCCTGTACCACGACGCCATGCCGATAAAACGTCGTAGTTGCTTAATATTCTTCGGCGGCGGGTACTCGACAATCGGCTCGGTTTTATCGGGATCGACCTTCAACCCCTCCTGTTGTACTAAGAATCCGAGATATTTAACCTGAGATCGACAAAATTTACTCTTTTCGGGATTAATAGTTAGACCGGCTTCTTTTATTCTATCTAACACGCGCTTCAACCAAACGAGATGTTCTTCAAACGTCCGAGTCACGATAACAATATCGTCTAAATAAGCAAAGGCATGCGGTTCCATTTCGGGTCCTATCAGGCGGTCAAGCAAACGTTGAAAAGTTGCCGGTGCTCCCGTGAGACCAAACGGCATTCTCGTGAAATGAAACAAACCCTTACCCGGTACTGTAAACGCGGTTAGCTCGCGACTATTATGTTCTAACGGAACTTGGAAGTAGGCTTGACTGAGATCGATAGTCGAAATGTATCGGGCGGCTCGCAATTTATCTAGGATCGCGTTCATGTAAGGCAGTGGATACGCGTCCTTTTTCGACACACTATTCAATCTACGAAAATCGAGACAAAAACGATACGTGCCATTCGATTTCTTAACCATCACGACCGGGCTAGACCATTCGCTTTTCGATGGCTCTATTATCCCCGCTTCTAACATTTTGTCTACTTCCGCGTAAATTGCTTCTTGAATTTTCGGCGACACCGGGTAGTAACGCTGTTTAATAGGCGCGTGATTTCCGACATCTATCCGGTGTTGCGTTAAATTTGTCACGACGGGTTTGTTCGGATCTCCCACAATTGCCGATTCGAGAAAATTTTTCAACCGACGCTCTTCCGTGGCCGATATTTCCACTAATCCGCAACAGATAGGCGAATTTCTACGGGAGTTACGAATTCGCGGTCGTCCGCGCTTATTCGCGATTTTTGGCGAATGCGTCCGGTTAGTAGCCGTAGGCGGCCGATTCGCCCCCAACAAGATTCCCTCCGTTTTCACGGCGGCTCTTCTTGTCGCGCGCCCTCGCTTTCCGAGGCGTTTACGCGGAGCGACCGATCCCCCCGTCTCGCATCGAACTCGTATTCCCTTGTAACGATACGTTACCAGCCTCGCGGGCCGACCAGCCGCCCGCAATTCTGAGGCTCGGCGCCTATGGCGCCCCTAAACTTCCACACCCGTGTCTCGGCCCCACCGTGGGGCCGCCCCACCACGCGCCGACTCGCGTGAGTGGGAGGCCGGCCGCCGGTATATAAGGCGCTCCGGCGAGCGTAGCGTTACCAGTTCCCGATCCCGATTCCTGTCACGTACAACTCTCCGGATCCTGAACCGACTCTCGCGTTATACCAGGCTACGGGCTTCCCGTAGTTAGGCCGGGCTTCCCGGTTGCTGGGACGGCGCACCCTGATACCTCGCGTTACAACGGGCTACGGGCTTCCCGTAGTTAGGCCGGGCTTCCCGGTTGCCGGGACGGCGCATCCTGATACCCCGCGTTACACCAGGCTACGGGCTTCCCGTAGTTAGGCCGGGCTTCCCGGTTGCTGAGACGGCGCATCCTGATACCTCGCGTTATACCAGGCTACGGGCTTCCCGTAGTTAGGCCGGGCTTCCCGGTTGCTGGGACGGCGCATCCTGATACCTCGCGTTATACCAGGCTACGGGCTTCCCGTAGTTAGGCCGGGCTTCTCGGTTGCTGGGACGGCGCATCCTGATACCTCGCGTTATACCAGGCTACGGGCTTCCCGTAGTTAGGCCGGGCTTCCCGGTTGCTGGGACGACGCCTCCTGTTAGTTGATAAGTCCGTACCGCGTTATACCGTAAGACCGTTTTGTATATACCGCGACCGTCTCTACCATACGACCACTTTGGTCTCCGTGTATCTTTCCGAATAAAGATCGCGACCTGTTAGAGGGTAATACCGCTTTGTACATATACCGCGACCTGTTCTATTGTAATACCGTTGTACATATACCGTAACCAGTAAGACCGCTCCGGTCTCCGCGTCCTGATAGATTCTAGTACCGCCTTGTATATACCGCGACCTGATTATATCATAAGCCCGCACTGTATATACCGCGCATTCTAACTGTAGAGTTAATTAAGCATTAAGATTTCCGCCAGTGTCGTGCCGATTCCACCTTCACACACGGCCTTCAGACTACTAAGGAGCGTCAGTCCTTTTAAGGATAGAACGCCGAGAACGCCGATGCCCCGTCCATTTAAGGATAAGGCAGCCAGGCAGTTGGAATTACGTCGAAGGCCACGCGACACCCCGTAGTGTTTAAGATCTGTCTGTTCCGCTTAGAATAACCCTAGTTGCTTGCATGCGAACCTCGCGATTGCAGAACACGACCGCCTGAGCCACGCTCGCTTCCCGAGCTCCACGAGAAACTCTGTGCACGAATATCTGTACGCACCGCTCTTGCATGCCGCATTGCGAACAACAACCGCTGACGCGAAACTCTGTACGTACCGCTCCCGCATGTTGCATTGTACTCATCATATAACTCAGTGTTAGGTATTGAGAATCACTTGAATAAACATCATTGTTTAAACCGCTTAACCGAGGTAAAGCAAGTTGGAGTTTCCCCCTTCTTCCGAATCCTGGCACCGGCGAGCCTTGATCCGCGGCGTACGGGAAAGGTGAATCGTTACACCCTAGTCGGGTTTTCCGAAAAATACCACCGCTTGGCCGCGAAATTTACGCCAATTCCAAATACCGACAGAAAATCTACTCCGATTATACACGGTAACGCCAATGTTGGTAACGCATAAACTTTCAATGATTTAACTCGATGACGGAGCGTAATGGGAATTTCGATCTCCCCCTTTATTCGTGTGGTTTGACACGTAGCCGTTGTTACGCGTTTGCCGTCCGAACTTCTAAATCGTAACTCTAATTCTTTCACCAATTCGACCGTTGATGGTCCGAGAAACGTACGACTCGATCCTGAATCCAATAACGCGAGGACTTCCTTCCCTAATATTCCGACACGTAAAAACAATAACGACGATTCATCACAACCAAACGCACTATACGAAAATTCACAATTATTTGACACGACACGAATAGGGGGTTGGTTTAAAATAGGAGTCGGGTTTCCCCCGCGAATCGACTCTGCTACCCGTTTCCCGTACAGTCGGGGCACGTACGCAATGTTACTTCGGCGCGACCGCAACGATAACAATGTTTTCGCGGCGCGGTCTCACAATCTCGCGATAGATGACCGTTGCCATCACAATTCCAGCATTTCGCTGTAGAGACGCGCGACGGTCGTGTTCCCGTCGGCGCGGTTTTCGTAGATGACGAACTCGAGGCCGTAGATCCCGTTTCCGACGTCGAAGTGTTCGCGGCGCGGTCCCTTCGTCGCTTCTCCTTTCGCGATCCGGCCCCCGAATCCGTGGAGCTAGCGGAGGTATTCAGCGCGGCGATCGTATCGTGCCGACTCGCGTGACGATTAGCATTTCGCGGAGATCGATACGCCAAATCCGGGAATAGTGATTTTTCGGGTGTCGGCGGCGCTCGATAGCGATGCGCTAATTGGTGGCTGCCCTCCACGCGAGTCGCGACGTTCTCCAACACGTCGAGATCTTCCACCTCGTCTCGGCGCATGGCGATCTGTAAGCGTGGCAACAAATTGCGGAACGCGTAGCTAACTTGCTCGGCGTCGCTCCAGGGTGGTGCCAACCGATCGAACATCGCCCGTAGACATGTGATATAATCCGCCACGGACTCTTGTTCCCCCTGGGTTCGCCTTATTATTTCGTCGCGAAGAGCGAACTGGAAATCGGGGTCCCCGAAGCGCGTACGCCACGCGGATTTAAAAGTCGTCCACGTAGTTAATCGATTGCGTTTACCGCGGAACCAATGTAACGCGATACCGGACAAAAAGAATGGCAAACAGCGGAGGATGTCCTCATCCGCGACCGGCACTAAATCGCGACCTTCCTCAATTCGCATTAAAAACGTCTCGGCATCTTCCCCTCGAGTTTCCGAAAATTTCAAATTCCATTTCCGCATGACATTATACGCGGTCATCGCGGAATTTTCTGGTGTCCCGCGTGACGATTGGTGTCCGGCCGAACGCGGAGTACGGGGAGATTGCGACGGTTCCCACGCCCCTCGATCCGCCATGGGGCTATCCGGACGAACCGGCTCCTCCGGAGGGAGCTCCAGATGGTCGTGATCCGACATTTCGTCTTCTCCTTCCGTGAAAGATAATCGAATCCCGGTACGGTCGTTCCGCACGTGACGCAATAATCGAGCGGTTAAAATCGAATAACTTCCTTCGGTTAGAAGTCTTCGCCTATTTAATTCGTCGATAAGTTGTTCGTGATTTAATACGAAAACCCACTCGTCCTCGGGATCTACACGACTCATACGGTCTTCTCGACTTTCCTATTCGAAACATAAACACACGCGATCGTTACACGACGAAAATAACACAGCGAATACCAAAAGAACAAAAACGATATCTCGAACAAAGAAACAATAATATTACACGATGTTCAAAATTGAAACATTAAAATTTCGTTTCTAAATTTCGCCGTTATATTAAAACGATTCCCTCAAAAAATAAAACACGAGTGAGAACAAACAGCATCGCGGTCACCCGCTCGGTGCGTGATCGCATTCTTCTTAAAATGAAAAACTGTGACAAACAGCAAGTTCTCGAAGGTTCGAAATCAGAAAAACTTGTTATTCACATCGGCAGAGCGCGAGTTTCCGCGGTCGGTCGATTTAGTCTGCCTACGACAACGATTCGAGCCGGTCGAAATTCATCGACTTTTCGCATTCGCATTTTGCTTATTCTCGCTCGTGTCGCGTACGCAGTAAGCTTACTCGTCTCAAATTCGGTCCGAATTGTCTCGCATAATATCACACTCATATTCTCGCGGCGAGCAATTTGGTCACATCTCAATTCGTGTTCTTTCATTATTTAGTGCTCAGATATTGTGAAAGTTAATTGTTTGGAGTTCGAGAGTCGACGCTCGTTATCCGCATCGCGAATGTCTTCTGCCTCGCGCTAAATTCCATCCAGCGTTCGCGGTCAAGATTTCCGTTCTCGCGAGAGTTTCTAGCAAGAAGCTCTTAATCAAGATTTCCGAACCGCGAGAAAGGGCAGTCATTAACAGGACATTTTGAAGATTTCCGTCGGATTCGCGGAATACGTGCCGTCGCTCGCTCCTAGTATTCTAAATAAAACGAATATTGAAAACAATCTACACTCGAGTATTTTCTGAACATCTCCTTATCCTCCAGCGGATCTACGGATTCGCGTTACACATCGCCTCTCGCTCATCTCTGAGCGTTTCTCTCAGTTTCGGACGATCTCATCGAGATCGACTCCCGAACATATTGGTCCTTCGAGCCGGATAGAAGCGTGTGTGGAGGTTAAGTTTGCTAGTTAGTGACATTCAGTGGCATACACAATGTCGGAGCACTTCATACTTCAGCAGCAGTATCAGCGTTCCATAGAACGCTACCTCGAGAACTTCGAAAAGATCGGGAGAAGCAATCTAACTCCAGCTAAGGTGCGCTCGAGGATTTCATCGCTAAAGGTCTGGATTCAATTCTCTAACGAACATGCCGACGTAATGCAGAGGATCCCGGAAGCGACCCGGTCGTCCTTTAGCTACTTCAAGGAGCATCATTTCGACTCGACCTACGCAGCCTACCAAAACGCTCTGGACCACATGGCGGAGATCCTGGAGGAAATGGAGCCGGTCGTGAGTCCAAACCCATTTCTGTCCTCGACGAGGCTGCCCGCGGACGCGTCCGCGTTTTCATTATCGCATCTTCCGCCCATCAAATTGCCTCCGTTCGACGGCAATTACGACGAATGGGAACAATTTCGCGATCGATTTACGACGCTAATTCGTGAAAATTCGGATCTAAATGATTTCGCTCGCATGCATTTTTTATCATCGTGTCTAAAGGGTAGCGCGCAGGAATGTATCGCGAATATTTCTGTAACGGCCGCGAATTTTGAAATAGCGGGGAAAGCGTTGACCAAACGGTACGACGACAAAAAGTGGTCGATAAACAAACATCTCTCGACCTTGCTCAGCTTATCGTCTATCCCGCGCGAATCTGCCACCGAGCTGCAGACTTTAAACGACAAAGTGAATATCGCAATGGCATCATTGAAAGCCCTCGATCGAAAATCGGAGGAACTCTGGGAAGATATTGTCATTCATATCGTTGTTCAAAAATTAGATCCGGTAACTCGCAAAGCTTGGGAACTAAGTATCGGCAATAAAGATGCCCCGCAGTCTCACGAAACTTTAAGCGAATTTATTGAGTCTCGCACTCGCGTTAAGGGCAGCCGCCCCCGAGTCAGCCGTTAAAACCGGTGTAAAATCAATCGCAGCCTCGCGAATTCATGCCGCATCCGCTAACGCACAATCGCAGTGCTCGCTGTGTCCAGCTCGACACTTCATTAATGTATGTCCTGCGTTCGTGAGCAAGACTGCGAGTCAACGTCGCGATATAATCAAGCAATAAAAACGGTGTTTCAATTGTTTGAGCGCAAGACATTCCGCACATGAGTGCAAAAGTAAATATTCTTATCGGGTTTGTCACAAGAAGCATCATTCGATGCTACACATTGACTCGGATTCTAGCTCAAGTGCTTTGAAAATTGCACCGTCTAATTGCTCGGCGCCTCAAGCGTCGGATTCGACGCCGGAGGTAAATTCGCTAAACGCCTCAACCGTAACGCGAAAGCGCTCATCCGTCCTCCTAGCGACGGCCTGGGTAACAGTTCGCAGTCCGTCGGGTCGCACCGCTGTCGTTCGAGCTCTCCTCGATCAGGGCTCGGAAATGACATTCATTTCGGAAAGTTTAGCGCAAATCTTGCGCGCAAAACGCATTCGCATGCCGATCTCCGTTTCCGCCGTCGGCGGGATAAAAGCGGGGACTTCTCAACACGCGACACACATATTTATTTCTCATCGAGAATCTCTCGCTCCGTCGCTTTCAACCACCGCGCTCATTCTAAAGTCGCTAACCTCTTATACTCCGAGAAGACACATGGATCTCTCGTCACTTTCTTATCTCTCCGATTTACCGCGAACAGATTCGGATCCTACGAGTTCCGATCCAATAAATCTCATAATCGGAGCCGATCTCTATAGCGACATCATTCGCGACGGCATTCGAAGAGGAAGCGTCGGGCAACCCTTCGCTCAGAACTCCATTCTCGGATGGATAATATCGGGATCTCTCACGCTCGAGAGTAACGATCCCTCTCAGTCGACAATGACTTCCGTTCATTGCAATCACGGTAGCATTTCGTTCATCACACTATTAGCTCTCCCTCTCTCGAAGAGGAACTTCGTCGCTTTTGGGAGATTGAAGAACTCCCACGACAATCAATTCTTACGCCGCAAGAACAACAGTGTGAAGAGCATTTCTGCTCGACGCACTATCGCGACTCCGCCGGTACATCGTTCGCCTACCGTTCAAAACGAGTCCTCCGATCGATATCGGTAATTCAAGATTTCGCGCCGAAAAAATGGTAAATTCGCTAGTACGGAGATTTCGCGATAAACCCGAGCGAAAGAATATTCCGATTTTATCTCCGAATATCAACGTCTTGGGCATATGCTGCCATCACCGATGCCTCAAGATGATATCGAACAAACGTTCTATCTCCCGCATCACGGGGTGATCCGGGAAAGCAGCTCAACCACGCGTCTTCGCGTCGTCTTCAATGCTTCGAGCGTTACTTCGAACGGTACTTCACTCAACGACCATTTACTCGCCGGTCCTAAATTACAAACCGATCTCATGTCAGTAATATTACAATGGCGCCGACATAAATACGTGTATTCATCCGACATCGCGAAAATGTATCGCCAAATTCTAGTCGATCCTCGCGATACAAATTATCAGTTGATTTTGTGGAAACGATCGCAATCGGAACCGCTTATCGATTATCAACTTCTAACGGTGACGTATGGAATGGCCTGTGCGTAATTTCTTGCCCTTCGGGTATTAAAACAATTAGTCAGAGATGAAGGTCAGCATTTTCCGCTCGCGGTGTCTATCCTGAGCGATAATATTTATGTCGACGATCTACTTTTCGGAGCTGACGATACAATTCAGATCCGACTAGCGCGCGATCAACTAAATTCGATATTACACCGCGGCGGATTCTTATTACGGAAATGGGCGAGCAATTTGCCCTCTCTCCTCGAGGATATCGACATAGCAGATCACGGTTTAGCTACGAAAAAACCTCTTGCTGAGGATGAACAAATTAAAATCCTCGGAATCGGATGGAATCCGGCAAACGATATTTCCGAGTTTCGTGTGTCACTGACGGATAAAGCCCCGGAAACAAAGCGTACGATCTTGTCCGCGATCGCCAAATTCTACGATCCACTCGGATGGGTCACTCCGGTCACGATTACCGCGAAAATCTTTATGCAGCAACTCTGGCGAATAAAAATCGATTGGGATGATGTTATTTCCGAACCACACATAGCAAAATGGAGAGAAATTTACTCTCGGCTCTCGCATCTTAGTAATTCGCGAATCACGCGCTGGGTCGGTCTCGGATCACACACAAATCACGCCGAAATACACGGATTTGCTGACGCGTCGACATATGCGTATGCCGCATGCGTTTATATTAAAATTACTTCGTCAGCAGGCACAATCACGACAACGTTGCTCGCCGGAAAATCAAAAGTCGCACCGTTAATACCTCTGAGCATACCACGGTTGGAATTATCCGCAGCCGTATTACTCTCGCGACTCGTCGAGTTCGTTCGATATCCCATGCTATTGTTGGACGGATTCCACTATCGTACTCGCGTGGGTAAGTCAGCATCCATCTCGATGGAAGACGTTCGTGGCCAATCGAGTTAGTGACATACAATCTCGCCTTCCGAACGTTGAATGGAGGCACGTGTCAACAGAAGACAATCCCGCGGATTGCGCTTCGCGCGGAATATTCGGCGGCGAAATTATGGACCACGATCTATGGTGGCATGGCCCTCCATGGCTGCTCTTCGATCACGATAAATGGCCGAATGACGATTCGCACTTTCCAACGGAAGCCTTTCTCGAAGAAAAAATTACTTCATTGCAATGCAACGAACCTTGCGAAACATGGGATCTACCATCAAAATATTCGTCGTGGCCGAAATTAATTCGCGTCACCGCGTATATCAGTCTATTTATAAATAACTGTCGTCGTAATCACTCTTATCGTTGCAATCGCTCGTCGTCTTTCTCGCTTATGTCGTCTCATTATCCAGCATCGAGAAGCATCGCTCTTTCTGCATCCGACTGCAACACTGCAAGAATTTTCTGGATTCAGAAATTTCAAGCCGACTTATTTCCGACGGAAATACACGCGCTGTTAAAAAATCAGAGCCTCTCGTCGAGAAGCTCACTTCTCTCGCTTCGACCGTTCCTCGAACGGGACGGAATTCTACGCGTGGACGGCTTAACAAAGCCCCATTGCCAATGCCGGTTCGACATCCGATTCTTCTCTCATCTCATCCTCTCGTTACATTAATCGTTAATCAAACTCATTTACGAGCGTTACATGCCGGACCACAACTCACGCTAAACGTTCTGCGCCGCGACTTCTGGATACTTCGCGCTCGTAATATAGTACGATCTGTCATTCATAAATGTGTTGTGTGTACTCGCGAACGAGTCGCGACTCCCACACAAATCATGGGAGATCTTCCCGAACCTCGCGTAACAACGACAGTACGCTGTTTTTTACATTGCGGCCTAGATTACGCAGGCCCCGTGCAAATAAGGGCCTCCGCGGAACGAGGCATTACGTCGCGGAAAGCATATATAGCGCTATTCATCTGCTTAGCGACGAAAGCAATACATTTGGAGTTAGTAAGCGACTACTCCACTCAAGCTTTCTTAAATGCTTACTCTCGATTTTGTGCTCGCCGCGGTCTACCACAATCAATGTATTCGGATAACGGGACCACATTCGTCGGAGCGGACCGAGAATTGACCGTCGCGTACCGGTCAGCAGTACGAGATCCGAATTTCTTGAACCTGACGGCCTCCGATAAAATATCGTGGAATTTTATTCCCCCCTCTGCCCCGCACTTCGGCGTATTGTGGAAGGCGGGCGTACGGAGCGTAAAAACTCATCTGCGCCGCGTGTTAGGTAATCATATGCCAACATTCGAAGAATTCTCGACGTTATTATGCCGAATCGAAGCGTGTCTAAACTCTAGGCCGATTGCGCCCCTCTCCGATGCGCTTGAAGACTACGAGTGTCTAACTCCCGGTCATTTCTTAATCGGATCCGCACTTACTGTCAACCCGGAACCATCACTGCTCGATCTCAACGAAAATCGTCTCTCGAGGTGGCAACTAGTCCGACATGTCACTGAACGGTTTTGGAAATTATGTAGTAACGACTATGTAAATACTTTACAACAAAAAGCAAAATGGCGAAAGGTCAAGCCACCGATTAAACCCGGGCAACTTGTCCTATTGCGTAATCCGCTGTTACCCCCCTGCAAATGGAAGTTGGCGCGCTGTCATTCCGGCTCCGACGGATTCGCTCGGATCGTCACCGTAAAGACGGCCACATCCGAATTCAAAAGACCGATTGTCAAACTGTGCGTACTACCGGTCAATAATGAGGCGACGAGCAATTAGACTCCTTCACCACGTTGCGTTTCATTACTGTACATTATTAGATTAAGATCAAAATTGTCAAGATGCGAGCGTCATTCCGCCAAGGCGGGCGGCAAATTCAGCGCGTCAAACCACGTCGCGTAACTTCGTCTTTTCGCTCATGTATCTCATGTTACTTGTGGCGTGCGCTTTTGTCGTTTACTGCAATTGTTATCTCGATTATTTTGGAACTATCGTTCCAAGGCGGGCGGTATGTTCAAAATTGAAACATTAAAATTTCGTTTCTAAATTTCGCCGTTATATTAAAACGATTGCCTCAAAAAATAAAACACGAGCGAGAACAAACAGCGTCGCGGTCACCCGCTCGGTGCGTGATCGCATTCTTCTTAGAACGAAAAACTGTGACAAACAGCAAGTTCTCGAAGGTTCGAAATCAGAAAAACTTGTTATTCACATCGGCAGAGCGCGAGTTTCCGCGGTCGGTCGATTTAGTCTGCCTACGACAACGATTCGAGCAGGTCGAAATTCATCGACTTTTCGCATTCGCATTTTGCTTATTCTCGCTCGTGTCGCGTAAGCAGTAGGCTTACTCGTCTCAAATTCGGTCCGAATTGTCTCGCATAATATCACACTCATATTCTCGCGGCGAGCAATTTGGTCACATCACAATTCGTGTTCTTTCATTATTTAGTGCTCAGATATTGTGAAAGTTAATTGTTTGGAGTTCGAGAGTCGACGCTCGTTATTCGCATCGCGAATGTCCTCTGCCTCGCGCTAAATTCCATCCAGCGTTCGCGGTCAAGATTTCCGTTCTCGCGAGAGTTTCTAGCAAGAAGCTCTTAATCAAGATTTCCGAACCGCGAAAAAAGGCAGTCATTAACAGGACATTTTGAAGATTTCCGTCGGATTCGCGGAATACGTGCCGTCGCTCGCTCCTAGTATTCTAAATAAAACGAATATTGAAAACAATCTACACTCGAGTATTTTCTGAACATTTCCTTATCCTCCAGCGGAACAACGGATTCGCGTTACACATCGCCTCTCGCTCATCTCTGAGCGTTTCTCTCAGTTTCGGGCGATCTCGTCGAGGTCGACTCCCGAACACACGAAAATATGAGAGCCTTGTTTTCGAACCTCTCGTGACGGTTAATTTCGAATTTAGATTCGCGACGAAATTTAATAATCTTTTCCCAATAAATATTTCATGTTACTTTCGAAGACCGAAATATTTCATGTTACTTTTGAAGACCGAACATATAAAATACGAACGATAAAATACCTTTCACGATCGAGAATTTCTTTTAGCAACATTGGTTTTGTCGCGGATCTCTAATATTCAGAGAAAAAGAAAATTCTTTCCCGACCGTTTCTTGCGAAGCCTAATTTTAACCGATATTTCCCCAAAGCCAAGCGCCTCTTGCGCTCCTCCGAAATATTCAACGTGGCCCCACGTTGGGCGCCAAATTTTTGCGATGACTTTTCCTACCGTCTCGCGGCTGAGCGATAAACGCGGCCGCCGACTCGTTCTCTCCGTCGCGCGGGTGTAAATTGCGCCGACGAACAGGAGCTAATTCGCCGAACGGGAGATGCGGAATGGTCGTTGACAAAAACGGGAAAACGGAGAAAAAGATCCACGCGCCAGGTGGGAACCAGTGATGCGCTGTCGTGGGAATAAAGTCGCGCATGCGCACTAAGCAAGCGCTACGTATCCTCACTAATGTATATAGTTCAATCAAATATGAGGTATCGTTAGGTACCCCCCAGCGAGAAAAAAAATATGAAGGTATTTGCAAGGAATGTTTCTATCAAAGAATGTTGCAAAGAATGTTTCTATTAAAGATAATACGACACACTACACGCGTTATCACTTCATTACTAGAAAGACGCGGGAAAACTACGCGGAAACCCTTATACGCACCTAACGTTGCAGCTAGATACATCTGTGATAACGCGTGACGTATAGCTGTGACGTCAGCTTACGCATGCGCACGGAGATTCCCACATGAGAAAAAATCCCACGGCAGCGCATCACTGGTGGGAACGGGATGTTAGGTGTTCCGCGCGTACCGTGACGATATCCGAGAGTTAATCGCGAGAATCGAACTTGGGCGCCAGATACGATCTTTCACGTATCAATTCGCGAGACACACGAAATAAGCGCGAAATGGACGCGATAAAAATTGCCGGAATTCGCCACGGGCTGACTAGCTCGCTTAACGGTAGAGGAGCAGGGCGAGTGTTGTTCTAACGCGATAATTTATGCAAGAGGCGACAATTACGGAAACGACAAACACAACTGAAAAGAAACTCGCCAATTAAACTAAGAAATTAACAGATTTATTAGAATAGCGGGAGCCGCAGCTCCTCGAGAATAATAATGATAAACCGCGCGGATATACGGCTGCGGTAAAAGAAACGCGGCTGCGAGACTGGGTGTTAGACGCGGGGCGCGAAACCCCGAAATGCGTACGCCGAGACCGAACCGTTAGATCGGCCGGAATGTCCGCTCGGCTTGAATTACGCCTCGCACTGCGAAGAAATTGATTATTACGTTCGTCTATAATTCGGGCGCAAGACCGAATCAATTCTCGATATCGCCTCGCCAACGGCGATCTTATCGCCCGCTATTACCGCTAAATTATCAAAACGCAACTTAAGATTAACAGGTAATTAATACAACGCGGACATGCTTCGATTTCGGGCGGACAAGTTACGCAGAATCGAATACTCGGCATACACACGCACGCAATTCATGCAAGAATCGCGAGGAAACTCTCACAAAACGCGCTCACAATTTCGAGACGCGGTGCTTTACAACCGATATAATACGTCGAATTTACGCGATTCACACTCTCACGCAACCCGTACAATAATCGTGAAGGAAAGTTGCACCGGACGTGCACGCAAAGTTCATACGCGAAGTTTCACAAACGAAAGATAAAAATAATATAACAAATTGACGCGAATCACACTCCTACTCAAACGACCGACATACAGCACAAACGAGACTTAAACGCTAGACGTGCGAGAACCAACGCAAATATAATCTACGGAATCCGAATCTCCAGAGACACGGTTTATTACAAACGCGAGGTAATGTCTCGATCCGCGGAAACCGATACTTTCGAGGCTCCGGGGCTCGAATCGCTTGACGACGTGACCGTGACGCGAAAATCTACACTAAAGAATCGGGCTTAGCCCGTACACCAAAGTACGAATTCACGGCGACGACGACAGAACGAAACGATTCCGGGCGCGATCGCGAGTGGCGAATATGGCGAAGGATAACCTCACCGGTACCGTTCCTCTCGAGGTGGTAGCACGGGGTCGGCGACGTCGACGTCCTCTCGAGCTCGCCGTCCTTCGCCGTCGATCACCGGGCTCCTCTCCGCTCGCTTCCGCCTCGCTCTCGCTTGCTCTCGTCCTTTTTGCGTCGCCTCGGAACAAAACGCCGCTATCTCGCACGTGAGCTCACGCCAGTCTGATCCTGGATCGTCGCGATCCAGAATCGATACGTGTGGGCCAGCCGGGGCTGCGCACACAGGGTGCGTATTATCGCGACCAATCACGCGTTATCACGCGCTGTGGCCGGCGGGCGGCGCGCTCACGGTCGTATCGGGGGTGCGCGCGCCCCCGGTATTACAAACAATAATTAGCTGTGGCCCTTTCCGCGGGGCCGTTGCGAGATCTAGGGCGAACGTCTTGGCCGGAAGTATCGCTGCCACCCCTCCATTAGTCTTTTCCGGGGCCGTGTCACGCCATCGGGTGCAGGATGGCAGCCCCTCCGCGGGGACCGGATCCGCACGGGCCTGTGTCCTTGCGCGAGGGTCCTCTCGCTGTCCCGTGCGTTGCGCATCACGTGTGCGGGTCCTGATCCCGCCGTGACGTAGTTAGACGTTTAGATGCTTTGACTTTTCGGATTGCTGGCTCCTTGCCCCTCGGCGGTCATCCTTGATTGACGATGATATTTTCCGTGATGTTTTACTGACATCCCGCTCGTTCTTCCGGTGAGAAAGCTCCCAACTCAAATCATCATACGAAAAGAAACAACAAACGGAATTAATATTAAGGTGGGTATACACTTAGCGAACGAACACCGAACGAACAGCGAATGTGAACGTTCATTGTTATCATTCGGCAGATATATACGCCAAAGCGAATGCGAACAGAACGTTCGATTCGCATTCGGCTCGGTTCCCTCATGAGGCGGTACATCAAAGACAATTCGTGCGAGAAAAACGTTTAAGAAGTTTCGCATTCGCTGTTCGTTCGGTGTTCGTTCGCTAAGTGTATACCCACCTTTAAGCTCGAAATCTCAATTAATGACGCCTCTCTGGAGGTAACGGTACGGTTCTCGCAATTATTCGACTGGCGCGGCCCTTTAGCCCGCGCTTTTTCGATCGGAGAGGGACTCGGCGGACGCGCGCGAGACGGCAACGTCACAGTGAAAGTTGAAAATATATATCTTGAAAATGTATTTTTAACAGATTCATTTATTTATGTGTAGTAAATCGAACGCTTGGGCCGGGGGAAGAGGAAAAGGTAAAACTTAAAAGTTTGAAATATACCAAAGTACATGCATGGACAGGAAGCACGCACACACACACACACACACACACACACACACACACACACACACACACACACACACGGGGGGGGGGTGCAAAGGGTGCCTTCGGCCCCCCTCCCGCACCCACCCCGCCGGTAGGCAGGATGGACCTCGCTGTACAATGTAGCATGTACTTTGTAAGTTGTAAAGCGAGGTCCACCCTGCCTACCGGCGGGGTGGGTGCGGGAGGGGGGCCGAAGGCCCCCCTTGCACCCCCGTGTGTGTACGCGCGCGCACGCGCGTGCTTCCTGTCCGTGCATGTACTTTGGTATATTTCAAACTTTTTTTGTTAATAACTTTTTAATAAGCAACGAGCGACGATTAAATTAGAAGAAAAAGTTACTCAGAATTATGTCCTTGACAACATATGTCAAGGTCAAGGTCATTGGGGCTGGGTCCCCTATTCGCTATATTTACCCATAATTATATTGCATAATTATATTATATCTGTTTATTATTAAATTATAAATAAAATAATTAATTATTAAAAAAGCAGTTTTCCAAACTTTTTTAAAACATAAAACTCATATTCCTCGTTGCTTTCTACTTACACGTGGATATTGAAGAAAGACAGAAATTTTAATGTAAATAATTTTTAATGTCTTTGATTAAATAGAAAGCATTACCGTCGTATTAACGATGCTACTTTTGATTTCGAAAATTTATTATCGTCGTATTAATGACGCGACTTTACCTTGGGAACATAATTACTGCTTTGGCCACTACTACGGTATGGCGCTGAAACCAGTAAGAAATACTGGTCTCGCCTTCATCCGGGCCTTTGGCTATCTGTCTGTTAATCTGTGCCGCAACGCCTATCTATTTGCTCAGAACGTTATCGAGTTAAGTGAGTCTCGTGAATAGTAGGACGGTTGTCTGTCTCGCCTCGTCCGTATCTTTTCTTAATTGCGACGTGATTCTCTCGACGCTTTCGCGATACCCGATCTAGTCCTCTCTCGCGGCGCGTAACGCGAGTTCGATGTAACTCTTGCTCGTCGCGTCGGTGTCCTCCTCCGGCGAGGCCAAGCGTCTTATCTTGCGTTCTCTCGCATAGTAGCGACGGAGGCACCCAGACACAGCGCGTTATCGCGCACATAATTTCGCAGAAATTCGATAGCTGGTCGTAGTCTTCCTGTCCTCACGTCGTAGCCGCGTTTCTTCAGAAGTATACCAAATTTGCTCACGGACATCGCGTCGATATCGCGCGCATCTCGCGTACAATTGCGGCGGCCGTAGACGCAACGATTAGATTTATACGATCGCGCCCGTTTCGCGAAGCTCCTCGATTATCGATAGAATTTCGTTGTCGTGAGCATCGTTGCCAGTTTGACGCGAAGCATCGAGTAATTGCAGGCGATCCACTAATTCATTCGGATCGTCCCAGTGAACGTAATCGACTCTTTCGCCCGTGACTCGCATGGTTGTTGGCATGCGACCGCGCCCGCCTTTTTCGGACCGCCATTATGGATAAGCGGAGCGATGACGTGTTTATATTTGTATCCCTTATTTCCTAAAACGGCTTTACTAGCGGCATGGTTGCGTCTGTGAGCGTTTGTCGTTAATAGTATACTCTTGTACGTTAGTTTATCGTTTTCGGTGTACGTGAGATCGTCGGGAATTCTCTGGAAGATTAATTCGTACAAACCAGGAGTACCGATATATCTGATTCCGTCTATGAGTATAGTCATCCGCGTCTACGTCGAATCGCTTGTCGCCGAGCATCGCGCCGTCCTCGCCGATGTACACCTCGTAGACGTAATTGATCTCGTTTGATTTTTCCCTACCGAGAAGAGCGCTCACTTACTTTCATCCCAACGGTTCTAGCTGGTCGTGCAGCGTTTCGCGACCTTGAGGAGTTCGGAGAGTTCGTCTAACGGATGTTTCGAGCATCGAGGGCGATTCGAGATTCTCGGTTTCGAACACCTCTACCTCGTCCCTACCTTGCGCGAATGGATCTCTCTTATAGTCAGCCACTTCGCGGTGTTCGGCGAGAGATCTCGTTCTCCATCTTGCCGATCTTCAATGTTCTGTGTTTTCTACGAACAGACGCTCACGTCCGAGCGATCTCTCTCGCCGTCTTCTCTCGTTCGCCGATATCCGTCGTCGTAATCATCGTAATTAACGGATCGATCTTTCTCGCTCGGGCATTGAAGAGCGATCGACGCGTTCGACGTATCCGCGATGACTGATCGCTCTACGGTACGGCAAAATCGTTAAATCCTCGCCTGTATCTACCGTTACGGACGCTCTTTGTCTATCACTAGGAAATCGTACTTGCGCTGCCAACACGCGCGAAACAGAGTGTGAAAATTCTCGTACGACATGTCGGTATTCACGTGATCGTTGTACACATCGCAAATTAGTATCATCCTGTTTAAAGAGAGTTAGCAGATTCGCGTTATCTCGTATCAAGTGTTTCGGTATTTTAGCATACGTTCGACACAGATAGATACAATCTCATTCGAGTTTCGACCCATAGCGAAGTATTCTCTAACGGTGTCCTGTTTGTCGCACGCTACGTCGTCGAACACGATTATCGAATTCGGGAGCGCCTCGCTAGGGGGATAACGTCGGAGTTGTTGGAAAATGTAAAATAACCAATATCTTTCATCGGTGTCAAAAGATTTTCCAAATATTGATACTTAAGCTGTTGCAATGACTTCGAGTAGACGTAAACGTTCTCGAAACGTACACCCGCCGTGCGGGCTCTCCAGCAGACTTATCAACGCGTTCGTTTTACCACAATTAGAGGGACCGCAAACGACGCAGTGAATAGCGTTCGGCATCAGGCGACCGTGTTTGCGCGTCCTCGCGTCATTCGACGTTCGCGTTCTACCATCGATATTTGACACTCTTATCGCGATCGGTTGCCGTACGAAGCGCATCCCTCTATCGTCGCGTGCGTGCGCGGCACACTTGCGCGACACAGGTGCTACTTTTTATTTATATACGAATCGATCGTCGTCAATCGCGCAGTAGCAAATCGCGCGCGGTAGGTCAAGATGTTTATCACACTGCTAGACAGCGACGATATTCTCGATCTTTCCATCGATTAGTTGCGGTTTATCCCGAAGATAATCTTGCTAAGGCACTTCGGTCGCTACGTGGAACGATTGTGGGAGAGATTGCCCAAACATATAAGAGCGGACCCGGAAGTGCGGCGCTACCGTCGATGCCTGGAACATTACAATCGACTTTGGCAACGAACGCACATCGACGGCCCGGCACCGTTCGTTAAAGATTGCGGCGAATGCAATTCGCGAAGCGGCGGAATGGTGTGACCGGTGATATCAGCGGCACCGGTTTATTGAACAGAGCGATAAATACGCTTCCTTTCGAATTGCACATACCCGGCTATCAATTCTGTGGATTCATCTCGCGAAATGACTCGCGCGAGGCGATCAAGATATTAATCCGCTGGACGCGGTCTGTCGCGAGCACAACGTCGCGTACTTGCAAAGCGATGACCTTGCCAATCGACACGTCGCCGATCGGGCGCTCGCCGAGAGAGCGCGCGAGCGCGTCGCGGCGAGAGGCTCGACTTTCGGCGAGAGAGCGACGGCCGTATGGGTGGCCATGAAAGCGAAAACGAAACTTGGAATGGGTATGGCTGCGAGAACCAAGAGGAAGAAGAGCAAGAGGAAAATACCGACCACTACAAAGAAATGAACGCTTCCCGTAGCGAAACGCGGTGGTTTCTTGCCCCTACTACCGTTATTGGAAGCTCTCGGTTCTTTGGCTGGAGGAGCAGTGGAAATCGTAAAATCTGTGAACGATCGCAAAGCCGCGCGACGACAGCTGGAGGAGCTGTAGCGCCACGATCGCGCGATGGAAGGTCGCGGTTTGTATCTCGCGCCGTACAAACGTGGAAGCGGCGCATTTACAGCGAGGAGGAGGGAGAAGAGGGAGAACTAAAAAAAACTTCGCGAGAACAAACGCTAGGGATTCTCCCGTTCGTCGACGTAACGACGAACGAACAGTTGAATCGCGCGGCGATATTCTCGCGCGTATCTCGCTTCAGAGGCGTGTTTATGCGCGACACGCTTCCATCGCGAGTGCGCCGTAGAGAGAGCGGTATCCTAAATTTGGACGACGCGTCGGGGCCTGGTATTGGGTGGCGTACGCGAAAAAAGACGACGACGCGATCTACTACGACGGTTTCGGCGATCTTCGTTCGCCGCGCGAACTTGAGCATTATCTCGGACGCGATACGAATATCCAGTACAATCGTCGTTCTCAGCAGACACGCGATCAGAGCATATGCGGGCAACTGTATCTGCGCTTTCTTCGGAGTATTGATTGGAAAAATTTTCAACTATAACATCGACCGTCGTTTGTCGATCGAGCGCAGTCGATTGCGATTCGTTCGCTCTCACCGAACATGTCGCTGACTCTCACGCTATCCGGACGAAGCAGCGAGCTGCTTTCCACGCGTGCTGCTTGGATCTCAGCGATGGTGATTACGAACTAGGTCTTACTAATTTTGAAACTTACAACACGATACCGAATGTAAATTCTACGAACAATAAATTTTACTCGACGATAACGACGATATTATCGCGATTCCCGTCGGATCTTACGAGTTAAGCGCCATAAGTGCGTACCTGAGACCCGCGATTCGTCGCAAACGACAAGCGAATATCGCGCGAGAAGCGGAGCGAAAGAAGGGGAACGAAGAACGAAGGACGAGCGACGATGATAATGACGACGATTATTGTCGATGACTATTACGAGGACAATGAAGACGAGGATAAAGGCGAACGTTCCATAACGCTTCGCGTAACGATAACACCATGAGAAGCGAGATCAAGTGCGCGTATCGAGTTAATTTCACCAAACCTGATAACATCGGTTCGCTATTGAGTTTTTCAACGTCTCGTATACTACAACCGAATAAATGGTACTCGTCCGACAAACCGGTAAATATTGTGTCCGTTAACGTTATTCGCGTACAGTGTAACGTCACGACGGGGGCATACCATAACGACAAATCAGCGCATACGATACATGAATTCGCACCTAACGTTCCACCCGGATATAAAGTGTCGGAGATCCCGGCGCAAATCATTTATCTTCCGGTAATCGCGCGGACCATTACCGATATAAACGTGCGTATTGTGGATCAGAACGGACGATCGATAGATTTTCGAGGTGAGGAGATCACGGTTCGTTTGCATGTGCGACGAAGACGATAGAGCGAAAGAAAGGCGCGCGTACTATGCTCGTCGTGAACGAATCGAAGGTGAAAAACGCGCCCGTCATCGCCATCGCGTCGCCCCTCAACGCGAAGAGAAGAAAGAAAAGAAGCGGAAAATTGACCGTCGCCAACGCGGCTTTCCTGCGCTTCTTAGGTTTTGTTGTTCCGAAGACCGCGTATTTGTGAGAGCAAAATGAGCGACATCTTAAGCATCGGCGGGGAACCAGTATTCAACGATCGCATCGTCAAGATCGTCGAAAGACTCACACGTATAATCCTTACGCTACCACGTTTGGAAATAGCGACGAAATACGAATTCCTATACAATAACAAGATCTGTACACGTTACCATGCGAGAGTTTTCTGTACATCGAGGGCAGACTCGAGTCGAAGAAATCGTCGAGCGCGGAGGAAGAAAGCGCGTTGACGACGAGATTGGTGAACAATTGCGCGGCGTATGTGTTCGAGGAGATTCGCTACGAATTCGATGACGTAGATGACCAAGAGAAGCAGTATATTACAAAATGCTGGATGGGACTTCGCGACGACGCTTCATTGGCCGATCGGCGATTTCAACTTTTGCGTACCACTCAAAACCGTGTTGCTAGGTTTTTGTGAGGATTACAAACGCGTCATGATCAACGCGCGACACGAACTCATTCTGATACGAGCGCGCAACGATAACAATTGCTTTATATCGCGCGAAACGTACGAACCTAGGATCGTCTTTTTGAAGATACAGTGGCGAATGCCGCATATAGTGCTAAATGACGTCAATAAATTGGCGCTATTATGCACGTTAGACAGCGGACGATAGTCCGGAAGGAAGAATGTTTTATCTCAGGAGATTTCTCAATTCGACGATTGTAAACTGACCAACGTCAAGCTATATCTTAATTCCGATTTTTATCCCTATGACGATATAAATCTGGATTTCGAAAAGGGCAAAGTTGCAGTGCTGTACGATATGTACTCGAAATTTCGGAGAACGTACTACGGATGCAATAACGATGAGACGCTCTTAAATCTAAGCAAATTTCTAACCACGGTCCGCTCGTGGTCATCGACTGTTCTCGACAGAACGAATCGATCAAGAGCGCCACCGTGGACGTTCGCGTAGAATTCGACTGTAAGGAGAATGTTCCCTTTAATACCACAGCCTACTGTCTCATTATTCATGATCGAGTGGTGGAATACAATCCGCTTACCAACATTGTACGCAGAATCGTATAGAGCAATACAGCGATATTTGAAAAACATAGGAGGGGATAAAGCCTTTAAGAAAAGAGGACAGATAAGCGAACATTCCAACTTCGACTAACGACAGCGATGGACGTGCCGACTTTCGTCGATCTGCAAGGTTTTATTGTTAACGAGAGATTTGTCGCGAAAGAAGTAGCCGTGCTAAGAAATGGCGTGGAATTGACACATCACATCTTCCACGCTCCGATATCGTGGGATCTGCTGACGAAGGCGGAGAAGTCGCAAGCGAGTTGGCTAACTTTGAATCATCATCAGCTAAATTGGACCGATGGACACGTAAATTATGAATTTATGAAAAAACTCGTTCGGGACGCCATGTGCCGCGAATCAAATCGAGGTTCGACGGTGCGAGTCTGCGTCAAAGGTTATGAGAAAAAAAAGTGGCTAGCAGAAATTCTGGAAAACGTCACCGAGGATCGCGACGTCGCTATCGAGACCATCGACGCCGATTACGAGGACATCGGACGCGTGAGACTCTGAACTTCGCGCGAATGTTTCGCTGTGGATATCATGCGAAGAACTGCGCGTTGGAGAACGTGCAGAAATTACACAATTGGTGTTCGGAGCGACGCGATCGTTTGCGCGATATACAAGATTAATTCTGTAAAATATTACATAATCATATTATATACTTATATTATATACTTATATTATATACTTATATTATATTTATACTTATATTATATACTTATATTATATATTATTTATACAGGGTGTCCCAGATCATTGGGGACAATACTCGTGTGCAGATAGAGCAGACCAAACTGAGTCGAAAAGTCCTCTATCATATCTTTTTATAATGCTTAATAAAGGAGTTATTATTGAGTAAAATCTGGCCAATCAGCGCCGATCTTTAGCCGGGCGCACGTCGGTGAGCCGCGCGCCTGGTAGTATGCGGCAGCACACACTTCACGTCGCACGGCTCACCGATGTGCGCCCGGCTAAAGGTTGGCGCTGATTGACCAGACTTTATTCAATAATAACTCCTTTATTAAACGTTATAAAAAAATATGATAGAGGACTTTTCGACTCAGTTTGGTCCGCTCTATTTGCACACGAGTATTGTCCCCAATGATCTGGGACACCCTGTATATAATATATGTCATTTAATTATATATTTTTATCTATTACGGATGTATTTATCGCACTTATACACTATATACGTGAAATACACATAGTACACGAATGAGTTCTGTCTTTTATAGCGTATCCCTCCTATCGCGTCTTCGTTTTTATCACGATAGTCACCCCAAACGCGACATTTCTCCTACTCTAATACGTTAATCGAGAACACGTTTATCCCTCTTTGTTCACCACAAAGTATCCCGCAGTCCGCGAACAAAGTGCGCGTGAAAGAAATCGACGATGTGGACGATTACTTTAAATAAACACACATTTTGCGTAGTCTTTCCAAAACCGGTACGTAGCATTTCACAGTATACATTTTATAAAAAATTGTGTAATATTATTTACATATATTTCGCATAATACTTTTTTCATAATAGTTTTTTACATAATATTTATAGACCAAATATGCAATGTTCGAGGGCAATATTCGTATAGACGGATTCGTAAACATCGAGCACCGGCGCTGGATACGATGGGTGCGGCGGAACGCGAGAGAAATCTCACCGACTTATGGGGAAACAGCGCGTGGGTTCACAAATACGACGCCGCCAACGAAGGGACGCAGCGGGACATTTGCTGCTTGAGAAAATTGTTCGGTCTCGAGCCATACGACAGATGCGAAAGGCGGACGAGACGAGATCTCGCGAACTTATGGGAAGACGCTGCGCGGGCTCGCGAATGCGACACCGTCGACGAAGGGACGAACCGGGACATTTCGAGCAACGTGGAATGGCGAGAAACGAATAGCGAAACGGGCGAACCGATACACGCGATCGCGAGAGAAGAATGGCGGGAAACGGATAGCGAAACGGGCGAACCGACACACGCGATCGCGAAAGGAGGATAGCGCGAGGTGTGTACGATAAGAAAGAATAGTGCGAAATACAGCGCGACGGTATAGTGAAAAAAGTGTAGCGTTCGCGAAGGCGATAAATAAAAATTATTAATATTTAATATATTTGTATTTATTAAGTAAATATGAGTATACAAGTTACATAAGTATATAAGTATATGTATGTGTATACAATATGTATATAGGAATATCTATGTACTCGTATAAATATAGATATGTGTATAAATATATGTATCTATATGTAAATGTTCAAAATTGAAACATTAAAATTTCGTTTCTAAAGAACCCTGCACTAATCATGTGGAAAATCTGTCCCGGTCAAATCAATTGGTTTTTACATATGTTGTAGCTTATGACCTATTGAACAAAAGATGTAATGGGCACAAAGCTCAATAATGGACAGTTATCGAGTTATAACCAGTCAAACATGAAAAATTCGGGCTGCCGAATAGTCAAATCTCGGAAGGTATTGATTTTTTTGAAAAATGTTTGAAACAAACATAGTAGGGTTTTACAAAATCTGTTAGTTGGTGACATTATTTGTGAATTTTGAATGACCTTGAAAAGCTCCGTGAACAAAAATCTTTATGTGTCACAGCAGAGATAAGGACCCCACGGTTCGTCACTCCCGTAGTATTTTTTGACTCCAAACCCTCTCTGCTGTGTGTGTATGTGTGTGTATGTATGTGTGGGGTAATAAAATAAATGATCTTATTGTATATTACTCATTATTTGGATCCTGCTGTGGTGGTCTCTGAGCGGCATCTAATATTGTGTTCAATAATGATGAAGAGGGATAACGAACATTGGGCTGGTGTCGTGCATATCCTAAATACCACAATACGCTGGTTACATGTGCACATGTACCCACAATCCGTGCGCCTGACTTACAGGTGCAGTAATAACTAAAAATCGCCTCCCTCTCATCATCTATATTATCTGCATCTCTTATGTTGTAAGCTATAAATATTTGATGTTTTGTAACATTACGGAATCGTGAAAACACTCGCACCCTTATGAAACCTTGTTCATCAAACAACGAATCCAATTGAAATTCTTCTTGTGCATCACGCTGCATCTTATCTTGAATATAAGGTCTTGCTAGACGAACCTGAAATGTACCAATAGTCAAATCTCGTAAATATTCTAATGTTAGACGTGGAAAGTCACGTAACTGTCCTTCATGTAAATGTATCCATTGTGCATTTCTATAGCACATCCTTTCTACTTCAATTCGCGCTTGAACAATATTAACCTCTCTAGATTTATCAAGAAGTTCTCTTGCTAATCCTGCATTAGCTTCTTCCATTAAAACTAAAGGATGATATCTATTAATTATAGCACCTGCAATGTTATAAAACTCGCCCAAGTGATGAAGATGAGGCATTATAATTGTATGATCAAAAAACTTGAACATAGACTTGATATGTCCATTTCTAGTTTCAATTATCCACCTTGTTTTTGTCACCAATTGAGACTCATTAGCTTCTTCAGTGAATAATTGTTTCTGTTGAGGTCCAAGAAAAGCTGGCATTTTATATTCAATGCCTAATTCACGAAGTAATGGCTGAGCATTTCGATATCCACGATCTAATATAAAAATGTCACCATCATGAAACCATCCTCTCATATTGTCCGCATCACGTTGAAATTCATTATTTAATATTCGAGCATCATTGTTACGAGAATCAGAAAAGTAAGAACCCTGAATAGCCAGTATATACCCATCTGGAGCAACTATAAGAGAAGGTTTTATCAGATGTCGACCTTTTTGCATTGAGTATGTTGGTCGTAAAGTTGCTACTTTTATGAGTATAAGAATAAGTCCCGTCAATATAAGCAATTACTTTCGGAATAGCTAGCTCAGAATTATATAATTCGTTTGCAAAAGGTGTTACATGTCTCATTATATACTCTTCTCGAGTTATAGCTTGAAAACCAATATTATCAGGGACAAATCTGTTTACTAAAGACTGCCGAACTTTGGAAATCGCTAAACTCACTGCTTGTCTAGAGGAATACTGAAACAGTACTTTAAGAAATTCGTCAGACAGTCCTTGTCGCAGCTTGCATAAAAAAATTAAAAGATCTTTTTTAGTAACGTTTCTGATACCACGTTCTTGGAATATAGGATCGCAATATGTATACAATTCTTGAAACTGTTGTTTTGTAATGGGTGCTATACATTTAAATTCATCCTCTGTAAAACTATTTTCCTTGTCATAACGATTATTATTATTTGCTATATTACGAAGAGCTTCTAAGAAAACTTGCAGTTGCTGACCTTTTATTACATATGGTCTATAAATAAATCGCAAACCTGGCAGCAGTAACTGTAAAATAAATCCGCGATCATCCAAATGTTGGTCACAACAATAAACGTGTTCAGGAATATAAATATTTTTCAGAACAAAGACATTTACCCTGGATTCTAACGACAGTGGTCTAATATTTACAATAGCATTGCAAAATAAACAAGAATTATTTCGGGTTTGGGTAATAACGTTGAGTCGTAGGCAAGTCGGATCAAGTTCTATCTGTTCTATTTCATGTACAATAGATACATTGCAATTAAAACATAATCGGCTTTTATTGTCTATATCAATGGGCTCCTTACCCAGCCCAGTTCGCCTAAAAACAGCGATTTGTTTTTTAATTGCATCATTATCGCCATTGATTCGTACCATTTGTCGAGCTTGAAAAGCACGATCGCAAACATAACAATGGATTCCATGTCTGTAAGCCATGATAATACTTTATTATCGAATTGCGTAGCAATATCATATTGATTAGTGTTCGAGAGCGAGGCGAAATAGGAAACGGGTGCGAGGATCTTTTGAGTCGCGGAAAATAAATTTCGCGAGTACAATTTACGTTTTTAATTATAACAAAATAATTAACACGATTACAAATTATACAAAAAGTTCCTGATAAAAGCTCGGTCGGTTATAGGCGGTTCACAAAAAGAATAGCGGTAGTCGTATGCGGTTTCACAAGAAAAGAATAGCGGTTGTCGTAAGCGGTTAACAAAGCGTGTCGAAAAGCGGTGTAACTGAATATGCGATAACTAAACGCGTAAGCGAGTGTCTCTCTCGCTCCTTGCGAGCGGGCCCTTTTATAGCGTTTCTTTAATCTCTCGCTGCCAATGAATTTGAACCTCCGAGTTCGGTTCGAAGATTCAACGCGGCGCCAAACTTTATTGGCCGCCCCTTGAAATATCGGCGCGAGATGAAATTCGGAGCTAGTGATAGGCCGGTGGCCCGTACGTCACGGGCTACGTCACGGCCTCGCGCGTGCCGGCAGCCGTTTATCGCGCGGCTAACCGACAAAGTTGTTTGCGTGTTTTCGTGTAAAACTTATTTGTCACATGTGCTTCAAACGTCAAAAAACATCAAAAAACCTTAAATAATAATAGCGATAAGAACATTGTTTTTCGACTTTGATCGCGATAGAGTGTTTTTGCGAAGCCCATGTAACAAAGAAGAAATTAAATTAACATATGTAATTTAATGCAATCTCAAACATTCCCGCCCGCCTCGGCACTCCGTGCCGAAATAAATTCGCGTGCCAAGGATCAGATGTCGCGACTTGGCCCATAGAGTTCGATTGATTAGCGCGTTCGATTTGGAATGCGTGATCGAGTGAAGCGGGGTTGCGGGCGGGAGTGCGGGGAGACGTGCTCATTCAGAATGTGTTGTGTATCGCGTCGCGTAAGGTTACGCACGAGTGCGGTGTTATTGAGTTTATGTGATGAATGAATAAATTACAGTGAGAAAATAATGCAAGTGAACAATTGAAATTAAGATGTGTTGGCAGAAGGCCATGCATTCGTGCGTGCGGTTGTAAATTTGACTATTTTTTAAAGTGCGGGGATTGCGTGGCAGCGAAGATGAAAGGAGAGAGTTGAAGTAAGTATAAAGTGAATTTTGACGAAATGTAAGTGTGAACGCGGCGCGGCCCGTCGGATTGAATTCTATTCTACATTCCTTTCTTTTTTATTTTTTATAGCTAGTGTACAAGAGTGCGGTTTTTGTCGGCGGTGGTGTCTCGGTGATGCTGGGAAGCAACACGAGCTTGGTGAGTGGTCGGATGATCTCTGTGGTGGGTGTCCGGATGGTCACCACGCGCACGATGTCGTTGTCTCCGGGGTGCAGCTTGATGATGCGGGCGAGGGGCCATCGGCTTGGCGGGGTTGTCTCGGAGCGGAGTAAACACAGCGTGCCGATGTTGGGAGCCTCCTCGGGTTCTAGCCACTTTGGTCGAGAAGTAAGTCCGTGCAAGTATTCTCGGGACCATCTTTGCCAGAAATGGTCCCTCAATTTTTGCACCAGTTGCCATCGCGATATGTGCGTGTCCCTTTGTTCGGTCCGCGATGGCTCCGGTGCGGCGAGCAGCGGGGCGCCGATGAGAAAGTGTCCGGGTGTCAGTGCGGTGAAGTCGTCGGGGTCGTCGGACAAAGCGTGGAGTGGCCTTGAATTTAGGCAGGCCTCCACTTGTGTGAGGAAGGTGCTGAACTCCTCAAATGTTAAGGTAGCTTCCCCGATGACTCGCCTTAGGTGGTGTTTAGTGGATTTGACAGCCGCCTCCCAGAGCCCCCCGAAGTGCGGCGCGGCGGGTGGGTTAAAGTGCCATCGCACTCCCTGTAAGCTTGTGATGTGCGCGATGCGACGGCCGTCGGACGATGATGCCTGGAAGAGTTTTCTCAATTCGCGGTCTGCGCCAATGAAGTTGGTGCCGCAATCAGAGTACAAGTCCGTGCACAGCCCGCGCCGTGAAGTGAATCGGCGGAATGCGGCTAAGAAGGCCTCGGTTGTATAGTCCGAGGCCAACTCTAAGTGCACGGCTCGCGTACAAAGGCACACGAAAACGGCGATGAAGCCTTTGTACGCTCGATGTCCTCGCCCTTTAGACGTCCGGATTTGGAACGGGCCGGCGTAGTCCACGCCGGTGCGGAGGAACGGGCGACCAGGAGTGACTCGGCCGCGAGGAAGATTGCCCATCTGTGGTTGCGGTGTGGTGGCTCGCCATCGGGTGCACGTCACACATCGATGGAGCAGTTGTTTGACGACGGCCCGTCCTCGCGGAATCCAGAAGCGTTGACGGAGCAAACCCAGTGTGAGCTGTATTCCGCCGTGTAGTGTTCTTTGGCGGCATGAGTCTACCAGAAGTCGAGTTAGCCATGATGTTGATGGGGCGATCATCGGGTGTCGTTCGTCGTTTGACAGAATGGCGTGCTTGAGTCGCCCTCCGACTCTCAGCACGCCGTTGTGATCTCGGAATGGGCTCAGCTTTGATAGAGGACTGCGGTGGGCGACGATGCGGTTGGCGCTTATAGCGGCAATTTCGTTGGCGTAGTGGATTGACTGCACCACGCGGAGCCATCGATGCAGTGCTTCATCGAGCTCGGCCGGTTCGAGAACCGGCTTTGGTGTAGCGTCGCCTGGAATTTGTTCGTGAGCGGATGAGCGTCGCCATCGAAGGCACCATGCTGTCACCCTGAGGAGCCGTTGCAGAGAGGAAAATCTGAGCAAATCCTCGGGCTCAGATTCCTCGTTGGCGGCGGCGTGGTGCGTGGACGCTTTCTTCTCGGGCGGTTCGTCCTTGGGAGCCTCCAGGTTCTTTTCCGGCCAGCAGCGTTCGTCCTTCAAAAGCCAGTTGGGGCCCGTCCACCACAGCTGATGATGTACCAGCTCGCTGGGAGCTATTCCTCTTGATGCGCAGTCAGCCGGGTTTTCTCGTCCAGGTACGTGTCTCCACTGGGCCTCCGGGAGCAGCGTCTGGATCTGGGCGACTCGGTTGGCCACGTACGTCTTCCACCCCGAGGCGTGTCCTTGAATCCAATAGAGGGTGACCTTGGAGTCGGACCATAGAAATATTGGCGCTGCAAAAAGACTCAACACAATGCGGAGATGGTGAGTAAGTGTCGCCAACAAAGATGCAGCGCAAAGTTCAAGGCGCGGTAGTGAAATTTGTTTAATCGGAGCAACTTTGCTCTTTGCAGCTAGGAGGTGGATCGTCGCGGTGCCGTCGGTCACGGTGCGGAGATACACGACGGCGGCGTAGCCTCTCTCAGAGGCATCTGCGAAACCGTGTATTTGGAGGGTTGAGGCTTCCTCTCCCGTGCGAAGCCAGCGGTGAACCCGTATTTTTTCGAGTTGCGGAAGCTCCTCGAGGAGGAGTTGCCACTGTTGGGCATCGGATGTTGGAAGCGGAGCATCCCAATCCAGTCCTTGTAGCCAAGCTGATTGGATTAGGATCTTCGCGCGGATAATGACTGGAGCGAGCCAGCCCAGCGGATCGAAGAGACGAGCTGTTTCTGCAAGGACTCGCCTCTTCGTGTATTCGGTGGTCGTGCGGGGTTGGATCGCGAACGCGAAATGGTCGTTGCGCGCATGCCATCGGAGACCCAGCGTGGGATGGAGCTCATCTTCCCAGGTATGCTGAGCCTTGAGGAGCCGGTGCTCCTGCGGGACTCCGGTGAGGGTCTCTTCGCAGTTGGAGGCCCATTTTCGCAACGGAAACCCGCCCGCCATGCAAAGTCCGCGGAGTTCGTGCTGCAGCGTTGCTGCCTCAGACGTCGTGTGGGCACCCGATACTATGTCGTCGACGTAACAGTCATGTCGAAGAGTGGCGGCACCGAGAGGAAAGCGAGATTCCTCGTCGTCGGCGAGCTGGCGCAGAGTTCGAATCGCGAGGAACGGCGCGCACGCGAGGCCGTATGTTACGGTGTTCAACCGGTACTCCTGAACCTCACGCGTGTTGTCGCGACGCAATAGCACGCGCTGGAAGTCACGGTCATCGGGGTGCACGAGAATTTGGCGGTACATCTTCTCGATATCCGCCACGATGGCATAGCGATGCCACCGCCAGCGGAGGAGGACGTCGGCGAGCGCGGGAAGGAGGTTAGCTCCTACTAGGAGTTGCGAGTTCAGTGATTCTCCTGACCGGATGCGCTGCGACCCATTGAAGACAACGCGAAGTTTGGTGGTGACGCTTGATTCGCGCAGCACTCCGTGATGCGGTAGGTAACAGATCCTGTTTTCCTTGTCAGTTGCGGTTGACCCTTTGTTTATTTCGCTCATGTGTTTCAGTTGCTCATACTCCAGCATGAACGAGCGGTAGAGGTCGCCGAATCGAGAGTCCCGGCTGCCTTTCCGCTCCATTGCGGTCAGCAGTCTCTCGGCTGGCTTGCGAGTTTCGTCGAGGTTCCCTGGGGTAGTGGCGAACGGCAGCCTAACGACGTACCGTCCATCACTCGTGCGTGTGTGCGTTTGCACGAAGAAATTCTCGCACCTTTCTTCCTCAGGTGCGAGAGCGGTGGGAGCGAGCGGCACTTCCTCTTGCTCCCAAAAGCGGCGGACCATCGTTGTGAGGTCGTGATTTGCGGTGCACTGGAGTGAGTTGAGGTGACCATGCAGCGTCGCAACGCTGCATCCTCCCGACAGAATCCATCCCAAGATGGTGTTCTGTGCTATGGGAGCTTGTGGTCCACCCTTGCGGATTCCATCCTTGAAGATTGCCGAGCAGATCTCGGCTCCGAGAAGCAGCTCGACGGGGTCGGTGGCCATGAATTCCGGGTCGGCTAACGGCAGTCCCTGGAGATGAGGCCATCCTTTGCGTCTTTGCGGTGTGGAACTTCGATAAGAGGAGAGGCGCGGAAGCACAAAGGCGACAACGGAGCACGTCTCTCCGGTCACTCTTGACGTGACTTTGAGCGCTACCTTTCCACGCGAAGCGCCGGACAGCGATCCGCCGATCCCGAAGATCGTCACTGAAGAGTGATTTCGCGGGAGACGTAGGCGTTGCGCCAGCGATTCAGTGATGATGGATACCTCGGATCCCTGGTCGATTAAGACGCGAACGGAATGTGGCTCTCCGTAGCGGTCAGCGACGAGAACGCGCGCGGTCGCGAGAAGAATCGCTTTGCGGTCGTCGCTTGGTTTGATTGCGGAGAGTGCGGTTGCGTCGGTAGTCTTCGAGGTCGCGTACGCATCGTGCAACATCGAATGATGCCGCCCTTTGCAAGACCAGCAATTCCTAGTTGATTGACACTTCGCAACCGGATGACTGCCGAGGCAGTTGTAGCACAGTCGATGCGCTTCGACAAAGGATCGACGTTCGTTGACGGGCTTCGCTTTGAACTGCCCGCACACCATGAGCGCGTGTCGCTCCTTGCACAAGGCGCACTGTGCCGCGTTGGATTCTTGTCTAGTGAAGTGAGTTTTCGCGGGCTTCGGTGAGTCTCCGGAGACCTTGACGGTTTTCGGTTTCGCGGCGTTAAGCGTGAGCATTCGCTTAGTTATAAAGTTCAATAATGTCTCGTGATTCGGAGGCTCGAATGAATCGCTCGTGGATGATTCCCACTCGAGCCTAGTGCGCGCATCGAAAAGTTCAACGACCAAGTGATTAAATAGGTCCATCCCGTGCGATTCAATCGGCCGCCCGATGCTTTCTTGCGCGTTCACGGCGGTCGTTACGGCGTGATAAACGCGGCTCAGTTCCTCCGCGGTTTCGCCCTTCATTTTTGATACGGCGGAGAATGTAGCAAAGTTCGACCGAATGAGTTCTTTTTTGTTCTCGAAGTGCTTCTTCAAGAGTGCCCAAGCGCGCTCGTAGTTCTCCCCGGTAACCGCTAACGGACGTATCAATTTTTCCGCAGGTCCTTGCAGGCACGAACGCAAATAATGGAACCGTTCGATGGGAGAAACAGCGGAATTTGTACCGATCACGGACAGGAATAAATCGCGGAAGGACGGCCAGTCTTCATACGCGCCTGAGAACGGAGGTAACTTGATTTTAGGCAACGCGGTTTTTAAAGAGCGATCGCTATTTTGCTGCTCGTTAGACTCCGCCGACGGGGGAGGAGCAGCTCGGTGTTGCTCAGCATATTCGGCGAGCTTGCCGCGTTGTTGAACGTAAGTATTTTCTACGGCATCAACAAAAGCAGTCGCGTACTCACTCTCGCTGTATCTCTCCTTATAGCTGGTGCGGATGAGCTCATGCTGTGTCTCGAACTTGGCCCACAGTTGATCCAGGATTTTGATCCGGGCCTCGATGCTGCCGAGGTTGATGCCAGATGCGCCTAGTTTCCGTAGATTTTCCACCGACCTTGACATGCGACCGTGGATGTCGCGTTGAGCTTGCAGCAAATTATTTAAGTCTGCGCACATTTTGTAACGTTTGTCTTTCCTTTTTCAGGTCTCACTCACAAACTCGCGGATGCCGGCGATGATCCGGCTCGAAGGACCAGAAAATGTTCGAGAGCGAGGCGAAATAGGAAACGGGTGCGAGGATCTTTTGAGTCGCGGAAAATAAATTTCGCGAGTACAATTTACGTTTTTAATTATAACAAAATAATTAACACAATTACAAATTATACAAAAAGTTCCTGATAAAAGCTCGGTCGGTTATAGGCGGTTCACAAAAAGAATAGCGGTAGTCGTATGCGGTTTCACAAGAAAAGAATAGCGGTTGTCGTAAGCGGTTAACAAAGCGTGTCGAAAAGCGGTGTAACTGAATATGCGATAACTAAACGCGTAAGCGAGTGTCTCTCTCGCTCCTCGCGAGCGGGCCCTTTTATAGCGTTTCTTTAATCTCTCGCTGCCAATGAATTTGAACCTCCGAGTTCGGTTCGAAGATTCAACGCGGCGCCAAACTTTATTGGCCGCCCCTTGAAATATCGGCGCGAGATGAAATTCGGAGCAAGTGATAGGCCGGTGGCCCGTACGTCACGGGCTACGTCACGGCCTCGCGCGTGCCGGCAGCCGTTTATCGCGCGGCTAACCGACAAAGTTGTTTGCGTGTTTTCGTGTAAAACTTATTTGCCACATGTGCTTCAAACGTCAAAAAACATCAAAAAACCTTAAATAATAATAGCGATAAGAACATTGTTTTTCGACTTTGATCGCGATAGAGTGTTTTTGCGAAGCCCATGTAACAAAGAAGAAATTAAATTAACATATGTAATTTAATGCAATCTCAAACAATTAGATATTAAAAACTTTTCTGGTGAAATAATTCCTGAGACCAAAATGAACAGAATACACTGATATCAATAATATCAATATCGGACGTAGTAATGCCAGAAAGTAATAGCATTCGGCAGCAATAACGCTAGAATAGATACGCTTAGTGATGACAATGCCTGCGCTAGCAATATCAACCAATATGATTTCTCACAGATTGCAGATAGAGTATACAGTATACCGCCCGCAGTGTAGCAGTGGGGTTGAGTCGCCTGACGGCTCTAGCTGTACGAATCGAGCGCTTTACACATAACTCTACGCTCATAACCAGAGATGGTAAATCGTGTATATTAGTTCTCAAGAAGTTTTAGTAGAAAAAAGGTTTAAAGTAGAAACAACGTCATTCAAAATTCACAAATAATGTCACCAACTAACAGATTTTGTAAAACCCTACTATGTTTGTTTCAAACATTTTTCAAAAAAATCAATACCTTCCGAGATTTGACTATTCGGCAGCCCGAATTTTTCATGTTTGACTGGTTATAACTCGATAACTGTCCATTATTGAGCTTTGTGCCCATTACATCTTTTGTTCAGTAGGTCATAAGCTATAACATATGTAAAAACCAATTGATTTGACCGGGACAGATTTTCCATATGATTAGTGCGGGGTTCTTTCGCCGTTATATTAAAACGATTGCCTCAGAAAATAAAACACGAGCGAGAACAAACAGCGTCGCGGTCACCCGCTCGGTGCGTGATCGCATTCTTCTTAGAACGAAAAACTGTGACAAACAGCAAGTTCTCGAAGGTTCGAAATCAGAAAAACTTGTTATTCACATCGGCAGAGCGCGAGTTTCCGCGGTCGGTCGATTTAGTCTGCCTACGACAACGATTCGAGCCGGTCGAAATACATTGACTTTTCGCATTCGCATTTCGCATCTTCTCGCTCGTGTCGCGTACGCAGTAGGCTTACTCGTCTCAAATCGGTCCGAATTGTCTCGCATACGATCGCATTCATATTCTCGCGGCGGTCAATTCGGTCATATCTCAAACTGTATTCTTCAGTCAATTAGTGCTAAGACATCGTGAAAGTTAATTGTTAAGAGTGTGGAGTCCGAGAGTCGACGCACGTTAACCGTTACGCGACGGTCCTCTGCCTCGCGCCAAGCAACATCCGGCGTCCGCGTGCAAGATATCCGTTCTCGCGAGAGCCTCTAGCAAGATGCTCTTCAGCAAGATTTCCGACACGCGTCGAAGGCAGTCATTAACAGGACATTTTGAGGATATCCGTCGGATTCACGGAATACGTGCCGTCGCTCGCTCCTATTATTCTAAATAAAACGAATAGTTAAAACAATCTGCACTCGACTCTTTTCTCAATCTCCTTATCCTCCAGCGGATCTACGGATTCACGTTACGCACCGCTTCTCGCTCATCTCTGAGCGTTTCTATCAGTTTCGGGCGATCTCGTCGAGGTCGACTCCCGAACACATAGTGAATTAGAAAAGTTGCTGGATAAAATATAGCTATTACGGTAATAATACGGATTGAAAGTAAGTACAAGTTTTTCTGTTCCTTGAACCTTAACTTTTGTCTAATAGTTTCCCATAAAATAATTTTTTAACTTTTCGTTTTAAGATGGCTCTTGGCTATCTTGCCTTAGATTTAATGAGAATGGAAGATCGTGTTCAACGCCTTGAACGAAGGACACAACGACAATTGCTTCGAGCAACAGAAGATCCATTTGATTTGACGAACAACGAATTTAGGGAGCTGTACCGCCTAACACCGGACTTAATTTTCGATCTCATCGATGCATTAGAACCTCGATTGCAGCGGACAAGGATCACTGGACTGTCTACAGAAAAGAAAGTAATACAAATTATAACACCATATATTTTACAATACAATGTATTATATATTTTTGTTTTCTTGGGAGTGTTTATTTTTATTTTTTTTAATTTTAATTTGAGTTTGTTGATGGTATTCATATAAATTTCATATGTTATAGGTATTATCGGCAGTAAGATTTTATGCAATTGGCTGCTTTCAACGTCCTGTGGGTGAGCAATGGGGCATTTCCATGAGCCAGACATCTATCAGCAGATGTATACACAGAGTGACAGATGCGATCAACGATTTAATATTTAGACATGGGTACAATTTCCTATGACTCTAGGAGCCAGGCAGCTAGCAAGAATGCAATTTCAAAATGCACGTCAGCCATTTGAAGGAGCTATAGGAGCAATTGACTGCACTCACGTAGCGATTCTTGCTCACCAAGAGCATGAAGAAGCCTACGTTAATCATCATGGATATCATTCATTAAATGTGCAAATGGTAAATATTTAAATCATTGATTTGTACAACGTGTTTTATGTATTAATATCTAATTACAATGTTTGATCCCTTAAATATGTGACCCGAATTTAAAAGTACTAAATGTTAATGCAAGATATCCCGGAGCACGGCACGATGCATATATATGGAGTGCTTCTGTTGCACGACGAGTTATGGAACGCGCATACAATCGTGGTGAACGGCGAACATATCTCATTGGTAATTATTATCTTAATTTTTTATGTTAGAAATTACTGTAGAAAGCTTTTATTGTCGATTTATGGCACATAATACATCATGTATTTTACACATCGTTCGTTTCAGTACATGAATTCTTAAATTCCTTGTATTGAATCTAAATTGTATTAAAGAGCTTTAAATATTTTGTTTATATAAGTGATTCAGGTTATCCATTGGAGCCATGGCTATTAACTTCTTTGCCCCGAGAGCCGCAAGGAACTCCACGTTTCGCATATAACGAAGTGTTATGTAGCGCAAGAAATTGTGTCGAACGTCTTTTTGGTGTAATGAAGTCTACCTGGAGATGTCTTTCTCGACATAGGGTCTTGCAATATGAGCCTGGCTTTGCTGGAAGAATTGTCAATGCTTGCGCAATCCTCCATAATATGCGGATTGCTCACGGCATACTTGATGATGATCTGTTCGATGAATTTGATGATGCACATATGTAAGAAAATTGTGGTGAGGCTCATGATATTAATAATCCGAATAATAATGATCGTAGACCTCTTGCTATCGCACGTCGCATCCAAGATCGTTTAATAGCAGAAAGATTTGGTAGATGAAATTGTACAATGTATAAATGTAAATTTAAAATTAATTATCTTATACATCAGATCATTTTCAATCCATTTTATTGTGATAAAAAGCAATTTGTTTTCGTTTTCTTAACTTCTATATTTATTTAAAAAATGTATTGTCTAAATATATTCAATATTCTTTTCTTGTATATATTATAGATGTAAATATACAGATATACTTAGGTGTAAATATATACACAGTATTTTTTGTAAAGATTGAATAAACAAGCGATACACACAAAGTGCTAAAAGTTTTTATATTTTGTACTCCTGATTCAGTTAATCATATGTAATAAGATTGACACACAAATTGTGTTGAATAGCGTTACACCATATATAGTTGCAATATAAAAAAAATATTTTAAAAATCACTTGATCCCCCAAAATTAACAAATAATTGCCAAACAATTTTACTCAGTTTAAAAGTATATTTAGAATTAGCATACATTTATTTGGTAATACTTCACAGTCTTGAACATCTTTGGTAATATTTAACATATTCTTCTTGCGCGTAACTTAATATTAACTTAATATTGCATTTGATCCAAGTAGTACAACACAAAATTATAAAATGAAAGTAAAAATAAAACAAAATTATAATTATAATTATTAAATAAAGATCACTATTATAGATACTATATATTAATTTATCATTATTATAAAAATATAGGGCCGATCACATTTGGCAAAGAAGTACTCGCAGTACTTCATCGTATTCTCTAGGAACTATGACATCATAGAGATTATTCGTTGAGATAAGTAGACAATAGGTTTTTCATCATTATTGTAAGTTTCTCAAAAACTCTTATCCGTTCATTATCATTAACATCTTGTACAGCAGCAGTATCTGCCAACTTTTGTATGGCATGTGCAATTTCAGTCATTGCAAGCGCATGCATTCTAGATGCCTCTGCTTGAACTTTGGCAGATTCAGCATGTGTCTGCAAACATTCGAATATATTTTATGAATTATCTACATAATTTGTTTTTAAAAAATCATATATTTTACGCCAATTAAAGAGTTACTTACAAACGCAGCATCGGCCTGCTTCTGAGCAATGGACTGGAAGTTCTCCCTTGAGGAATATAATTTTTCGGACGGTGTAACTCGATTAACTACAAATAATTGAGAAATCAAAAATATAAATATAAAAAAAACAAACAAAAACATAAACATAAATTTAAATATATAAAAAATTTTGAAAAACAATTTTAAAAATTATAATCTAGAGTAAGATTTTAGCTTTACGTTTTCTCGATGAAGTGGGCGCATTAATGTTTTGTGAAGAACTACTTGATTCTTCTGCAGGCTTTGATGTTGGAAATGGGTACGGGGTTTTTCTTGTCCTAAAAGATGGAATAGCAGTCTTTGGAGCCTTTCTCGATTCGCAATTAGCGAGAATCTGTGTAGCATCAGAATCTCTATTTTCATTTATATTTTCATTACGTTCTAGTGAAGAATCCTCATAGAAAATTAAATCATTGTCATTGTTATCTTCGGAATTAGCTGCAAACAAAAGAGTATGTATATTATGCATTATATATGCATAAGAATATGTATTACAACTTATCAATTTATAGAATCTATTTATAATTTAATTTATCTGGAATTTACTTATTATTATTATTATTTCTTACCATTTAAATACTGCGAATCTTGAGAAATTTCGTTTGGGGTATCTGTGCAAACATTTATTATTTGTGGAGTCTCTGACAAAACTGAAGTATTTCCTTGTTCAAGTTCTTCCAGCAAATTCTATATACACGGATAATAAGTACATTTGTAAAAATACTGCTTCCTTCAAAAGAATATGTTGCGACAAATATCGTGACTTTAAAAGTTTATAAACATTACCTCCTCATCAGAGATACTTTCTGCGCAATATTTAGTTCCTTCGACATACTCGGCTCCTATTATTCCAATCACACGTAGCTCAAGTTCAGTCAGTTCAGGTTGCATGATAGCTTTATTGCCCGTTAACCCCTTTGCCTTCCGCAAATCTTTTGCTTTTATTGAAGTGCGACTTTTAAAGTCCCTCCAAACCTTAAACATATAAATAAACCCACATGTTATACAGAAGATTTTGTGCATAAGCATTAATATTAATTAGAATAAGAATTAGAAATATTCCCAGTAAATGTTACATAATATAATGTTATACATATATATTATTAGGTATGTTATAGAAATATTTTATATTATTAGATATGTTATATAAATAATTTATATTATTAAATATATTATAGGAATTATACTATTAGATATATTTTAGAACATATTTAAATATATGTGCATGCATATATTCATACCACTTGTCACTGTTCAACCATTTTTGTCGCTCCTTGAAAGGAATTCAATTTATTTACTAATTCTGTCCACTTTTTCTGAGCTTCTTCTCTCCCATGTAGAGCATTAAATTTTCCTTCTGCAAGACCCTTGTTTAAATAAAAATAATCTATCATTTTTGTTAACTGTAAATGTGATGCCCATGCAGTTCTTGTTTTTTTGCTGTGAAATAAAAGTCTCTCATTAACTTTTATCATATGTAATTTGTATATTGTATATATTTTATATTTATCAAAATACATACTTATAGATATGTGACATTTTCCAATTGATGAAGTTGTTGTGTTTGCACTTTGTTAAAATTAAAAATCACAAACTAATCTGTAAGAGATTAAGCGAGAAAGCAAAGCTGAATATTCTTTCCGAAAGAAAAATCGTTCGATATTTTCCGGAAAGATGTAAGGATGATGGACTTATTATAAACATATAATACAACCTATATACACTATATACATTATATTTATTTACAACAGTCTTGCTCGACAGCGAGAATTTTATTCTTCTCCGCGAGACACACTCGACAGCGGCTATTCTCTCTCACTTCCCACCAACGATAATTCAACCCAGAGTTACCACAATGCTAAGGCGTTCATAAATTCCCTCAAAAGTGACTAGATTTTAACTGCTTAAAATCTGACAACGTTGCACATCTATCGAATTATTTCGATGCATCTGTAACGAATTTTGCATCGATTATAATCGTTAAGGCCACGTTATAGAATCACCTACAATTACGATCGTCGATCGCGCAAGCGACAATTGTCGGTAGCTAACAATACCGATTGTAGTCGGTAAAGAGTTACAGAAGAGAAGCCTTCACTTGCGCACAGTACAATTGGACACGTTGCAATTGCACACTGTGATATTAGACACATAAAGTTGCGCACCGTTCGATTGGACACATTTCAATTGCGCACAATTCGTTTGGACACGTTTCATTTGCGCACCGTTCAATTGGACACGTTGTTTTTGGACACAACACATATTTTTGTATAATTTGGAACACATACACATGCATGTATGCATGTATAATTTTGAAATTTTTTGACATTTAATATTAACTTTATTTGGTAAATAAACGTTTGTTACAGTTCGTTTACACACAGTTCGTTTGCACACAGTTCTTTTGCACACAGTTCTTTTGCGCACAGTTCTTTTGCGCACATTTCCTTTGCGCACAGTTCTTTTGCGCACATTTCTTTTGCGCACATTTCTTTTGCGCACATTTCTTTTGAGCACATTTCTTTTGCGCACAGTTCGTTTGCACACTTTCCCATCCACACAACAATTATAAGGATCTCGTTTTGCGTTGTAAAGTATATGCGTGGACACAGTGGGTTCCGCCCCCCCTACGGGGGGGCTCCACTTCAGGAAGATATAACCTAACCCAAACCTATTTCTGATTTAAAACTAAAATTTATGTGCGCAAATGAACTGTGCGCGAAAAAGTGTGCGCAAAAGAAATGTGCGCAAAAGAAATGTGCGCAAAAGAAATGTGCGCAAAAGAAGTGTGCGCAAAAGAAATGTGCGCAAAAGAAATGTGCGCAAAAGAACTGTGCGCAAAAGAACTGTGTGCAAACGAAATGTGTGTAAACGAACTGTAACAAACGTTTATTTACCAAATAAAGTTAATAATAAATGTCAAAAAATTTCAAAATTATACATGCGTGTGTATGTATTCCAAATTATACAAAAACGTGTGTTGTGTCCAAAAACAACGTGTCCAATTGAACGGTGCGCAAATGAAATGTGTCCAAACGAACTGTGCGCAAATGAAATGTGTCCAATCGAACGGTGCGCAACTTTATGTGTCTAATATCACAGTGTGCAATTGCAACGTGTCCAATTATACTGTGCGCAAGTGAGCCTCTCCCGTTACAGAATCCCGCTACAGAAATTAATAAATTAAGCAATTCGTATAACAAAGATATATACAATATATTGTAACAGTAATAATCCTAAGAACGATAAATTTAAGAATTTATGTGACAAATATTTAGAAAATAAGCAAAATAGAAAAGAAATTAGAGAAAAACTAGAAAGATCACTAGATCTAGAGTTGACCAATAAGAAGGAAGGCCCAGAGGACCAACGCGAACGCGGCGTAAGCGAGCGCGGAAGAGTGGAGAGCGGCCTTAAGGCCGAAATCCAAGATGGCCGCCACAGTCACGACATACAGTTGGCGCGCAAACACGTAGTAAAGTGTGACGATCTTGCTGAACGACAAGAACACGACATGGAGTCCGAACAGGAAAAGAAACAAATAAGAGAAGAGGAGGATAAGTTAGTCCTCGAGTTGACAACCTCGGCCGTAGCTCAGGCCGTAAAAATCGAACGAGAGCAAAGAATGGCCATGCTCAAGAGGCTAAGTGATAGAAAGATACTGACTTCCCAAGTATCACGGAATCAAATGGACACCCTGATGAAGGAAGAAAAACAAAGAACGAGGGACATCAATCAAGCTATATTTGTAGCTCTCCAAAATAACGACAAAAACAAGACTTATTACGACGAGTCTGTCCTGTACGGCGAAAATGGCACAGCCGAATACGAGGTAATGTCAATGATTACCGTGCGCAAATTGACGAAGGGAATCGCTACAAATAAACCTATCAATCTAAACATTACCATGGATGGCAATCAAATGTTAAAACATGTAATGTTTATCGAGGAAGGAGATATAGTCATTCCTGGAGACTTGAACAGAGCACCTGTTGAGACTGGGCCCGCCAAACCCAAAATAATCGGAAACGTCCAAATAAAACCACCGGACAAAGAAATACAACAAAAACAACTTATAGAAGAGAAAACAACAACCGTCAACAGACCGATTAAGAAGGAGATTAGCCGAGTTCTAAGCCCTCGGCAAATCCCCTTGGAGGGGGAAATGAGGCCGGAGGGCAAACCATCCTCGTCAACAGGGATCCAGCAGGGAAGTTCGCCAATCTTGACGGCGTCTAAGGGAAAGACGACGAAGCTTCGTCCAGAATTCAGAAGGTCAGACAGTGACAGTGATTGGGAGCCGATCAGGAAGAAGAGAGTTCTAAGAAGATCCGTGCGTAAATGAGTGAAAAACAGTAAAGACAGTGATTGACGCAATTGATGCATAGATTTATATAAAATTTTATTTTCTTTTAGCACGGACCATTGTTTTAATATTTATTTTTAAAACGTGTTTTGTTTTGTAACAGATCTGTGATATCAGAGTACGAAAGTGTAGCACCCGGAGTGCTACACTCAAAGTGCAGATTACCTACACTTTTTAACACATACTATAGCATAAGAATATATATATTTAGTTTTAGACGTCCTGTACATATTTATAGTATAGTTTTAAGGAAAAAGCGATTTGAGCATGTTTTTAGGCGTCTACACCCGTTGTGTAGCAATTGCTATAGATAAGTACATGCGCATGCGCGAGACTGCCCGAGAGGCGGTATCCCCGATGGAAGGGAGAATTCCCGGTGGGAGAATGGAAAGTGGGGAGGCTATAAAAGCGAGCGCAGAGTGGCTCTCGAAACCTTTTTCCCCGGAGAACCAAGCGTAATAATAAATACGTAGCGTGGGTTTTTATTTGTGAATTAAAGGATAGTCGCGGTATAAAAAATCTCTGCGTGTAAGAGATACGCGATACTAATTAAAGGCGAGTTTTATTTTATAATAGGATTATAACGCGGAAGTATAAGCCTGCGTATAGTGGAGATTCGTGTTTGAAACACAAAGTTTGTGATATTATTTTATACCGTTTAAATATATTTTAAATATTTATATATTTAAACAAGTGTAACAGTTATTAAACTTACCTCGAATCCGTGAAAACCTTTCCTGTGTCCGTGGGTCGATCCAGCTTCATCCATTGGGTAGTCCAGCAGTCCTTGGGCGTTGATCCTGTGAATCCAGCGGTGACCTGAAACAAAAAACAAAAGGATTATAAGTGAAAGAGGAATCTTATCCAACCGTGTAGCGATGGACAAATTGCGTCGTTCCGACGTATGCTAAAGGCGTCGATCCAGCTTCATCCAGTGGGTAGTCCAGCAGTCCTTCGGCGTTGATCCGGTGAATCCAGCGGCGACCTGAAAAAGAAGAAAAAGGGGAGATTAGAAAGCTTGACGAGAAATCAAGCGAATACGCAGTGGCGTGAATAACAACGCAATCCTGACGCTGAACATCCTGACCGACGACAGACCTGACGAGGCGTCGTTCCAGGGCATTCCTTGTTCGTTGGTGGTTAAACGAACTGGCGACCGTTAAAAATAAGGTAGGAAAACCTGTATTCTGTGTAAAATTCTACATTTCGTCTAGTTGGTCCGGTCACAACCTAACATTTTTTTTTGCTGGACGGGAGGGGAAATGCATTTATGCACCGTACTCGGGGCCGGCCCCGGGCGTGTGCGGGACTCCTCTGGGTGCTACACCAGAGACTACTCGCTAAGCCCCCCCGTACATGCAGCATTTACCTGCTGCATATACTCTCTGATTAGACGTGTGGGAAGCGCTATTCACACTACTATCACTCGTCCAATCAGTATGACGCTGTAGTCAGCGTTCACCTACTTTAGCCAACTACTTATATATATATTTACTACTTAATGCAGTGTAATAGCTGCCATAATGACTGCGCACCTCCAATGTACAGCTACTATCACCGTCGATCCTATATAATCTATGTTAATATTAGTTACTTAATACTAACTAATCTTCTTAAGTCACCATCTCGGAGACAGAAGAAGATCATCGCATAGCGCCAAGGAGTGGGGGGGGGGAAGAGGCACCACGACCATCAGATTCTTTTGATGGCGAGGCACAACCCCCACCTCTACTGGCAATTACTGGCAGTCACTGGCAATCACTGTAAACTAAACTATTACTAATTAACTAATAACTATCTACCATTATCCAACTAATGTTAGGGAACCAGGAGATCATCGCTTTGTGCCGATTGATTACCAACTAACGCATCACGCGCCTGTCGTTCCCTTTCAGCAATCTCCTTACATAACATCACCGATTCCGCAAATTTGACAAAGGAGTTCTAAGCCTCCCTAGATTGTACAATTGCGCCGACTACCCTCTCCATCGAAATGGCATCACCGATTTCAACTTTAAGAGCCTCTCTCTCCCTAGTCCAAGCCGCACAATCTTGCAATGTGTGTTCCGCCGAATCCTCCGCGTTCACATCATCGCAATGTTCGCATCGCGGACTATCCATCTTACCTATTCTATACAAGTATGTGCTGAAGCAACCATGACCTGTTAGGATTTGTGTAACTCTATATGCCATGACGTCTATCCAACCATTGATGGAAATGGGGAAGAATCGCAGCACGAGTGCGAATTCCCGACAAGTTGGGCCTGCTAAGGTATATTTCCCATTGCCTCCTCAAAATAAGTTCCTCGTCTAACCTGATATCCTTCTCTGCACTCATCGACCATTCTACTACAGACCTCAAATCTTTAATCCTTTCATATACCCATTTCCGCAACGACGCAATCAAATATATCGGCGCAATTCTAGCGAGCAATAGCGAGGCATCCAAAGATACCATTTTTTTTTTCGCTGTGGAAACCATCATGGTACCTCTGTCCTCCGGGTAGAAGACGTGGGTTATGTGGGACTCCTTGTTCCCCTTGGCCGATCCACGAATGGATCGGCCAGAGGGCCCAAGACCTACCGCACTAAAACCACAGCGGGTACCTTCGCTGGCGCTTATAGGGGTGGCAGAGAACTGCGTTTGCATGACTTCCTGCCACCCCACGGCCTTACCTTTCCCGGGAGAACATCTTTCCCGGAGGGAAGATACTCTCCCCCCGCGAATGTCATCGTGCGGGACCTACCCGATTGTGGCGCAGGGGGGCACCGCCCTCATGCCACGCCCTTCCAAAAAGTTTGGGGGTCGGGGTCACAGCTCGAGTGATCCCGCTCGAGCCGCCACTCCCCCGCTCCCGGAACGAGACTCCCTCCCTCTCCCAAAGGGAGATGAGATTCGGTCAGCGTTCCGGTAGCCCTACTTCTGGGAGTTCGCCCCCAGAAGGGGGGGGGACCCGTCCGCAGGCAGTGGGGCCCTCCCACCAGCGCTCTAAGGCACCGGTGAGAGGGCCCCCGACTGCCGCGTCCCTACCCGGGGGGCCACGTGCAATGGGACTCCTAGCGAGTCCCTGCGGCCCCCTGCCCCCCGGCCGCGGTTCCCTCCCTAGCGGGATTCGACCATCGGCCCGGGGGCATTGCCGAGGCCCTCCCCCGGGGGAGGAACTCGGCATGGGCGGGGGCAGGTGCCGCCCGACTCCCGGCCGCAGGGCTTACGCCGTGCGGGCACCAGCCGGGCGACACCCGCCCCGCCTTCCTCCTTAGACTGCTCCGCCCTAACGGGCCTCCTCTTCCACAACCGGGCGAGGGGGGCACCGCGCCCCTCGCCCAACCTCCTTCTACTACTTCGCCCCATCCGGGGGGCGTCTTCTTCTTTTGCGACAGGGGGTTCCGCCTCCGCGTCCCCGCCTCGGCGGGCCGTCCCCGCCGCCGCCACTTCTACCACGGGCACCCTCTCTCCCTCGCGCCCTCCCGGCCACGGTCCCCCAGGGCTCGACCCGCCCCCGGCCACCACCACGGCAGTTTCTTCGCCCAGGCAGCTAGGAGGGGTCGTCCCTCTCTTCCCGGGATTCAGGGGTGAGAGGGAGTCTCCCCCTTCTTCCCCGTCTCTCTCGCTCTCTTTCGGCCTCCTCTGCAGCATGACACTGGTGCAGAAGAAGGAGACCGCCTCCCAGGCTTCCTTGCTCCCGACCATCTTTTGAATGAGGGACTCGTCTGCCCACGCTGGACAAAATTCCAGCGTGTGCTGCGCCGTGTCCCTGTCTTCGTCGCAGTGGTGGCATTGCGTGGTGCGCTCCTTCCCTATTTTGTGCAGGTACTCGCCAAAGCAACCATGCCCCGCGAGCACCTGCGTCCGATGGTATGACATCCGTCCATGGGACCTGCTCACCCACTCTTCAAGCACAGGTCCCACGGCCCCGACGACCCTATTTCCCGAATTGGATGGGGAATGTTCCTCAGCCATTCCCCCCATTCCTCCAACAGGCGTCGTCGGGCCTGAGTTCCGACAATGCCCCGAACCCTCTCCGTAATTTGGTAACCTTCCCCACGGAGCTCCTTTATTCTGACATACGTTCGTTTATAGGCGCATGCCTGAAGCTCCATGGGGACAATCCCGCGAGGGTCGAGGCCGCTGCATGCGACATCGTCCTGTAGCCGCGGACGAAGCGTGTGGATATCCTCCTCTGTATTCGTCGGAGGACGTCTTGAATACGCCTCCTAGCCACCGCCTCGTCCGCCCAAACTGGTGACCCGTAGAGAGTCACCGAGTTGACCACTGCCGCATACAGCTTTCGCACACGGTCGTCCGGCCCCCCTAGGTTGGGCAGCAGGCGGCTGAGTGCCGCCGCTACCCCATTAGCCTTCTCCACCAGGCGACCGAAATGCGCGTCGAAACGCCAGGCACCGTCCAGCCAAAGCCCCAGGTATTTCATACTGGGCTCCAGCCGGACGGGGATGCCATCCACCATGACGTGCGTCTCTGGCGGCTTCCCCCGAGAGCCATCATGGAAGAAGATGGCCTCCGTTTTATGGCGAGCCACCTTGAGACCCAACTCCTTTATTGCGCGCACCACGCATGCCACCGCGATGTTTGCCATACTCTTCGCTTCCCCCCAGTCGTTCCCCCCGGCCAGGACTATTGTGTCGTCTGCATAGCAGACGACACGACAGCCAGGGGGGAGGGCAGAACGCAGCACGGTATCGTATGTGATGTCCCATAGCAGCGGGCCCAACACTGACCCCTGCGGGACACCACACGACACACTCCTTCCGCAAAGAGTACCGGACTTGTCCCGGTACTCTAGGCTCCTGTCCCGGAAGTAGGCCTTAATGACCTCCACGAGATATTGAGGGGCGCTATGGTCTGATAAGACGCCCCTTACCTTTCCCCAGGGCAGGGTGTTGAAGGCATTGGCAATATCCAACGCCATGCCAACAACAACCCTGCCCTCTTCAGCCTCGGATTCCGCGAACTGACGGACACGCAGAATTGCGTCCGTCGTAGATCTATGTTCGCGGAACCCGAACTGGTCCTCGTGGAGGTCAGGCCCCACTTCCTTCATCCGCCTGATTAGACGGTCGGCAACTATTCGCTCAAATATTTTGCCGATCTCGTCTAGCAGGCAGATGGGCCTATATGCGGAAGGCGCTCCATCCGTTCTGCCCCCTTTTGGGATAAGGCATAGTTTGGCCTTACCCCAGACTGGGGGGAATTCTCCCAACCTCAGACAATCGGTCTGCAGCCGTCTAATCGGTCCCGATAGGTGTATCAAGGCACACAGCCAGACCCTGCCGGGAATGCCATCCGGCCCCGGGGCTTTGTTGCCCCGGGCCCTGAGTCTTCTGGCAATCCCGGCCAATTCCGCACCAGACACCTCGTACTCCTCTTCCCACGCGGCGGGTTCCCTTACATATAATTCGGGAACCCTCTCGCATTGTGGGAAGAGGGTCGAAAGAATATTTTCTAGTACGTCGGTGTCCAGTGCTTCCGTCACAGGGGGCGTCCACCTCCGCAATCCAAAGATACCATACGGTAACCCGATATTACTCTAACTGCCTTTATCCGCATCAACTTACCTATTAACGCTTGGGAACTACGCGAAGCGATCAACGCATCGCACCAAACTGGAGCTCCGTACAAGATCACCGATAGTAGTACCTCCGCGTAAAGTCTTCTTTTGGATTCATCAGGATCCTTAAGATTAGGCATTAACCTACCAAGTGCTCTAGTTACCTTGAACGCCTTCGCCTCTAGATACTCAAAGTGCGCTCTAAATGTTAACCTACTATCTAAAATTACACCTAAATACTTCATGGTATTCCCGATCTCGATTAACTCATTCGCGACGCTAGCAGATGGATACCGAGCTGGTTTTACTTTTCCATGAAAGATCATCGCCTCCGTTTTAATCGCCGAAACTGTAAGACCTAATCTTTTAATACGATTTAGTACTAACGCGATTTGCAAATTTGCCCGTGCCAATGCTGTGCCAATCGTCTCACAACACTGCCCCTCTTACCCACTTCCCGCCGTTGGCGTGGCGGGATTGATTTGGCCGGGCCCTGGTACCCCACCTGGCTCCCCGGCGAGTGACACCCGTTTGGACACGGAACGATTGGACACCGCTCGATTAGACACGCAGTATTGGACACGGAACGATTGGACACTGCACGATTGGACACCGCACAATTGGACACTGCACGATTGGACACCGCATTATTGGACACTGCACGATTGGACACCGCACGATTGGACACTGCACGATTGGACACAGAATTATTGGACACCGCACGATGGGACACCGCACAATTGGACACGCACACTGCACGATTGGACACTGCACGATTGGACACCGCACAATTGGACACTGCACGATTGGACACCGCATTATTGGACACTGCACGATTGGACACCGCACGATTGGACACTGCACGATTGGACACCGCACGATTGGACACGCACACTGCACGATTGGACACTGCACGATTGGACACCGTACGATTGGACACTGCACGATTGGACACCGCATCATTGGACACTGCACGATTGGACACCGCACGATTGGACACTGCACGATTGGACACCGCATTATTGGACATTGCACGATTGGACACCGCACGATTGAATACTGCACGATTGGACACAGTAGGTTCCGCCCCCCCTTCGGGGGGGCTCCACTATCAAAAAACTAGACACATAAGTTTGCGTTGAACCTCGCTTCGCGTGGAAAGTTGTAAACCTATGTGGAACCTTACTTCGCATTAAAAAGCATATGTGTGGAGGCTGTATGTTCCGCCCCTCCTACGGGGGGCTCCACTATCAAAAAACTACACACATAGGTTTGCGTTGAACCTCGCTTCGCGTGGAAAATTGTAAACCTATGTAGAACCTTACTACGCATTAAAGAGTATATGCGTGGAGGCAGTATGTTCCGCCCCCCCCCCTACGGGGGGGCTCCACTTCCGGAAGATATAACCTAACCCATAACCTATTTCTGATTTAAAACTAAAAATTATGCTTCTGCTTGTGCCCTCTTTATGCATAATTACCGGGGTCCAATCGTGCGGTGTTCAATCGTGCGGTGTCCAATCGTGCAGTGTCCAATAATGCGGTGTCCAATCGTGCAGTGTCCAATCGTACGGTGTCCAATCGTGCAGTGTCCAATCGTGCAGTGTGCGTGTCCAATCGTGCTGTGTCCAATCGTACGGTGTCCAATCGTGCGGTGTCCAATCGTGCGGTGTCCAATCGAGCGGTGTCCAATCGTTCCGTGTCCAAACGGGATACGCCCGTCCCCGGCCACCGGGCCCGACTATTGCGCGGTCCCTGCGGAGGGAGCCGACGTGGACCGGAGCCAATAGGCCCCAGGCCCGCTCCCCCCACCACCCGCGTCACCCCGTAGCTGGGGAGAATCTCGTGGGCTGCGGGGGACAACAGTCCCCGCGCCCGTCGAAACCCCCCGTCGGGGCCTCCTGGTGCGGCGTTGCGCCGCACCTCTGCGGCCGGAAGACACGAAGGGTTGGCGGGTCCTGCCAGCAAAAGGCTCTCCCCGCGTCCCCCTCCCGCCGCCGGCCGCACCACCACGTTGGAGGGCTCCCCGGCGTCTGCCGGGGAGTCTCTCCCTCTCTCTTTCGGTCTCCTCCTTCTGCATCATAACTGCTTCGCAGAAGGAGACCGCCTTCCAGGACCCCTCGCCCTCGAGCATCGTCGCAATGACGCCCGAGAGCGAGAGGTCATCACTGCCCAACTGTTGGACGAGGGCACAGCGCTCGTTCGCCCACGCTGGACAGTCTTCCAGCGTGTGCTGCGCCGTATCCTCGTTCCTGCCACAATGATGGCAGCGTGCGTCCATCTCGCGCCCGATGCGGCACAGGTACGAGCCAAAACACCCATGACCCGTAAGTACCTGTGCCACACGGTATGACACCTCGCCATCTGCCTTTTCCACCCATTTGATTAAACGGGGGCGGATGGCCTCGACGACGCGCTTTCCCGAGTTATCTCGAGGATTGGAGAGGTCTTCTATCCACCTCTCCAGCATACGTCGCTGAGCCTGGAGCCTCACGGCAGCCCTAATCTGACCCGCGGGATCAGTACTACGCCTAGCCCATCGAGCTCTTTTGTACGCCCGTACGCTCGATGGGCGGCAATCCCGCCAGAACAGAGGCCGCCGCATGCGACACCGTCCGGTAACCGCGGATGATCCTGATGGTGATCCACCAAAATATTCGGCGCAGCAACGTCTTGCCGCTCCTACTTGCCATCAGGGTATCCGCCCAAACTGGTGACCTATAAAGGGCCATCGCCCGGACGGTCGTCGCATATAGACGGCGCACTCTGTCGTCCGGTCCACCCAAATTGGGCAGGAGGCGGCTCAATACGTGTGCCGCTGCCTCCGCCCTGGGAGCCAGACGCGCAAAGTGCCCGTCGAAGCTCTAGGTATCGTCCAGGTAGAGACCCCAGTACTTCAACTGGGTCCCTACCCGGACGGAGGTGCCATCCACCACGACATAGGTCGTTTCCGGGGGAGCACCATGCTCCCCCCTATGTAGGAAGAGCGCCTCGGATTTTTGAGGCGCTACTTCCAGGCCCATGCCGCGGATTGCGCGAACGAAGCACTCCATTTTCTAGGACCTTTCGCTGAGGGTGGCCGCCGCCACAACCTAATTTTTTTTTTGTTTTTTTTACATGGGGAAATTTTCATAGATACCCCCGGCCCCGGGGGGAGCCGGGGGTGATACCGGATTTTTACCGGCTAAAACCCCATGGTGACCTACCTCGGCGGTTGGACGGGCGCCTGGGTAATGTTTTCACATCTTCGTCACCAGTCGCCCGCCCCCGCTACACCCGGACTTAACCGGGCTCTGTCTCGCGGGGAGGTGTGAAGGACCTCCCCCAAGCCATCCCAGGAAGGGTCTTAAGGACCCCTCAAAAACTATCCCGGGTGAGCCAGATGGGCTTTCCCAAATGTACCTAGAGGGCCACATCCGCTTTTCCCCCTTCAGCTCAGGGAGTCCGCGTGCAATGGCCCCCATGGACCCCCGACCATGGAGGCCTGCGGGCCCCCGGCGGTTAACCGCCTACTCTTCCCGGTGATAGAGGGGAGGGACACTTACGTCGTGTGCAGGGTTCCAGGGTTACCACCGATTTGACGTTGAGCCCTGTCCCCGCCGGCCTGCCCTGCGTACCCCCCTCCCCGCTAGCAATAACCCATTCGCCCACGGAGCTCGCTGACAACTCCGTGGGTAGCCCGTCGTACGATGACGACGCAGCAGGAGCCGGGATGGTACTCCCACTACGCCGGCCACTGGGGGGTCCAAAATCCCCCTGAGGCGATAAGTTCTTCTCTAATTTATCTTTCATCCCATAGTCAATAAAGTTGGTTTTCTGTCGGGGTTTCTGTCCCTTAGACGATTGCCCCACCGGGCTAACGGGCTCGTCTACCCTAGTGCATTTATTTCGAGGGGCACTACCCTCTAGGCATACATCAATCGGCTCCTACTTCTCGGACCTTACCGGCATGGTTAAACCTACCGGCATTGCCCCGAGAGATCAGGGGAAACCTACTCCGCATGCCAGGGAGTTTACCCAACCTCAAGACCCAAGAATTACCCTTAGAACGCGCGGGTGTGCTCTTAGCAACCTTCCACTCCTTTAAGAGGAGCTTCAGGGTGAGCCCTCTCACCACGTCAAGGTGGCACACCATCGAGAGGGGCCACAACCTTTTTTTTTGTAACGGAGGGGAAATGCTCTTACGCATACCCCGCCTCGGTAGGGTTCGGGGCGGGGTTATGTGGGACTCACCCACGGCCTAAACAATCGGCCGGGGGACTACTCACTAAAACCCCTCCGGGTGGCCTACAACTGGGCGTCGAAAAAGACCTCTCCGGAATCTGGCATAAGCACTACATCGGAGAGGCCTTCCGCCCTCGAGCCTCGCCCGCTGGGGAGGAGTTTGTCTCCCCCCAGTGTCCCCGTTATTATGGGGACTTCTGCTCATAACGGCGAGAGGGGGACCACCACCCCTCTCGCCCGACTCCCAGTGTTGTCCCGGAGGAGGCGTGGTCGGGCCTAGGTATCCCACCTGGGTACCCGACCACCGGGCCCGGTTTAAGGTGGGACGTCCGCGACGTAATAGCGGACGCCTCCTCGTGCCGGGGCCCTGCGCTAGCGCAGGAGTTTGATGGGGCCGGGTTCGATCGCGACCCAGCCCCCTCCTCCCCCTTGCGCCCCCCCGTTTCTGGGGAGGGTCTCGGGAATGGCTGGGGGCCCCGGCCCCCGTTGACCCACCCCGGGGGTTCCTTGGGGCGCGACGCATCGCGCCTCCGCGACCGGAGGACGTAGAGGGTTGTCGGGTCCTTCCAGCAAAAGGCTCTTCCCGCGTCTCCTCCCCCATCTCCTCCAGCAGCCCCATCTCGACCGCGCACTCCCTTTCGGCCTCCTCCTTCTGGAGCATTACTGCTTCACAGAAAGAGGAGACCGCCCTCCAGGATCCCTCGCTCTCGAGCATCGCCGCTATGGTGCTCGAGAGCGAGAAATCAGTCTCGCCTATGTCTTGTACGAGGACACGGCGCTTTTCCGCCCACGCCGGACACATCTCCAGCGTGTGCTGCGCCGTGTCCTCGTCCCCTTCACAATGATGGCAGCGTGCGCTGTCCTCCTTACCTATGCGACACAGGTACGAGCCGAAACACCCATGGCCTGTGAATACCTGTGTCGCACGGTACAACATCTCGCTACCGGCCCGCTCAACCCACTTAACTAAGCGGGGCCGGATGGCCTCGACGACGCGCCTCCCCGAGGTACCTCGGGGGTCGGAGAGGTGTTCGTCCCACCTCTCCAGAGCGCGTCGCCTAGCTTGGAGCCTCACGGCAGCCTTGACGCTGGGGATCAATGCCACGCCTAGGCCGCAGAGCTCACGCGTACGCCTATATACGTAGGCGTACATGTCTGCTCGACGGGCGGCATCCCTGCCAATAATATGGCTGCCGTGTGCGACACCGTCCTATAACCGCGGACAACCCTGATGGCCACCCTCCGAAATACACGGCGCAGCAGCATAAGGCTGCGCCTTTCGGCCATCAGGGCGTCCGCCCAAACTGGTGACCCGTAAAGGGCCACCGCCCGGACGGTGTTCGCGTAAAGGCGGCGCACTCGGCCATCCGGGCCCCCGAGATTGGGCAGGAGTCGGCTCAGGCTAGTAGCCACCGACTCCACCCTGGGGGCCAGGCGCCCGAAATGCCCGCCAAAGCTCCAAGCCGCGTCCAGGTAGAAACCGAGATATTTCAATCGGTCTCCCACCCGAACGGAGATGTTACCCACCATGACATGGTCATCCGCGGGGGAGCACCGTGCTCCCCCCTGTGCATGAATAGCGCCTCGGTCTTATGAGGCACTACCTGCAGGCCCATGCCATGGATTGCGCGGACAGCGCACGCTACCGCGACGTTGGCGGTTGAGACCGCTTCCCCCAGCTGTCTCCCCCGGTCACCAGTAATGTGTCGTCTGCGTAGCAGACGACGCTGCAGCCGGGGGGGAGGGCAATGCCCAGCACTCGGTTATACGCGAGGTTCCACAGAGTGGGGCCCAATACGGACCTTTGTAGAACCCCGCAGTATACATCCCTTCTGCATAGGAATACCCGGTTGTCTGGGTACTCCAGCCACCTATCCCGGAAATAACTTCGGAGGACCTCCACCATGTAGGGGGGGGGGGCCAAAGGCGGTGACGCCCTCCCCCACTATACTCCAGGGCAGGGTGTTGAAAGCGTTGCGGATGTCAAGAGACACCGCAAGCACCACCCTGCTCTCCTTCATAATGGATTCCGCGAGGGACCGGACGCGCAGGACCGCGTCAACGGTCGATCGCCCCCCGCGGAACCCAAACTGGTCCTGGTGGAGGTCCATAACTCCACGGGACAGGTGCTGGACGAGGCGGTTCGCCAACTCTTTCCAAGAGCTTTCCCGCCTCGTCCAACAGGTATATAGGCCTGTAGGCAGAAGGGACATTGCCAGGCTTGCCCCCCTTTGGGATGAGGACCAGTCTGGCCCTCACCCATGCTGGGGGAATACTCCCTCCCTGAGGCATCTGTTAAACAGACGCCTCAGGCGTCCGGACAGTTGGGCCAAGGCCAGGACCCAGACCAGGCCGAGGATCCCGTCGGGACCCGGGGCCTTATAACCCCGGAGTCTCAACCGACGGATCACTCCGGCCATCTCGTCCTCCGAAACCTCCAGATCCTCTGACCACGGGATGTCCGCCTCTTGGCGGGCACCCGCGTCGAAGGGTGGGCCCTCCAATGGAAAGAGGGCCTCTAACACCTCTTCGAGGACCTGGGGTTCTAGAGACTCCGTCACGGGGGGCGTCCAGGATCTGAGCTTGTTCATAACAAGCTTGTATGGGCGCCCTCATGGGTCTGCATCCAAGGAGCGCAGGAGTTCGTCCCACGCTCGGGCCTTGGCCTGCCTGATCGCGGCGCTGAGGACATTCCTAGCGGCATGGAATCCCTCATACGCCTCAGCCGTCCTCCCGGCGTCAGAACGACGCCGGACCCGGGTAAAGCGACGCCTGGCTGCGATGGAAATTCGCCTAAGTACGCCGCTTTTCGCGGGCGGGGACTGGTCCGGGGCATCGCGAAATCGCACGCATCTCGTAACGCACCCTAAAACCAGTTCACCTCCTCGGTGATTCCCCGCCCTTCCCCCCCGGGACACGGCCAGTCTGCCGCTAGGACGGCTGCGATCAGCCTGTCCGGACTCAACTTCTTGAGGTCCCATCTCCTTGGCCGGGCATCTCCCCGGTCTTGGGAGCGGCCGAGCACCCCGTGGCGGGTAGCGTTGAGGACCACCTCTATATAGAGGTGGTCAGAGAGTGTTTCACACTCTGCTACCCGCCAGCTGGTAATCAAGCGTGCGGCTGAGGGGGTGGCCCACGTTAAGTCCGAAACCGACTCCCCTGCCACCGCAGGAGGGTGCTCCTCGACCCTGTGTTTACGATACACAGGCCGAGTGCCGCCGCCCAATCCTGCAGCGCCTCGCCCCTGGCGTTCGTAAACCGGGTACCCCAACGTGTTGATTTCGCGTTGAAGTCCCCGGCCACGATGGTTTGACGGGGCAGTCGTCGGCGGAAACAGGCCGACACCCCGTCCAAAAACGCCTCATACTGGGCGACGCCCACGTTGGGGGAGATGTAACACCCCAGCACGGAGATGAGTCCCCATCTGACCACCACTACTCCCTGCCCCGCCTCAACAGGCGAGCACGCAGGGAGTAGGGGGTCATTCCTCCACGTTATCGCGACGGAGCCTGCCCCATCGCCAATCCAACATGGACTGGCTTCTGGGACCTTGATATGGCTCCGCCGCGATACCTAAACCGCAACCACGCTCCGCCAGGGTGTGCAGGAAAAGATCCTGCGCCCGGCGGGCGTGGTTGAGGTTCGCCTGCAAGAACCTGAGGGTCATTATTTATGGACACCAGGTTCCGCCATCGTCACCTCCAGCATTGAAACCGGGGATGTGACGGCTGCAGGCCTGGCCTCCTTTCTCGGAGGCGTCTTCTCTTTGGGGGCCTTAACTGGGTCCCCCTTGTCGTCTGCCCCGCGTTTGCGGGTGTCAGACGACCCCTCTATAATCTCGGCCAGTTTAACCGGCCGAGACCCAGACGTTGAGGGGCATTTTCACGCCCCCTCTTGTCCGGCCTCCTCTTGGGGGGGTGCATTTCGCACTCCCCACCCTGTGGTCAGCTGAACGCCCCAGCCCTGCGCAAACCGGGCACTGGATCTTTTCGGCGCAATTACGCGCCAAGTGTCCCGGTTTGCCGCAACGGTAGCAGCAGCCTCTGCGGTCGGCAGTGCTGCTGCAGTGCTGCTGGACATGCCCCCGCTCCAGGCATCTAAAGCACTGAAGCGGGCGCTTCTCCAGCAGCTCCACCTGTGCCCTGGACCATCCAATCTGGATGGCCCGGGCTATCGCCAACTTATTGGCGGCCTTAAGCGGGCACTGGGCCCACACAGTGCCCATCCCACAGGCCGGGAATTTTAAGTCCCCGACCCGGACATCCGCCTCCAAGCAGCCTTCCTCCCTAGAAATGGCCGCCGCAATATCGGCGGCCATTTCTTAATCGGTCGAGGCCTCGGAGTCGTAACTTCGCCTTCCGAATGGGTCGGGCGAGACGCAACCCCTCATCGCCGGCAAATACCCGGCGGAGGTCAGCGTAGAGGGCGTCAGCCCTCTGGGCGGCCGTTGGGCCGTCTTTCTCGCCCGACCCCGGGAGCTCCATCACCATTGCTCCGGTGGCGGCCTCCCGAATTTTGAGGGAATCGATCCCCAATTTAGGGAGATCGACTTCCCTCCAGGCTCTCACGAGGGTCTCTGAGTAGGCCCCGTCAGCGCAGGTGATGGTCACCGCCGCCGAACGGGGTGGCCTACGCCTCGAAGCAGCCCCTGCGGACCGCTTTTTGGGCTGCTGTTGCCTCTAGCCTCCTCCCCTCTGTTAGGGAGGGACGCTTGGCTTGGCAGCCCCCTTTCTTGCCGCGGGCTGGGCCGCTTGTGCGGCCTTAGCCCGGGCAGTCCTCTCTCTACGCCCCACGACCAGAGACCAGGATTCGTCCTGGCCCAGGTCTCGTGGAGGCGGAGGGGGGAGCCCCTGTGACCGCGCGGCCGGTCGGATGTTGTAACGGCAGGGCCGTTACTACAGGCATTGTACCGACACCAAATATATCTATATAACCGCACGGCTTGCTTATTTCACCTAGCTCTACCTGTCCGCTTGCCGCCATCTTGCTTGCCGCATGCGCTCTCGCGCTCGATAGAGGCTATCTCGCTCAGCATGCGCTCTCGCTCGCCGGCACGCTCTATCTCTCTCTCGCGAGGTCCCCACGCGGTTCCGACTCCCACCGCCGGACCGACGACACACAGTGGGGGACGCCGGTTGGGTATATAAGCCCGGTCGGCCGAGACATCGGGACCAGATCCTACCCCGACCTGCTCCTGATACCGATCTCACCACTACCTACTGCCTCTTGGGGCTGAGGCTGAACTCAGCTCTGTCGGGTTGCACCGACACTCTATACCTGGAGTCGAGGTTGCCCTCGACCCCGCCGGGTTGCACCGGCTCCCGCCTCTACCTGGGGCCAAGGCTGTACTTGGCTCTGTCGGGCTGAACCGACTTCCGTTACTCAGGCAGTGCTCGACGTGACACTCGAGCCTGCCGGCAATACCTAGCTACTTCACCCGACAGTAGCTTTATAAGTGCATGTACAGATCGCGCTGTAAATATAATCGCATGATAGAGATAAGCCCGCTAGTTCTAAGTCTCGTAGTCCTAGACCTGCTAGTCTTAAGGCCTGTTAGTGCTAAGTCCGCTAATTGTAACCGCATCCTAGTTTTAAGTCCTGTTAGTGCTAAGTCCGCTAGTTGTAACAGCATCCTAGTCTTAAGGCCTGTTCGTACTAAGACCGCTAGTTGTAACCGCATGCTAGTAATAAGACCTGTCTAGTACTAAGTCCGTTAGTTATAAGGCTTGTTCGTAATAAGTCCTCTAGTTCTAATCGCGCCGTCAGCGCATGTAAATAAAACCGGGAACGATTACACGCCGAGCCTGTGTTACGCTTCTCGCCGCTTCGCAACCATCGCGTTGCGTCTCCGCTTTGCGCCCCGCATCCTGCTACCAGCGACACCGCTCCACGCACGACATCGCCAGATCCTGCACGCTGTATCTATCTTTCTCTAACTAAATAAAGTATCGTTTCTACCTATACTGTGTCTCGCAAGCTTGAGTCTCCCCTCCTCTCGAACCCGGACACCAACGAGCCGATCCGAGTGTCGAGCGAGGTGACCGCGTTACAACGTTAACGGGGGGCGGCATTTGCCGACTTCCAGCGCCCGCCGGTACAACGCGCGGAGCAGAGGTTGGGGGAGGAGGGGGCCTCGTGCCACCCTCCCCGCCCATACCACTCCTTCCTCTTCTCTTTCTCCCCTTTCACCCCTGTCCCGGCGCTGTAGCGCGGGGTGGTGGGAGGGGAAGGAAGGCACCTTATGTCGGGCGACCGGCCTGCAGAGTGGACCCCCTTGGCCCACTCCGGCCCAAAGCCGCTCGTAGATCGACGAGGGCGGCGATTTGCCAGTATACCAATTATACCAAGCTCGCGCGCCCTCGTCGACGACTCCTGGGGGGTATCTGTCGGGGAGGGGCACAAAGGTACCCCCCAAAGGGGGCCTAATAGCCACACCCACCCGACCACCCGATAACGTTGGGGACATATGTCCCAATCCACCCCCCGGAGACGTTGGGGACGTATCAAGTCCCTTACCCCCCCCCCCTATAAAACGTTGGGGCCTTAGGCCCTATACCCCCCCGCGAAGGCGTTGGGGACCTAAGTCCCACACCCCCAATTACCGGACGCTCCACTCTAACCGGAGCGTCCAGCACCTCCACGGACTTCACCCGAAGCCCCCCTCGCCTTTTGCGGGGAGACCTCTCGGGCGAGCCGGGGAAGGGCAGCGTTAGGAAAGACTAGGCGCGGCGCACCGCGTCATGCTCCCCGCGGAGCTCTTTCTGGAGATCCGCATTGCGGCCTCCGAGGGAGTTGATATCCTTTCGGAGGGCCGCGAGCTCTCCTTCTTCCTCCTTCTGGGCCCTTACAGCTAGGGCGCCCGCAGCCACTCTTACGAGGGCGGCGGCCTCCCTCAGCTTCTTTTGAAGCGAGCCATGCAAGTTACCAGAGCAGGCCGCTATCCTGTCTATGGTAGCCGCCTGCTCCAGACTGCGCGCCGCGATATCTGGGGTCGGCGCTAGCCCCATCTCCTCCGCGCATTGGGCCTCGTAGGCCCGCAGATATCTGCTCTGGGGGGAGGGGGGGCACTCTCAGATAGGGCCTTTCTGGCCCTTTGCTCCCTCTCCTTCTCCTTCCGTCGGGCGGCCTCTTCCTCGCGCCATTGGCAGAGGTCGACAAATTTGCCCGTGGAGGGCGGCCTCCCCCGTCCCCGCTTTTCTGGGAGGTCGTCTGCGCCCTCTTTACCGAGGGACGCGTATTCCTCCTCGCCCTCGCTCATAAGCGACGTCTTGGACGAGGAGGCGGGGGTAGAGCGTTTGCTCTGCCCCCGCGACGATACCTCCGTGTCCGAATCCTTCGGACGAGTCAGGCTTTTGCCCCGACTCCCATCGTCCCGAGTGCACGGGTGGGACCTCGCTGCAGAGGTCGAACGTGACCGGGACTTCGGCTTAGAACTAGCCGGGCCCGGTCGGTCGATCCTCTGCACGACCACCCTGACCTCCTTATCAACGGCGATAGTCCTCTCGCCAGGGGTGCTCGTCGGCAACACCCCTGGTGGCCCATCGTTCGATGACGACAGGGGGAACTGGGACAATATTCCCCCCATGCCGGCCACTGCGGTTTCCGAATCCCGCTGAGGCGTTAAGATTCTTATCTTTGCTTGTACTCGTCATTTTGGTATCAAGAAAGATGGTTTAATTTCGGTGTTTTCCTTCACCTGGGCCAGTTGGCTTCACCACGCCTGACGAGCCCGGCCTGCCCGGGATTTTTTATCGAAGTTACCTACCTCTCCTCCACGCTCGACTTAAACTTCCCGGAGGAACATTCACACAGCCCACCCCACCCTGCCCACTCAAAACCCCAATACCCACCCACCAATCCCACAAAAAAACCCCATACCCACACGTCCCCCAATACCCTACAATCCCCCCACAAACCCCAAGAAACCCCCCAATAACCATAATACTACACATACCCCCAAACCAAAATACAAGATTCATACAAAATAAATAAAAATAAAACACACCCATATCTAAGTCGAGTCGTTGGTGCACTCTTAGACCCCTTCTAAACAAGCGAAGGGGAGCCCCTCCACCACGTCAAGGTGGTGCACCATCGGAGGGGAGGGGCCACAACCTAACCTTGAAGCCGGAGGATAAACCCTCCACTTCAACTGAAATCCAGGAGGCCAATTCTGACGGCTTCTAAAGGGAAGATCTCAAGGCTGCGTTCGGAATACCGCGACTCGGACTCGGACAGCGACTGGGAGCCTATAAGAAAGAAGAAGGTGATTAGGAGGTCGGTACGGAAATACGTAACACGTACCTCAAAAACAAGTTCACCACAATAAAGGTGACTTGAATGCGAGTGACGGCGAATGACGCGTAGACTATTTTTTATATATGTAGTTTTTGTTTGTTAAGCGCGAACCATTTGTTTTATATTTATTTGACAAGCGCGATTTTATTTTACTGTAATAAAGAGTGCAAAAGTGTGATACCCGAAGTATTACACTTAAAGTGCAGTTCGTCTACACTTTTTTAACATATACTATAGTCTTAAGATAATATATATATTTAGTTTTTAGACACCCTGTACATTATAGTATACTAGATTTTAAGGAAAACGCGATCCGAGCGTATTTTTGACAATCTACACCCGATGTGTAGCGCGAACTGTAGCAAAGAGCATGCGCATGCGCGAAACCTCCCGATGGGCGGTATCACCGTGGTAGGGAGAGCTCCCGGTGGGAGAAACACAGAGTGGGGAGGTTATATAGGCGAGCGCAGAGCGTCGTTCGAGGCCTTTTTCCCGGAGAACCAAGCGTGCGATAAAAAAACACCTTACGGGAATTTTAAAGAGGAAAGAACATAGTCGCGATAAGAAATCTCGATACGTTAGAGATTCGCGACAGTAATTAAAGGCAGTATTGTTTTAATTAACATAAGAGCGCGAGAGTGAAAAATCTTCGTAGTGTGAAGATCCGCGTCTGAAACACAAAGTTAGTGATAATAAATATATTTTATACTTTTATATAGTAAAAGTAAAGTGAAAGTAATTTACTCACCTCAAATCAATAAAATCCTTACCTATCTCCGAGTGTCGATCCAGTGATATCCAGCGGGTAGTCCAGCAGTCCTTGGGCGTTGATCCGGAGAATCCAGCGGCGACTTGAAACATAAAACTAAAAGGAAATTAAGAAGACGACGGGAAGTCAAGCAGATATTTTATCCAACTGTTTAGCAGTGGACAAATAGCGTCATTCCGACGTATCTTCGAAGCGTCGATCCAGCGATAGCCACCGGGTAGTCCAGTAATCCTTGGGCGTTGATCCGGTAAATCCAGAGACGACCTGAAACAGAAAACAAAGGGCGAATTAAGGAAACTTGACAGGAAGGCAAGCAGTGGCGTGAATAGCAGCGCAACCAAGACGCTGAGCATACAATCCGACGGCAGATCTGACGAGGCATCGATCGAGGATATTCCTTGTTTGTTGGATGGTCAAACAAACTGGCGACCGTTATATTAAGGTAGAAAAACCTACATACTGTGCAAATTCCACATCTCATATATCATTGTCCGGTCACAGTGATATATCGCGAATTTGTCTTATTTTACCCCACGTCTACGAGCTTGTAAGTACGAAACGAAGTCCGATAACCTGTTTCCGTAGGCGTTGAACGCGGTGATAACGGCTGGGCAGCACAGCAAGTTTTAGATTTGTTGTAAAGTTGTTAATTGGCGACCGTGACAGGACGTTGCTACATCAAGTGTTGCGAATTACAGAATCAAACGCGAGCTAGGGAATAGTTCGGAATAAAAACGTTTGTTGTTAACGTAATAAAGCGGCAGCGAAGACGTGAGGAAGTGCCGTTTTCATACTAAGACATAAAATATTCGCGATTAAACACGGATTCCGTAATGTCGGATAAACGGGAAAACATATCGGTAGCGGGGAACGCGAGCGAACCCGACGATAAAAAACCGAAACTACAAAGATCACCGGTTAAACACTCCCATTAAGTTAGCCCCCCCACCAGCGCTAAATAAGTTTTAACTTATATTAAAATTACGTGCTAATTAGGTGCCGAAGTCCGAAATTTGGTGCTCGAAACGTTTGGCAGGAAATTAGATATATACTGGGGGGGGGGCTGGCTTAACATTAAGCTGGCCCCTCCCATACAAAAAAAATATAAATAAAATAATTATTAAAAAAACAAATACATAATAATTAAGTGCTAATTAAGTGCTCTCAGAAACCGTTAAGATATATCCAAAATATAATTGTTTTATACCACTTTACTCTTGTACGGCCGTGGACGCGACCGACGTTTAAGTTCGAAATCCTGCCAAACGGATGGAGCACTTAATTCGGCGTTTAGATATCTCGACATATAATTAATTAACGAGTATATTGATACCAATAATTATCGAGCACTTAATTATTTAATAAGACTTTACTCTTGTACCGCGGTGAGCGCGACCGACGTTTAAGTTCGAAATTCTGCCAAACGGATCGAGCACTTAATTCGGCGTTTAGATATCTCGACATAATATTAATTAACGAGTATATTGATACCAATAATTATCGAGCACTTAATTATTTAATAAGACTTTACTCTTGTACCGCGATGGGCGCGACCGACATTTAAGTTCGAAATTCTGCCAAACGGATCGAGCACTTAATTCGGCGTTTAGATATCTGAACATAATATTAATTAACGAGTATTTTGACACCAATAATTATCGAGCACTTAATTATTTAATAAGACTTTACTCTTGTACCGCGGTGGGCGCGACCGACGTTTAAGTTCGAAATACTGCCAAACGGATCGAGCACTTAATTCGGCGTTTAGATATCTTGACATAATATTAATTAACGAGTATTTTGACACCAATAATTATCGAGCACTTAATTATTTAACAGGACTTTACTCTTGTACGGCGGTGGGCGCGACCGACGTTTAAGTTCGAAATCCTGCCAAACGAATCGAGCACTTAATTCGGCGTTTAGATATCTCGACATAATATTAATTAACGAGTATATTGATACCAATAATTATCGAGCACTTAATTATTTAATAGGACTTTACTCTTGTACGGCCGTGGGCGCGTCCGACGTTTAAGTTCGAAATCCTGCCAAACGGATAGAGCACTTAATTCAGCGTTTAGATATCTTAACATAATATTAATTAACGAGTATTTTGACACTAATAATTATCGAGCACTTAATTATTTAACAGGACTTTACTCTTGTACGGCGGTGGGCGCGACCGACGTTTAAGTTCGCGATCCTGCCAAACGGATCGAGCACTTAATTCGGCGTTTAGATATCTCGACATAATATTAATTAACGAGTATATTGATACCAATAATTATCGAGCACTTAATTATTTAATAAGACTTTACTCTTGTACCGCGATGGACGCGACCGACATTTAAGTTCGAAATTTTGCCAAACGGATCGAGCACTTAATTCGGCGTTTAGATATCTCGACATATAATTAATTAACGAGTATTTTGATACCAGTAACTATCGAGCACCTAATTATTTAATAGGACTTTACTCTTGTACGGCCGTGGGCGCAACCGACGTTTAAGTTCGAAATCCTGCCAAACGGATAGAGCACTTAATTCGGCGTTTAGATATCGTGACATAATATTAATTAACGAGTATTTTGACACCAATAATTATCGAGCACTTAATTATTTAACAGGACTTTACTCTTGTACGGCGGTGGGCGCGACCGACGTTTAAGTTCGAAATCCTGCCAAACGAATCGAGCACTTAATTCGGCGTTTAGATATCTCGACATATAATTAATTAACGAGTATTTTGATACCAGTAACTATCGAGCACCTAATTATTTAATAGGACTTTACTCTTGTACGGCCGTGGGCGCGACCGACGTTTAAGTTCGAAATCCTGCCAAACGGATAGAGCACTTAATTCGGCGTTTAGATATCTTAACATAATATTAATTAACGAGTATATTGATACCAATAATTATCGAGCACTTAATTATTTAATAAGACTTTACTCTTGTACCGCGGTGGGCGCGACCGACGTTTAAGTTCGAAATTCTGCCAAACGGATCGAGCACTTAATTCGGCGTTTAGATATCTCGACATAATATTAATTAACGAGTATATTGATACCAATAATTATCGAGCACTTAATTATTTAATAAGACTTTACTCTTGTACCGCGATGGGCGCGACCGACATTTAAGTTCGAAATTCTGCCAAACAGATCGAGCACTTAATTCGGCGTTTAGATATCTTAACATAATATTAATTAACGAGTATTTTGACACCAATAATTATCGAGCACTTAATTATTTAATAAGACTTTACTCTTGTACCGCGGTGGGCGCGACCGACGTTTAAGTTCGAAATCCTGCCAAACGGATCGAGCACTTAATTCGGCGTTTAGATATCTCGACATAATAATAATTAATGAGTATACTGATACCAATAATTATCGAGCACTTAATTATTTAATAGGACTTTACTCTTGTACGGCCGTGGGCGCGACTGAGGTTTAAGTTCGAAATCCTGCCAAACGGATCGAGCACTTAATTCGGCGTTTAGATATCTCGACATATTATTAATTAACGAGTATTTTGATACCAGTAACTATCGAGCACCTAATTATTTAATAGGACTTTACTCTTGTACGGCCGTGGGCGCAACCGACGTTTAAGTTCGAAATCCTGCCAAACGGATAGAGCACTTAATTCGGCGTTTAGATATCTTGACATAATATTAATTAACGAGTATTTTGACACCAATAATTATCGAGCACTTAATTATTTAACAGGACTTTACTCTTGTACGGCGGTGGGCGCGACCGACGTTTAAGTTCGAAATCCTGCCAAACGAATCGAGCACTTAATTCGGCGTTTAGATATCTCGACATAATATTAATTAACGAGTATATTGATACCAATAATTATCGAGCACTTAATTATTTAATAGGACTTTACTCTTGTACCGCGGTGGGCGCGACCGACGTTTAAGTTCGAAATCCTGCCAAACGGATCGAGCACTTAACTCGGCGTTTAGATATCTCGACATAATATTAATTAACGAGTATTTTGACACCAATAATTATAGAGCACTTAATTATTTAATAAGACTTTACTCTTGTACCGCGGTGGGCGCGACCGACGTTTACGTTCGAAATCCTGCCAAACGGATCGAGCACTTAATTCGGCGTTTAGATATCTCGACATAATATTAATTAATGAGTATACTGATACCAATAATTATCGAGCACTTAATTATTTAATAGGACTTTACTCTTGTACGGCCGTGGGCGCGACTGAGGTTTAAGTTCGAAATCCTGCCAAACGGATCGAGCACTTAATTCGGCGTTTAGATATCTCGACATATTATTAATTAACGAGTATTTTGATACCAGTAACTATCGAGCACCTAATTATTTAATAGGACTTTACTCTTGTACGGCCGTGGGCGCAACCGACGTTTAAGTTCGAAATCCTGCCAAACGGATAGAGCACTTAATTCGGCGTTTAGATATCTTGACATAATATTAATTAACGAGTATTTTGACACCAATAATTATCGAGCACTTAATTATTTAACAGGACTTTACTCTTGTACGGCGGTGGGCGCGACCGACGTTTAAGTTCGAAATACTGCCAAACGAATCGAGCACTTAATTCGGCGTTTAGATATCTCGACATAATATTAATTAACGAGTATATTGATACCAATAATTATCGAGCACTTAATTATTTAATAGGACTTTACTCTTGTACCGCGGTGGGCGCGACCGACGTTTAAGTTCGAAATCCTGCCAAACGGATCGAGCACTTAATTCGGCGTTTAGATATCTCGACATAATATTAATTAACGAGTATACTGATACCAATAATTATCGAGCACTTAATTATTTAATAGGACTTTACTCTTGTACGGCCGTTGGCGCGACTGAGGTTTAAGTTCGAAATCCTGCCAAACGGATCGAGCACTTAATTCGGCGTTAGATATCTCGACATATTATTAATTAACGAGTATTTTGATACCAGTAACTATCGAGCACCTAATTATTTAATAGGACTTTACTCTTGTACGGCCGTGGGCGCAACCGACGTTTAAATTCGAAATCCTGCCAAACGGATAGAGCACTTAATTCGGCGTTTAGATATCTTGACATAATATTAATTAACGAGTATTTTGACACCAATAATTATCGAGCACTTAATTATTTAACAGGACTTTACTCTTGTACGGCGGTGGGCGCGACCGACGTTTAAGTTCGAAATCCTGCCAAACGAATCGAGCACTTAATTCGGCGTTTAGATATCTCGACATATAATTAATTAACGAGTATTTTGATACCAGTAACTATCGAGCACTTAATTATTTAATAAGACTTTACTCTTGTACCGCGATGGGCGCGACCGACATTTAAGTTCGAAATTCTGCCAAACGGATCGAGCACTTAATTCGGCGTTTAGATATCTTAACATAATATTAATTAACGAGTATTTTGACACCTATAATTATCGAGCACTTAATTATTTAATAAGACTTTACTCTTGTACCGCGGTGGGCGCGACCGACGTTTAAGTTCGAAATCCTGCCAAACGGATCGAGCACTTAATTCGGCGTTTAGATATCTCGACATAATATTAATTAATGAGTATACTGATACCAATAATTATCGAGCACTTAATTATTTAATAGGACTTTACTCTTGTACGGCCGTGGGCGCGACTGAGGTTTAAGTTCGAAATCCTGCCAAACGGATCGAGCACTTAATTCGGCGTTTAGATATCTCGACATATTATTAATTAACGAGTATTTTGATACCAGTAACTATTGAGCACCTAATTATTTAATAGGACTTTACTCTTGTACGGCCGTGGGCGCAACCGACGTTTAAGTTCGAAATCCTGCCAAACGGATAGAGCACTTAATTCGGCGTTTAGATATCTTGACATAATATTAATTAACGAGTATTTTGACACCAATAATTATCGAGCACTTAATTATTTAACAGGACTTTACTCTTGTACGGCGTTGGGCGCGACCGACGTTTAAGTTCGAAATCCTGCCAAACGGATCGAGCACTTAATTCGGCGTTTAGATATCTCGACATAATATTAATTAACGAGTATATTGATACCAATAATTATCGAGCACTTAATTATTTAATAAGACTTTACTCTTGTACCGCGATGGGCGCGACCGACATTTAAGTTCGAAATTCTGCCAAACGGATCGAGCACTTAATTCGGCGTTTAAATATCTTAACATAATATTAATTAACGAGTATTTTGACACCAATAATTATCGAGCACTTAATTATTTAATAAGACTTTACTCTTGTACCGCGGTGGGCGCGACTGTCATTTAAGTTCGAAATTCTGCCAAACGGATCGAGCACTTAATTCGGCGTTTAGATATCTTAATATAATATTAATTAACGAGTATTTTGACACCAATAATTATCGAGCACTAAATTATTTAATAGGACTTTACTCTTGTACGGCCGTGGGCGCGACCGACGTTTAGGTTCGAAATCCTGCCAAACGGATCGAGCACTTAATTCGGCGTTTAGATATCTCGATATAATATTAATTAACGAGTATATTGATACCAATAATTATAGAGCACCTAATTATTTAATATAACTTTACTCTTGTACGGCCGTGTGCGCGACCGACGTTTAAGTTCGAAATCCTGCCAAACGGATCGAGCACTTAATTCGGCGTTTAGATATCTCGACATAATATTAATTAACGAGTATACTGATACCAATAATTATCGAGCACTTAATTATTTAATAGGACTTTACTCTTGTACGGCCGTTGGCGCGACTGAGGTTTAAGTTCGAAATCCTGCCAAACGGATCGAGCACTTAATTCGGCGTTAGATATCTCGACATATTATTAATTAACGAGTATTTTGATACCAGTAACTATCGAGCACCTAATTATTTAATAGGACTTTACTCTTGTACGGCCGTGGGCGCAACCGACGTTTAAATTCGAAATCCTGCCAAACGGATAGAGCACTTAATTCGGCGTTTAGATATCTTGACATAATATTAATTAACGAGTATTTTGACACCAATAATTATCGAGCACTTAATTATTTAACAGGACTTTACTCTTGTACGGCGGTGGGCGCGACCGACGTTTAAGTTCGAAATCCTGCCAAACGAATCGAGCACTTAATTCGGCGTTTAGATATCTCGACATATAATTAATTAACGAGTATTTTGATACCAGTAACTATCGAGCACTTAATTATTTAATAAGACTTTACTCTTGTACCGCGATGGGCGCGACCGACATTTAAGTTCGAAATTCTGCCAAACGGATCGAGCACTTAATTCGGCGTTTAGATATCTTAACATAATATTAATTAACGAGTATTTTGACACCAATAATTATCGAGCACTTAATTATTTAATAAGACTTTACTCTTGTACCGCGGTGGGCGCGACCGACGTTTAAGTTCGAAATCCTGCCAAACGGATCGAGCACTTAATTCGGCGTTTAGATATCTCGACATAATATTAATTAATGAGTATACTGATACCAATAATTATCGAGCACTTAATTATTTAATAGGACTTTACTCTTGTACGGCCGTGGGCGCGACTGAGGTTTAAGTTCGAAATCCTGCCAAACGGATCGAGCACTTAATTCGGCGTTTAGATATCTCGACATATTATTAATTAACGAGTATTTTGATACCAGTAACTATCGAGCACCTAATTATTTAATAGGACTTTACTCTTGTACGGCCGTGGGCGCAACCGACGTTTAAGTTCGAAATCCTGCCAAACGGATAGAGCACTTAATTCGGCGTTTAGATATCTTGACATAATATTAATTAACGAGTATTTTGACACCAATAATTATCGAGCACTTAATTATTTAACAGGACTTTACTCTTGTACGGCGGTGGGCGCGACCGACGTTTAAGTTCGAAATCCTGCCAAACGGATCGAGCACTTAATTCGGCGTTTAGATATCTCGACATAATATTAATTAACGAGTATATTGATACCAATAATTATCGAGCACTTAATTATTTAATAAGACTTTACTCTTGTACCGCGATGGGCGCGACCGACATTTAAGTTCGAAATTCTGCCAAACGGATCGAGCACTTAATTCGGCGTTTAGATATCTTAACATAATATTAATTAACGAGTATTTTGACACCAATAATTATCGAGCACTTAATTATTTAATAAGACTTTACTCTTGTACCGCGGTGGGCGCGACTGTCATTTAAGTTCGAAATTCTGCCAAACGGATCGAGCACTTAATTCGGCGTTTAGATATCTTAATATAATATTAATTAACGAGTATTTTGACACCAATAATTATCGAGCACTAAATTATTTAATAGGACTTTACTCTTGTACGGCCGTGGGCGCGACCGACGTTTAGGTTCGAAATCCTGCCAAACGGATCGAGCACTTAATTCGGCGTTTAGATATCTCGACATATTATTAATTAACGAGTATTTTGATACCAGTAACTATCGAGCACCTAATTATTTAATAGGACTTTACTCTTGTACGGCCGTGGGCGCAACCGACGTTTAAGTTCGAAATCCTGCCAAACGGATAGAGCACTTAATTCGGCGTTTAGATATCTTGACATAATATTAATTAACGAGTATTTTGACACCAATAATTATCGAGCACTTAATTATTTAACAGGACTTTACTCTTGTACGGCGGTGGGCGCGACCGACGTTTAAGTTCGAAATCCTGCCAAACGGATCGAGCACTTAATTCGGCGTTTAGATATCTCGACATAATATTAATTAACGAGTATATTGATACCAATAATTATCGAGCACTTAATTATTTAATAAGACTTTACTCTTGTACCGCGATGGGCGCGACCGACATTTAAGTTCGAAATTCTGCCAAACGGATCGAGCACTTAATTCGGCGTTTAAATATCTTAACATAATATTAATTAACGAGTATTTTGACACCAATAATTATCGAGCACTTAATTATTTAATAAGACTTTACTCTTGTACCGCGGTGGGCGCGACTGTCATTTAAGTTCGAAATTCTGCCAAACGGATCGAGCACTTAATTCGGCGTTTAGATATCTTAATATAATATTAATTAACGAGTATTTTGACACCAATAATTATCGAGCACTAAATTATTTAATAGGACTTTACTCTTGTACGGCCGTGGGCGCGACCGACGTTTAGGTTCGAAATCCTGCCAAACGGATCGAGCACTTAATTCGGCGTTTAGATATCTCGATATAATATTAATTAACGAGTATATTGATACCAATAATTATAGAGCACCTAATTATTTAATATAACTTTACTCTTGTACGGCCGTGTGCGCGACCGACGTTTAAGTTCGAAATCCTGCCAAACGGATCGAGCACTTAATTCGGCGTTTAGATATCTCGACATAATATTAATTAACGAGTATACTGATACCAATAATTATCGAGCACTTAATTATTTAATAGGACTTTACTCTTGTACGGCCGTTGGCGCGACTGAGGTTTAAGTTCGAAATCCTGCCAAACGGATCGAGCACTTAATTCGGCGTTAGATATCTCGACATATTATTAATTAACGAGTATTTTGATACCAGTAACTATCGAGCACCTAATTATTTAATAGGACTTTACTCTTGTACGGCCGTGGGCGCAACCGACGTTTAAATTCGAAATCCTGCCAAACGGATAGAGCACTTAATTCGGCGTTTAGATATCTTGACATAATATTAATTAACGAGTATTTTGACACCAATAATTATCGAGCACTTAATTATTTAACAGGACTTTACTCTTGTACGGCGGTGGGCGCGACCGACGTTTAAGTTCGAAATCCTGCCAAACGAATCGAGCACTTAATTCGGCGTTTAGATATCTCGACATATAATTAATTAACGAGTATTTTGATACCAGTAACTATCGAGCACTTAATTATTTAATAAGACTTTACTCTTGTACCGCGATGGGCGCGACCGACATTTAAGTTCGAAATTCTGCCAAACGGATCGAGCACTTAATTCGGCGTTTAGATATCTTAACATAATATTAATTAACGAGTATTTTGACACCAATAATTATCGAGCACTTAATTATTTAATAAGACTTTACTCTTGTACCGCGGTGGGCGCGACCGACGTTTAAGTTCGAAATCCTGCCAAACGGATCGAGCACTTAATTCGGCGTTTAGATATCTCGACATAATATTAATTAATGAGTATACTGATACCAATAATTATCGAGCACTTAATTATTTAATAGGACTTTACTCTTGTACGGCCGTGGGCGCGACTGAGGTTTAAGTTCGAAATCCTGCCAAACGGATCGAGCACTTAATTCGGCGTTTAGATATCTCGACATATTATTAATTAACGAGTATTTTGATACCAGTAACTATCGAGCACCTAATTATTTAATAGGACTTTACTCTTGTACGGCCGTGGGCGCAACCGACGTTTAAGTTCGAAATCCTGCCAAACGGATAGAGCACTTAATTCGGCGTTTAGATATCTTGACATAATATTAATTAACGAGTATTTTGACACCAATAATTATCGAGCACTTAATTATTTAACAGGACTTTACTCTTGTACGGCGGTGGGCGCGACCGACGTTTAAGTTCGAAATCCTGCCAAACGGATCGAGCACTTAATTCGGCGTTTAGATATCTCGACATAATATTAATTAACGAGTATATTGATACCAATAATTATCGAGCACTTAATTATTTAATAAGACTTTACTCTTGTACCGCGATGGGCGCGACCGACATTTAAGTTCGAAATTCTGCCAAACGGATCGAGCACTTAATTCGGCGTTTAGATATCTTAACATAATATTAATTAACGAGTATTTTGACACCAATAATTATCGAGCACTTAATTATTTAATAAGACTTTACTCTTGTACCGCGGTGGGCGCGACTGTCATTTAAGTTCGAAATTCTGCCAAACGGATCGAGCACTTAATTCGGCGTTTAGATATCTTAATATAATATTAATTAACGAGTATTTTGACACCAATAATTATCGAGCACTAAATTATTTAATAGGACTTTACTCTTGTACGGCCGTGGGCGCGACCGACGTTTAGGTTCGAAATCCTGCCAAACGGATCGAGCACTTAATTCGGCGTTTAGATATCTCGACATAATATTAATTAACGAGTATATTGATACCAATAATTATAGAGCACCTAATTATTTAATATAACTTTACTCTTGTACGGCCGTGTGCGCGACCGACGTTTAAGTTCGAAATCCTGCCAAACGGATGGAGCACTTAATTCGGCGTTTAGATATCTTAACATAATATTAATTAATGAGTATTTTGATACCAATAATTATCGAGCACCTAATTATTTAATATAACTTTACTCTTGTGAGATGGCCCACGCGCGACTGACATTTAAGTTCGAAATTCTGCCAAACGGATCGAGCACTTAATTCGGCGTTTAGATATCTCGACATAATATTAATTAACGAGTATACTGATACCAATAATTATCGAGCACCTAATTATTTAATATAACTTTACTCTTGTGAGATGGCCCACGCGCGACTGACATTTAAGTTCGAAATTCTGCCAAACGGACCGAGCACTTAATTCGGCGTTTAGATATCTCGACATAATATTAATTAACGAGTATATTGATACCAATAATTATAGAGCACCTAATTATTTAATATAACTTTACTCTTGTACGGCCGTGTGCGCGACCGACGTTTAAGTTCGAAATCCTGCCAAACGGATCGAGCACTTAATTCGGCGTTTAGATATCTCGACATAATATTAATTAACGAGTATACTGATACCAATAATTATCGAGCACTTAATTATTTAATAGGACTTTACTCTTGTACGGCCGTTGGCGCGACTGAGGTTTAAGTTCGAAATCCTGCCAAACGGATCGAGCACTTAATTCGGCGTTAGATATCTCGACATATTATTAATTAACGAGTATTTTGATACCAGTAACTATCGAGCACCTAATTATTTAATAGGACTTTACTCTTGTACGGCCGTGGGCGCAACCGACGTTTAAATTCGAAATCCTGCCAAACGGATAGAGCACTTAATTCGGCGTTTAGATATCTTGACATAATATTAATTAACGAGTATTTTGACACCAATAATTATCGAGCACTTAATTATTTAACAGGACTTTACTCTTGTACGGCGGTGGGCGCGACCGACGTTTAAGTTCGAAATCCTGCCAAACGAATCGAGCACTTAATTCGGCGTTTAGATATCTCGACATATAATTAATTAACGAGTATTTTGATACCAGTAACTATCGAGCACTTAATTATTTAATAAGACTTTACTCTTGTACCGCGATGGGCGCAACCGACATTTAAGTTCGAAATTCTGCCAAACGGATCGAGCACTTAATTCGGCGTTTAGATATCTTAACATAATATTAATTAACGAGTATTTTGACACCAATAATTATCGAGCACTTAATTATTTAATAAGACTTTACTCTTGTACCGCGGTGGGCGCGACCGACGTTTAAGTTCGAAATCCTGCCAAACGGATCGAGCACTTAATTCGGCGTTTAGATATCTCGACATAATATTAATTAATGAGTATACTGATACCAATAATTATCGAGCACTTAATTATTTAATAGGACTTTACTCTTGTACGGCCGTGGGCGCGACTGAGGTTTAAGTTCGAAATCCTGCCAAACGGATCGAGCACTTAATTCGGCGTTTAGATATCTCGACATATTATTAATTAACGAGTATTTTGATACCAGTAACTATCGAGCACCTAATTATTTAATAGGACTTTACTCTTGTACGGCCGTGGGCGCAACCGACGTTTAAGTTCGAAATCCTGCCAAACGGATAGAGCACTTAATTCGGCGTTTAGATATCTTGACATAATATTAATTAACGAGTATTTTGACACCAATAATTATCGAGCACTTAATTATTTAACAGGACTTTACTCTTGTACGGCGGTGGGCGCGACCGACGTTTAAGTTCGAAATCCTGCCAAACGGATCGAGCACTTAATTCGGCGTTTAGATATCTCGACATAATATTAATTAACGAGTATATTGATACCAATAATTATCGAGCACTTAATTATTTAATAAGACTTTACTCTTGTACCGCGATGGGCGCGACCGACATTTAAGTTCGAAATTCTGCCAAACGGATCGAGCACTTATTTCGGCGTTTAAATATCTTAACATAATATTAATTAACGAGTATTTTGACACCAATAATTATCGAGCACTTAATTATTTAATAAGACTTTACTCTTGTACCGCGGTGGGCGCGACTGTCATTTAAGTTCGAAATTCTGTCAAACGGATCGAGCACTTAATTCGGCGTTTAGATATCTTAATATAATATTAATTAACGAGTATTTTGACACCAATAATTATCGAGCACTAAATTATTTAATAGGACTTTACTCTTGTACGGCCGTGGGCGCGACCGACGTTTAGGTTCGAAATCCTGCCAAACGGATCGAGCACTTAATTCGGCGTTTAGATATCTCGACATAATATTAATTAACGAGTATATTGATACCAATAATTATAGAGCACCTAATTATTTAATATAACTTTACTCTTGTACGGCCGTGTGCGCGACCGACGTTTAAGTTCGAAATCCTGCCAAACGGATCGAGCACTTAATTCGGCGTTTAGATATCTCGACATAATATTAATTAACGAGTATACAGATACCAATAATTATCGAGCACTTAATTATTTAATAGGACTTTACTCTTGTACGGCCGTTGGCGCGACTGAGGTTTAAGTTCGAAATCCTGCCAAACGGATCGAGCACTTAATTCGGCGTTAGATATCTCGACATATTATTAATTAACGAGTATTTCGATACCAGTAACTATCGAGCACCTAATTATTTAATAGGACTTTACTCTTGTACGGCCGTGGGCGCAACCGACGTTTAAATTCGAAATCCTGCCAAACGGATAGAGCACTTAATTCGGCGTTTAGATATCTTGACATAATATTAATTAACGAGTATTTTGACACCAATAATTATCGAGCACTTAATTATTTAACAGGACTTTACTCTTGTACGGCGGTGGGCGCGACCGACGTTTAAGTTCGAAATCCTGCCAAACGAATCGAGCACTTAATTCGGCGTTTAGATATCTCGACATATAATTAATTAACGAGTATTTTGATACCAGTAACTATCGAGCACTTAATTATTTAATAAGACTTTACTCTTGTACCGCGATGGGCGCGACCGACATTTAAGTTCGAAATTCTGCCAAACGGATCGAGCACTTAATTCGGCGTTTAGATATCTTAACATAATATTAATTAACGAGTATTTTGACACCAATAATTATCGAGCACTTAATTATTTAATAAGACTTTACTCTTGTACCGCGGTGGGCGCGACCGACGTTTAAGTTCGAAATCCTGCCAAACGGATCGAGCACTTAATTCGGCGTTTAGATATCTCGACATAATATTAATTAATGAGTATACTGATACCAATAATTATCGAGCACTTAATTATTTAATAGGACTTTACTCTTGTACGGCCGTGGGCGCGACTGAGGTTTAAGTTCGAAATCCTGCCAAACGGATCGAGCACTTAATTCGGCGTTTAGATATCTCGACATATTATTAATTAACGAGTATTTTGATACCAGTAACTATCGAGCACCTAATTATTTAATAGGACTTTACTCTTGTACGGCCGTGGGCGCAACCGACGTTTAAGTTCGAAATCCTGCCAAACGGATAGAGCACTTAATTCGGCGTTTAGATATCTTGACATAATATTAATTAACGAGTATTTTGACACCAATAATTATCGAGCACTTAATTATTTAACAGGACTTTACTCTTGTACGGCGGTGGGCGCGACCGACGTTTAAGTTCGAAATCCTGCCAAACGGATCGAGCACATAATTCGGCGTTTAGATATCTCGACATAATATTAATTAACGAGTATATTGATACCAATAATTATCGAGCACTTAATTATTTAATAAGTCTTTACTCTTGTACCGCGATGGGCGCGACCGACATTTAAGTTCGAAATTCTGCCAAACGGATCGAGCACTTAATTCGGCGTTTAGATATCTTAACATAATATTAATTAACGAGTATTTTGACACCAATAATTATCGAGCACTTAATTATTTAATAAGACTTTACTCTTGTACCGCGGTGGGCGCGACTGTCATTTAAGTTCGAAATTCTGCCAAACGGATCGAGCACTTAATTCGGCGTTTAGATATCTTAATATAATATTAATTAACGAGTATTTTGACACCAATAATTATCGAGCACTAAATTATTTAATAGGACTTTACTCTTGTACGGCCGTGGGCGCGACCGACGTTTAGGTTCGAAATCCTGCCAAACGGATCGAGCACTTAATTCGGCGTTTAGATATCTCGACATAATATTAATTAACGAGTATATTGATACCAATAATTATAGAGCACCTAATTATTTAATATAACTTTACTCTTGTACGGCCGTGTGCGCGACCGACGTTTAAGTTCGAAATCCTGCCAAACGGATGGAGCACTTAATTCGGCGTTTAGATATCTTAACATAATATTAATTAATGAGTATTTTGATATCAATAATTATCGAGCACCTAATTATTTAATATAACTTTACTCTTGTGAGATGGCCCACGCGCGACTGACATTTAAGTTCGAAATTCTGCCAAACGGATCGAGCACTTAATTCGGCGTTTAGATATCTCGACATAATATTAATTAACGAGTATACTGATACCAATAATTATCGAGCACCTAATTATTTAATATAACTTTACTCTTGTACGGCCGTGTGCGCGACCGACGTTTAAGTTCGAAATCCTGCCAAACGGATGGAGCACTTAATTCGGCGTTTAGATATCTTAACATAATATTAATTAATGAGTATTTTCATACCAATAATTATCGAGCACCTAATTATTTAATATAACTTTACTCTTGTGAGATGGCCCACGCGCGACTGACATTTAAGTTCGAAATTCTGCCAAACGGACCGAGCACTTAATTCGGCGTTTAGATATCTCGACATAATATTAATTAACGAGTATACTGATACCAATAATTATCGAGCACTTAATTATTTAATAGGACTTTACTCTTGTACGGCCGTGGGCGCGACCGACGTTTAAGTTCGAAATCCTGCCAAACGGATCGAGCACTTAATTCGGCGTTTAGATATCTTAACATAATATTAATTAACGAGTATTTTGACACCAATAATTATCGAGCACTTAATTATTTAATAAGACTTTACTCTTGTACCGCGGTGGGCGCGACCGACGTTTAAGTTCGAAATCCTGCCAAACGAAAGGAACATCTAATTCTATTGAAATGTATAAAATTTCTATTATTTATTGTGTAATTTTATATTCATTCAGAAATTTAAATATATATATTTATTCATAAATTTATATTTATTATTTTATACTTATTATTTTACTTATATTATTCACTACTATGCTATTATACTAGATTTTTATTTATTTTTTATGTGATTTTTTCATTTTTTTACAATATAAGGATATAGATGTTAGATTTTAACTGTAGTAAAGCACTAAAAGAGATAGCAGTATTTAAAGCAATATTTAAATCTATGTGTTTCTCTTTCTACATTTACATTTATTGATATATACATACTTGATTATCTATAAGCTCATTTATCCATACATATACGATTTTGATCGGCATATTCGCGGCATACTGCGCGATGGCCTTTACAAAAAATGTAACAGTTGACCACTTGTGGTACGGCGGTACCTCTGTCATCGTGCGGCGAAGCGGCGGTATTGTTTGAAGTGTTGTGCCTCTAGCCGCTAAGGAAGAGGTCTTTAGGGATTTATACGCCCAAAGGATTAGGATCCACGCTCGAAATAAGACACTCCCGAACGTTAGGTATAAATTGATATATTTCACAGATTCTTTAGTACACTTTCACTTAATCGCGATTATAATAGTCGGGCGCGATACGTACGGTACTTCGATATTATCGATATATGCGAGCGAGTAGTGAGCGAGTAGCGAGCGTCGGTGCATCTCGCGCTTATTATATATCTTAATTAATTAGGTCGTTGATTTGGGAGGAGTGTGGTGTCCCTGACCGGAGCATGTCTCGTGCTCCGCTCGTCAGCTGTCTCATCAACTGCTTACTCAGCTTCCGAGAACTTGACCGTGGCTTCCTTCTCTTTAGTCACGTATCTTTACTTTATTTTATTAATAATCTTTTATTACTTTTATTCCTTCTTAATTACTTTTCCTTGAGCTCTTTCTCTGATTCTAATGCTTTGCTTTAGTCAGCTCTTTCTCAATCTTTTCTGTTCTACTTTACTTGTTTTATCTTTTAATATTAAGAAATCGGTCGGGTTACGACATCCCTCCCCCTTTGGAAAAAGAAAATTAACTATACGTGAATTTTCGTCTACCTATTTTTTCGCTATACATTTTCGCATTTTACAATTGTTTCTTATATCTACCTTATTTCAATATAGCATCGCAGTGTTAGTTATCGCGGTGTCGGTTACTATCTCAGCTGTTCTATTCGATCCGCTTGCGGTGCCGTAGATGTGCTCCTGAATTATTTTCGGTTTGCACATCGGATTTATATTAGTTTCTGGTAGTTTTTTCTTGTCTGTCTTATATTTTTTCTTGACGTACATAATTGCTATTATGGTAATTATTATTATTATTATTATTCCTGTGCAACTTGAAGCTACGGGATATATAACGTGTTCGTTAGTAGTAAGATAATTGTTATTTAAGTCTTCGTTTGTTTCGTCAAGTCTTTCGCTTAGGTCCCTTAATTCTGTCGGGTTTCTAATGATTTTTCGTAATTTTATCGGTCTAATTTTGTCTAGTATTTTTTCGTTTCGTTTGTCATGTATCATCGTAAGATTGTAATCTGGTAGATTTGTCTGTACGATTGTTATTACCGCGGGCTTTTTTGTCCGTATTATGACGTCTTGCGTCGTTAATTTACATTTTTCCTTTAATGTGATTTGTCCGCTTCTTTTTATTTCTATTTTTCTCATTACGTCGTTTTCGCACGTTATTTCAATCAGTTGGTTTGCTCGTATAGAGTATAACCATGAGTTTGCATTACTCAGCGCTGTCCATATTGTTGTATTCGTGTGTATGTGTCGAATATTACAATTGTTTGTGTATGTCTCTAACTGTACATACGCTTGTACTTCGCATAGCGCTCCTTCGTCTAAATAATGTACGGGATAATTTTGTTCGCAAACATATTGGTCATTATTTCGCACGCATTTATTTAGATCATTTTCGGTAGGCGTAAAATACGTTCGGCTATCTACGTCTATCGCTATTATCGGTTGATTTACTTCTATAAATATAAATGTATTATTGAATTTGTGCGTAGGTAATGGGATTGCCTTTATTACTTCATACTCGGGGTATGTGATTAGCGGGATTTTTATAATCGTAAATATATTCGTATTATCGTAATACGCGCTAATTGTTAAGAACTTTTCGATTGTTCTCCAATTTTCTGCGGATATTTGAAATGGGAAGTGCGTTCCCTGTGGTATTTGTGACGCTGTTTCCTTGAGGTTATCTAGAATGCTTTCGATGGGTAATAATCTTATGTCGATTATCTCTTTTTTCGCGTTCGTCAGATGCGCGATAATGTCCATAAGATCGTTCGTTAGATCTTTTATTATGGCATTTAGTATTATGAAGTGTTCGTCGAGATCTTCTCGTTGTCCGTATCCGACTTCTGTTTGTATCCAGGCTTGTCGCATCTTCTCTGTTATATTTAAGAATTGTTCTTCATTTTCTTGCAGAACTTTTTCAACATTATCCACATGCGCAATGGTTGCGTTTAATATTTTAATTTGATTTTTCATCGCGTGCTGCAGCGTTTGCTGATTTCTTTGCATGAAATTTAATTGCTCCTTTATAATTTTTTCGTCGTCTGCGTCCATTGTGCCGAAGAGTGTTTTGGCTATCGTTCCTAGACCGTCGATTAGTCCTCGTCTTGTCTTCTTGGGTGCTTGGTACGCAAATTTTAGACGTTTTAGCAATTTTTCTGCTTGTTCTCTGTCCTTTTCTGCTATTTGTAGCAGGTTGTGGCAGGTTTCTTTCATTTTTATTTGCAATGGTTTATCGTAGCATAGAGCTCTCGTCTGTGCCATATAGTTTCTCAGTTGTTCATGTCGATGGTCCATTGCGGCGATGTCTATTTTTATCACCATTTTCCATGTGGATTCGATTTGGTTTATCTTGCCCATTTTTTCGAAGTAGATACCCGGTTCATATTTAAATTCTTTTATTTCGACTTGGGTATCAGGTTCGGTTTCCTTACAGGTGCTCCGTGCAATAAGACTCCTGTAATAGAAAGCTTTGTATTATATTATAATATTTTCTTAGAATCATTTGCGGTGCATTCTCTTTTTCTCTGGATGCATATACAGCTAATTTTTGCTTTTATCTAGCCCTTTTCAGGCTTTTTATTCGCTCTTCCATTCAGTCTGTCTTCCGACGTCGTCTTGTATTGACCGTTTCTTTTTTATTTTCTCTCGCGCTGTTTCATTATCGTTTTGTGTTGTCGATTGGTGTTTTCATGGCTCCGAATTCGAGTGAGTTTCGTTTTGCTGCGGGACAGAGTTCGGTGCGTGATAACGGGCGTCGCGCGGGGCAAGATCCGGAGGAGCACGACCATTTTGCTCGCTCCTTTCGGGATCAACTCTCGGCGCCCGCGTTTGTTCGCGAGATCGATCTGCTAGGTCTTCCGGATCTAGTGATTGACCGTGCCGTTGATTTTGTGCCGGAAGTGGCTGTGGACGCTCTGCCGCCCCATTTTAATCGAGGTCGCGGACTTGAGTTCCGCTGGGATCCGGCTCCTCGTTTCGTGGGACGTGGTTGGTTTCTCAACCCCGATCCTCGTCCTGTGGGTCGTGGTCGCTTCCTCAACCCCGAGCCTCGTCCTGTGGGTCGTGGTGCCGTAGCACGGGAACCTCGTATCATTACCGCGGTTCGTCCTGTGTCGCCTCTTCTTCAGGCTATGCGGGAGTGGAACCGGGGTCGCGGTGCTGGACGTGGAAGTGGAGAGCGTTAAGGTAGGAATTTTTTATTTCTGTTCCCTATTATCTATTCTATTTTTTATTTTATTCGCGCATTTTTCTTTTTCTTTTTCTTCTTTCTCCTACTTTTTTTTTTAAATTTTCGATAAATGGTTTTAATCGATTTATGTGGACGCGTATGGTTTTCCTTCCCCTTTTTATTGTGTAGTTCACTTCCGAATTTTTTTCGATTATCGTGTAGGGTCCGGTCCATAGGGAGTCCAATTTCTTTGATCGTCCTCGGCGAACTGTTTCGTCGTACAAGAGGACTTTTTCTCCTACCTTGAGTTTAATTTCTTTAGTCTTTTTATCATAATTTTCTTTGGTTTTTATTTTTTCGTTCTTCAGATGCTCCTTGGCAACTTGCTGTGAGGCGCGTAATTTTTCTTTCAATTCTTGCGCGTAATCATCGTATGTATACGTGGGTTTAGGCGGTTGCGACAATGTCGTCGGTAATGTTGCTCGGTGCCCGTAAATTAATTCGAAGGGTGTGAACCCTGTCGTCGTGTGCGGTGTCGTATTATACGTAAACATCGCGTAGGGAATCCATTCGTCCCAATCCGTTTGATCGGCATTTATATAATGTCGGAGATATTCGGCTAGAGTCCGGTGAGATCGTTCTAGCGCTCCGTTGCTTTCCGGATGATACGCGGTTGTTTGAATCTTTTCGATTTTTAATAGTTTGCACGTGTTTTTAAATATTTCACTTAAAAAATTTGTTCCTTGATCCGTTAATATTTTTTCTGGGATACCGTGTTCGAAAATTATTTTCGTCGCGAATTCTTTTGCAATTGTCGCGGCTTCTTGATTCGGTATCGGAATTGCTTTGCTAAATTTTGTTAAATTATCTTGAAACGTTAAAATATATTTATTTTCATTATTAGTAATCGTTAGTGGACCTACGATGTCCAATGCACATTTTTCAAAAGGTTTATCGGCAGTATCCGTTATTATTAGCGGTGCCTTAATTTTTCGCGATAATTTGTTTTTTTGACAAAATTCGCATTTTGTTATATAGTCTTCGACATCTTTTGTCAATCCTTGCCAATTGTGCATTAGGCGAATTCGATTAATCGTGCGCTCTTTTCCCTGATGCCCTCCTACAGGTGCATCGTGATATTCGTATAGAATACGTCGCTTCTCGTCTTCCGTGTATTCTCGCGTTATCTTCGTGTCGGTGCTCTCATCCTCCTCGACGCTGTTGATATCCGCCACGTGTCGACTTAGCGCGTCAGCGTTTCTGTTCGCTGTCCCGGCCTTGTGTATGATCTCGTAATCGTATTCTTCTAATTTTAATCTCCATCTAATTAATCGAGATCCAGGGTCGGTTACATTAAATAACCATACGAGCGATTTATGGTCTGTGACTATCGTAAATTTCGTCCCGTATAAGTACGGTCGAAAATGTTTAACGGCCCATACTATTGCTAATAGTTCTTTTCCGGTCGTATTATAATTTTGTTCGGCTTTTGCTAATATTCGACTGGCGTATGCTTGATCTGATTGTTCCAGTTTTTAACATTTCTCGGACTTGTCGATTTACTTCTTCTTTATGCTTCTCCGGCAGGCGGTAAGGCCGTACGTTGACCGGTGAGCTATCTGCTTGCGTTGCAATCTTATGCGCGACGGTATCTGTGCACGTCAGTGGTTCTCCTTCGATATGCATCACGTCGCTAAAATCCTTGCAGATTTCTATTATCATTTTCTTTTCTTCTTTATTTAAATGTTGTGTACGTAATAATCGTAATACTTTTTCACTACGCGGGATTACTTCCTCTTTATTTGGCGTTCGTATTGCGTTAATTTCTTCTGTTTCACTTCGTTCGATTTCCTCTATACTTACTTGCGGCATTAACATTTCGATTATGTTATCCGTTGTATTTAGAATGCTTGCTGCACATATGTAATTCGTAGGTTCTACTAGGCAATTACCTATAAATATTCCTGGTATTGTTTCTTCTGCCTTTATCACGCCTATCGTGTTCTTATCAGTAGCGACCTGTATTATAGTTTCGCTACGTGGTTTCAATGTCACTTTTAGATAGGGATAAAGCTTTAAGATATGCTGTCCTACCTTTAATTGTTTTGTTTTATAATTGCAAGTGGCTTGATGTTTTCGTAGGAAATCAACGCCTAGTATTCCGTCATATTCTATCGGAAAGTCATCCTTAACAACGTACATAGTATGCTTGATTCGGCGCTTTCCCAGAGTTATTGTCGCCTTAAATTTTCCAATTGTACATATTTTATGTCCCGTTACGCCGGTGAGCGTTATCTTTTCTTCTTTTATTAACGTTTCGCCTTTTAAATGTTTCACTTTAATTAGTGATATTGCGGCTCCTGTATCGAATAGCAAATTTATTTTTTCGCGTTTCGCTTCTCGCATTGGTAATGTGACAAGGTCCAATCCTGTCTGTATATGCGGCGTATTTTTAAAGTGTGATACTTGATATTCCATTGCAGGTCGGTGCGATTTTCTTTCGTTCCTTTCCTCCTCATCGCTACTTTGCGCGGAGTTAAATTTCTTTTTTCCTTGCTCGCTATTCTTGCGGTTTTTATTTTCCGGTCGCGAATTATATTGTTTGGTTCGGCTCGATTGATCTCTATTGGGTCGTCCGTGTAATAACCAACATTCTTCGCGATCGTGTCCGGATTTTTTGCAATAATTGCAATATTTATTTACCGTATTTACGCGGGGTTGTCTATCGGGTTTCGGCAATGAAAATCGGTTCGCGTATCGACTAGTTCGACAATCTCGACCGTAATGCCCGGTTTTTCCGCATTTTTGACATTTCACACTCATTTGATTTTCCTGTTTATAGGTCGGTGTAAAATTGATTTTGCTTCGCGTGCCGGTCGCGGACGGTCCTTTAACTTTTTCTTCCGCGCTGGCCGCTGCTATTGCTTCTTGCAACGTAGCATATCCTCGCGATCGAACAATTGTTTTAATTTCGTCTTGCAATCCTATTTGGAAATTTTCTAAGGCTTGTTGCTGTATTATTTCCATGATTGCGCGTTTATTATCTACTGTATGATGACGTCCTTCCATCATCGATTCGTATAGCTCCATGGCTAGTTTGTCGGCTCTAAGTCCGTAAGTTCGCGCGCTTTCTCCGTTTTTCTGTTTTAGCGTGTTAAATTCAATTTGTAGATGGGTCGTACTCTTTTTACTTGCGTAACAGACCTCTAATTCTTGTTTCAACTGTGCGAAATCTCGAATTTTACGCGTTTGAAAGTCTAGCATCGCTCTGCCTTTTAATTTCGTGCATAATACTGCTCCTAATAGCGTTACTTCGTCTAATGGATCGATATGTTCTACTGCATATGTAGTCGCACTTAGAAATTCTTGTAATTTATTTGGCGATCCGTCGAATTCCGGAATCATTCCGCGAGCCTCTTTTAATGGTAGAAATCCGCGTCCTCTTCGATGTCGTACATCTTCGGGTGTGGACTCGTACGCGGTTTCGGTTCCTTCTCCTGGCGGAGTTCTATGCTCATTGTTTTGTCGGGGTTGCGATCCTCTCATTCTTAAATCGTATATCTCGGCATGCATACTTCTAATTTCCCGTCTCATTTCCTCTCTCATTTCCCGCAATATGTCCCTAAGGTCGTCGGCTGCTTCGTCCGTTTCTTTCTGCGGTTTGTATTGAGCTTGCGCGTTTGATTGTGTCGCGTTTCTATTTGCTTCTTCTTGTAATCGCTTAATTCCCTCATCGATATCTTCCGATGTGATGGGTTGCGATGCGGAAGCGTTTGAGTTATACATGTCTCGAGTACGATAGATTTCGTCGGGGTCAAAGATACTTGAATCGTATGACGTTAGTGAGAATTCGCGGCGATGTGTTAGTCTACTAGACGCGCTTATTGATGATGCGACATCAACATCTAGTTCTATATTATTCGCTATTAAACTGTTGTCTAATTCGCCGAATGAAAATTCGCGTTCGATTACAACGTTTGCTCCGAGTTCTGGTTCGGACAAATTCTCGCTTGAATTTAATTCGTTTAAATTTCTTCGTACGTTATCGCGTATATCCCGGAGTGCTTCTACTGCTACTCTTATAGGGCTTACTGCGCTATTTCTGATGGCTCTATTCGCTGGTTCGCTAAATAGCCACGATTTATTCGCTACGCTTTTTTGTGGCGCGTTTCGGTTTTCCGACATTCACGCGTTTACAAATTTTTTATTGTTCGACTTACAATAATACGATGAGCAGCATTGTCTCTCGTTCGGTGTCGGCCGTCGGGCGTCGATCGTCGCGTGCTGTTGAGATAGGTCGGTGCGCCTTCTCAGGTTCCGCTTATCGTTGTCGCCTCGATGTACCGGGTGACTCGAAGTTCCTGATGGACTTCCCTTTCCTCGGTTGTAGTTGTTGACCGTTTGACGGAGTTTCCTTTGCTGTCTCTCGTTCTGTCGATTCCACGGAATTTTTCTTCTTCGTGGTTGTGGACCTTTGCCGGTGTCGATCTTGTTAGAGCTGGCGTATCCCACCGCTGCCACCAATTAATGTTGTGCCTCTAGCCGCTAAGGAAGAGGTCTTTAGGGATTTATACGCCCAAAGGATTAGGATCCACGCTCGAAATAAGACACTCCCGAACGTTAGGTATAAATTGATATATTTCACAGATTCTTTAGTACACTTTCACTTAATCGCGATTATAATAGTCGGGCGCGATACGTACGGTACTTCGATATTATCGATATATGCGAGCGAGTAGTGAGCGAGTAGCGAGCGTCGGTGCATCTCGCGCTTATTATATATCTTAATTAATTAGGTCGTTGATTTGGGAGGAGTGTGGTGTCCCTGACCGGAGCATGTCTCGTGCTCCGCTCGTCAGCTGTCTCATCAACTGCTTACTCAGCTTCCGAGAACTTGACCGTGGCTTCCTTCTCTTTAGTCACGTATCTTTACTTTATTTTATTAATAATCTTTTATTACTTTTATTCCTTCTTAATTACTTTTCCTTGAGCTCTTTCTCTGATTCTAATGCTTTGCTTTAGTCAGCTCTTTCTCAATCTTTTCTGTTCTACTTTACTTGTTTTATCTTTTAATATTAAGAAATCGGTCGGGTTACGACAGAAGGGACGCCGCGCTATTATAAGCGGCGCGAGTTACGTGACATATGGTGATAAGAAATGTGGTAGCGTTGATCCGAGAAAACGATAGTATTGCTATTCACATATATACGCATACATTTAAATACACACATTTTCGGAAAATCCGTTCGCGGCGCGATCACGTTCGCGCTTGTCAGTCTTAGTGCGAACACGATAGCGTGAAGATCGTAATTGCGTTCGTTTCTCGGATTTTTCTAGTTACTTTCTAGTCTATATAGTTTAGTTTTAAATAATTAAGTTTGTTTAAACTTAATAATAAGTAGTAGACAGTAAGAAGTGAATTAGATACAGTGATAAGTGAAATAAGATAAAATAATATTTCAAGATGCGGCGCGTAGGAAGACCAGATAAAATGGATAAACAGGTTCTGACAGAAACTTTAATAACATATAAAAAGGAAATTATAAAAGAAGATTTTCGAGTAGTATCGAAGAATAATTCGATATGGATTCAAATCGCATTGCAGTTAGATAATGTTATGACACCCAATGCGCTATATACATTTGTAACGTGCAATAAATTTGGAATAAGAGATAAATTATGTGATCGTCCTTCCGTTCCTGTGCAATATGGAAATAATGTTCAAAATGAAGACAGAGAAGAAGATGAGAATGGAGAAGAAAATATAAATAAAACAAAATCTACAACAATGTTTGATTCAACATTAAATGAGTCAAGTGTACGTTTCAGTAATGCGGATGGTGTATCTACTTTTATCGTAAGTGTACCTAAGGAAGATTACACTTCAATGATTATCCACAAAAAATATCGAAGAGCAGAGAAGAATCGACCTGTGTCTACACGAGAATATTCCGTATTACAATCTGGATTATGGCAACATTTCTTTAGTGAAAAAATATGGCAAGCTACAAAAATATCTTGTGGATTTAATTTTAAACGCCATAAATTATCGCATAATGGAGAATCCGGATATGCATGTGGCACATGTAAATGTGGATCTGTAATTAAATGTGTAATTAATAATTCTGAGGAGCTTGCTACAAAATTAAATTGTACTTATATCGAAGGTCAAGGACGTTGTGGAAAACGATATCTAAGAAATCCGGTAAGACAAGCTGTTGTTGAGAAATTTCAAGGAACAAGTGCAGCAAAATATAGGACAGAAATAGCGGAAGATTTAATGCAAGAAGATGATGTAGAACCTCCACATTTGCACAGTGCTAATGTCTTGAGAGTTGCAAAACATGAAATTACGCAGAAAAATTATATCGACAAGGATCCATTAAAAGCACTACATTTAATGAAATTAGGTTCGCTACAAAATGTAATACATAATATTGGATTTAATCCTTTTTTTGTACGCTATTGGTCCAACCATCAATTACATATATACCGGACATACGCAGATGAAACATCTTGTGTGAATATAGATGCAACTGGAAGCATCATAAGAAAAATTAAAAGGCTCGATAAAACGAAAACAAAACATATTTTCTTATATAATTGTGTTGTGAATTCTAAAATGAATGGTCTGTTTCCAGTATGTCAAATGCTTTCGGAAAGTCATCATACAAATGCAATTCAATATTGGTTGATGGAATGGATTCGATCTGGTGCATCTTGCCCTCGCGAAGTAGTATGTGATGCCAGTCGTGCTTTATTAACAGCTGCCGTTCGAAGTTTTACAGGATATCTTACTATAGAAGAATATTCAGATGCTTGCAAAGATAATAATTTGCCTTTATGTTATATACGCATAGATGTGGCACATTTTATAAAAACATATGCAAATTTTTTAAAAGATGCGCTACCACGTGTAAAAGTTTTTTATTTGTCATTATTAGGACAATTAATTTTGTGTTGCAATATTTATGCAGCTGAAGAAATATTAAGAGGAATATTGATTATTGCAAGAAGTGAAACAGAAGGTATGGCAAGAAACAACGAAAGAACACTATGTGAAACATACAAAATAAAAATGAAAAGTTTATTAGCATCATCAAATCAAGAAATATCCATTGATGATGAATCAGAACAACCCAACAATATGGATGTTGAAGAAGCAGATAGCAGTTTTAATAAATGGAACGAATGGGCAAAAGTTATAGACGACGATGTACAAAAAAAAATTGCTGATAATGAAGGAGACCGTGAAAATGCGCACTTTATGCCAGCATTTGCAAATCGTCTAATGAAAGATATAAAATTGATACCTATGTGGTCTTGTATATGCAAAGACAAATTCGGATATGGAAGAGTCCCAGCTAGTAGTGCTTCAGTGGAAAGCGATTTTAATATCGTTAAAAACATTTTTTTTTAAACGGAACAAACACCGATGCGAGCAGATGAGTTTCTTATGAAACGTAAAATTTATAAGTGGCCGTATAAAATTAATCAATGTTAATTTCCAGGAAAAAGAACAAGACAAAGAAGATACAAGGGATATGGCTGAGCCAATGGAATCTAATATGTAAATTATTATACCAGATAGGATTGTTGATAAAAATCCAGAAGATCAATGTCCAGCATGCAAGAATGGAGATCAGCCAAGCGGTGCGCATATATGTTATATATGCCAACAAAATGTGCATGCACTTGATTCATGTTCTGCCCCAGTTGGAGAAGAGGGATATGGACAGAAAAGAATTTGTAAAAATTGCCAAAAAACGAGTAATCTACAAAGTATAATCGCATCAAGAGAAGTGGAAGATTGGCGTGGCCTTGCAATAACCCAGGAAACACAACCCAAAGGCAATTATTTACAAGGAAAGAGTATCGAAAATGAATTCTTATTAGAAAAAAATATACATAAGATACCAGTAATTAAAAATGGTGGTAATATTAATATAAAAGCAGTAACTTTTGGAAAAAAAAATATTCTTTTACAAATACATGTGCTTTCGATAGTATTTTGCAGCTCTTTATCGCTGCATATTTTGATAAAGATAATATTAAAGAATTGATTAACACTGACTCTAATAACATCTTTTTTAAATTAATTTGTAATATGGTATCTTATGGTGTACGTAAATCATCTTATAGATTACGTGCTGAAATCTTAAAGCAAATATTTTCAGGTAATACTTTATCAAATAATTGTATTCTAATAGATTGTCAAGTAACTGTTGGTTTTTTGTGTAGTAAATTATTCGCACAGTATCCAACGTTCCGGGAAGTATCAAGATGTTCGAATTGTTGAACAGAAAGATTGAAAGTGCTTCCACTGGTCAATGTTGAATTTAATGCATTGATACGCAAGGACTTTGCGCAATTAGAAAAGGATATTATTATACTACCACAACGATGCAATCAAACAAACTGTGATGGTCTCGAAATTACATCCATTTCGCATACAGGTATTAATTTTTATTTATTAATTTTATTAATATAATTAATTATATAATATTACTTATTTTGCGTAATTTCTTAAAGTTTATGCGTAATTATATTTTTTATTATAAAATGTATAAGTTATTTATAATTATTAAAAGAAATAGAGTTATTAATGTGATTGTTTCATTTTTAGGATACTTTCTCATATTCGAGGTTTACTCAAAAGATGAGGAGTCGCTCGATGTCAGATTGGACGATATTCCCAAAAAAAATAAAGTTTTCTTTTATGACGGAAGAACATTCTCTAGTAGGCATAGTAAATTATAAATCACCTGTAAAACATACAAGACATACAAATGAGGACATTGGGCATTATACTGCACTATGTCACAGAAAAAATAAGAAATGGGTACAGTATGATGATTGTAAAGACTCAGAAACTATTTTAAATGATAAATATGTTGCATGTCCACACCTCATTTTATATTCAACATAGATATATGTAGAATAAAATACGATATACATATATAATCTTTTATGTATACATTCTTTATATATAAAAATTATATATCTATATTTTATTTCAATCTACATAATTATATATATATTTTTTAAAAATCATATCTGTGATATTATATACTTTATTGTTAAAAAGAGATTTAATATACAATATATTTAGATATTTACATTAATATAATTTATTAAAAAGAAATTATATATATACATATGTTTATAAAAATTTTATAAAGATATAGTCAAATGTAAAAAGAAAAATTTTATAAATATTGTTATGGAGAAAACTGCATATATAATAAGCATTGATAGCATCTGAAAGTAATTTTTATTAAAATTTTTAATTTATTACTTTATTAGCAATCATATTTTATTTACTGCTTAATAATTTACACATTTATGAAATAGTAATTTCTAATTGTCTTTCAGATATTAGTCGCGCATAACGACGTGAACTGCTTTTCCTTTATTCATATTATGCAGTTTAAATTATTATCAAAATTATTTACATAATAAGCATTGATTATATTAGAAGGTTTTGTAAAAATATTATATATTATATAAAAATATGTTCTTTTTTTTTAAATTAAAACACAACTCTGTGTGCAATATTTATATTTATATTTTTATTATATTATATTTAAAGTGTACCCTTCAAATATAAGTCGCACCTATACGTGAACTGCTTTTCGCATTATGTAAATAAGATGATTAATTATTAAATAAAGTTACATGTGCATTGATAACAATTGAAAGATACATAGTTTTTCGTGCGTATGTGCATGACGATTTTAAGTATATATTTTTACATTTTCCATCAAACATTATAATGATCATTAAATTATATATAAGATAATTTACTATGAAGTTTTTAATCAGAGGAATATATAAAAATTTAAAATATATTAATAGAAATGACAAATTTTTTTCCATTAAATTTTACAATTTGAGAGAAGAAAAGCACAATATTATTTTCTTGTTTTAATGGAACTATGTGTTACATTATTTTTTCAAAAATAAGTTTTTAATGAATATTTTGATATTTTTGCTTCCTCATAGAGGAAGCTTTTTTTATAATATTTTATTTTGTATAATTAAATGAATATATCCTTCAAACGTTAGTCGCGCAATATGAGCGTGAACTGCACTACTTATTATTAGAACTTTATATATACAAAAATATATATATATATATATATATATATATATATATATATATATATATATATATATATATATAAAAGAAATGATTGGACTGTCTCTACAAATATATTCCAATGTTAACTATGGTTAAATTTATTCAAGGAATCAATTAAACGTTAGTTTACTTATACGAAATGTTTGTAGGTATAGTCATGAATTGCAGAATACAGCATAATATATCAGGTATATAAATATGAAACCGGAATTTTTGTATAGAAAATACACGTTTATTGTATGAAAATGATAAAAAATATTTTATTCGAAGTATTGCCCATTGCTAGCTATACATTTTTCCCATCTCTCTGACAATTTGTGGATGCCACGCTAAAAAAACTGTTGCTTCTTTGAGGCAAACCAGTCATCGAGCCATTTTCGTACATTTTCGTAAGAAGTGAAGTGCTGCTCAGCAAATGCGTGTCCCATCGATGCAAATAAGTAGTAATCGGATGGAGCCAAGTCTGGTGAGTAAGCCGCATGCGAAAGTATTTCCCAACTAAACGCCTCAATCGTTTCCTTGACCGGTTTCGCTGTGTGTGATGGTGCATTATCATGAAGCAAAATCACTTTGTGTTGCCTTTTTTGATATTCTGGTCGTTTTTCACGCAAAGCTTGATTCAAATCGATCATTTGTTGTCGGTAGCGTTCAGTATTAACGGTTTCGCCAGGTTTTAGCAGCTCATAATAGATTTTCGGTGGTCTTCCACGTTCTTCGTTCCTCACGTCTAAATCGCCACTTTTGAATTTTTTAAACCACTCAAAGCACTGTGATTTACCAAGAGCATGCTCACCGTAAGCTTCGACAAGCATTCGATGCGATTCTGCAGCAGTTTTCTTCAAATGGTAACAGAAAATCAATGCTGTCCGCAAATCGTAGTTTCCAGGCACAAAATTCGACATGTTCAACGCTATTAAAAACTATGCTGTTGTATGAAAGTTGTATTGTTGTGAGTTGAAAATCTTTATCAGATGTCAAAACAAGAAAATGGCGCCAATGACGCGGTTTGACGGTAACTACATTGACAGCTAGGGCCATCTATGGGCAAATTCCGGTTTCATATTTATATACCTGATATTCTCCATACATTTGGCAATTTTATTATAACATTAATGGTAATTGTAAATAATATATATGATAAATGACTAAAAAATGTATCAAAAAATGTATTAAAAAATGAAAATAATTACTTTTTATTAAAATTTATGTTAATTATATCATGTTCTATATTCTTTTTGCCTTATCTCATCTTTTTAATTATCTTGTAAATAATTGATATATTACAATAATAACTAATTTATATTATTTTTAATATTTTAATATACATAAATAAAAATATTTAAATACATATATATTTAAAAAAACAAAATCATTTTTAAAAATACATACTATTCAAAAATTTTATATTTATCCATTTATTAATTTTATATTATTATTTTTTACATTATTTTTTTAAGTTAATTTTAGTTATATTTAGAAACTAGATATTTATATATATAATAAAGCCTTGTTAATGAAAATTAACATTTTATATTATTAAATATATTTTTACCAAAATAAGTAATCGAAAAAAGTTATATTTTAATCGTATGTTAATCGTATGTACGAGTTGTTAATAGAAAATATACAAAATAAAATATTTAGAGATAATATTATATACAGGGTGTCTGATAATAATCGCCCCACCCGTAATGTGCAGGTAGAGTAAGTTAAACTGAACAGAAAAGTCCTGTAACATTTTTTTCTATAACGCTTAATAAAGGAATTATTATTGAGTAAAGTCTGGCCAATCAGCGCCAACCTTTAGCCGGGCGCACGTCAGTGAGCCCCGCGCCGTAAAGTGTGTGCCGCCGCACACTACCAGGCGCGCGGCTCACCGACGTGCGCCCGGCTAAAAGTCGGCGCTGATTGACCAGACTTTACTCAATAATAATTCCTTTATTAAACGTTATAGAAAAAGATGTTACAGGACTTTTCTGTTCAGTTTAACTTACTCTACCTGCACATTATGAGTGGTGCGATTATTATCAGACACTCTGTATATATAAAATGAAGAAACTAGCGGTAAGACTTTGAAACTCTTTAAGGAAACGTTATGTTATTCATTCTCGCTTTTGGTGAGCTACTATTAAAAAAAGAATAGATTGCTGAAGCGGTCTTTATTACATATTTTATTTAGCACGGACAGATATCGGATGGTATGTGATATTCCATCCGAAGCTGTTCATTGTCTGCGCCACATGTTTAATTCGACAAATTCTTAACGCTACGCGACAAAGCTTTTGTGGCGGCAAATAGTATAGCTGTGTGCACACAGATGATGTTTTTGAACGCAGCCTAAACAAAGGTCTCGGCCCGCACGCACACAATCAGAGAACCCCGTACATATACCGCGCAGAGCGCTCTGCGCAATACATGTGCGGAGTTCTCTGATTGTGTGCGTGCGGACCGGGATTTCGCTCTAGCATCACAGGATCGGACAACTTCAGTTTCTCTTTCGCTGTGACCAAGTGCAGATCGAAGAATTAGAAATAGTGACATGGATTACAAGATGAGCGAAACGTAAGAGTCCGGAAACATGGAAACTGAAGGTAAATTTTAGGTTTATCATACAATATACACTTTTCTTTATGTGTGTGTGTGTGTATGTGTGTGTGTTTGTATGTGCGTGTGCGTGTGCGCACACACGAGATGCTAGCCAAAAGTACCTAAAGTTTAAATATTACCAAGGAACTATGTTTAGCAGGGACTTATGGCACTAAATACTGCATATATCTTTTGTGCTTACTATGCCAAGTGGCGTCAGACTGCAAGAGTCATTGAAGATTTATATACATTTATATTGTTAGCAATAAATGTAGCGTAGTCGACAACTGTTGCGATACTTGATGCAACTACGTTGCTTTCTTACATTCAGCCATCACAACAATCGTTAATTACGCGAAATACACTGCCAAAAAAACTGCATGTAAAATTTCAATGACTTATCCAGCGTGACGTCACCCGATTCACGAAGTATGCATGCAATATTATCTAGAGCCATAAGTAGCTAATAAACATAATTTCCGTGCAACACATAATTTCGGAAACTTTTTGCTAGCATCTCGTATGTATGACCGGATAGATGAATGGATAAATCAAGCATTTAAAAACAAAATATATTACATACAAACATTATTGTAATTATAGAAAAAAAAAGGATTAGGCGAAGTCAATTATGGCGTTCTCGCCAAAAAACAAAACTTAGACGCAGACAAAAATTATTAAAACTTACAGCAGAAGCAGGCAAAGAAAATTCACCGCAGAACCAACAATCCGATCAAGATCTGTACGTGAAGAAATCTGTACAAACGCAGCCACAAACGAAAAAATATATTTTAAAGGTAACATGCAAATATATAAAGTTGTGAAAAATTATATAATAAAATTTAATATTGTTTTTTTTTTATTTAGGAAATAGTTCTTCAGATATAAAGATTAAAAATTTGACCAATCATAAACGTTGGTTAATAAATCCTCCGAATCGGCGGCACATTGGTATTAACCGTATCTGTTATCATTGATGCTAGACAAAAAATTAGTCGCAGTTCACACACTATCACGTATAATCATATATAAATAATTTTCTAACCGACACTCATGATTGATCAAACTTTAAATCTTCACCTTATAAAAAAATTTTTTTTAAAGAAAATAGCATGTATTTTTTCAATATCTAATTTTTTACGAAATTTTATGCTGCTATCATATTATCCTTAAATTTCGAGCCACCGTGTATTTAACAAATATTGATACAGAATTGTACATATAACACACACGCAACATATAATATATAAATATAATTATAATTTATATAAATTATTTATTTTGCTTGCTTTTAGCCTGCAACAATATCAGTACCGCCTGCACCAACACCACCTGCACCATTACCGAATATATCTACATCATCACTACCGCCTACACCACCACAGCCTACACCACCACCGTCTATACCACCACCGCCTACACCATTACAACCTGCACCAATACAGCAAACCCAAACGCCGTCTATCGAAAAAATATATGCAGAATTGCAAACGCTGCGCAACGCGATCTATGTAGATCCACAAATAAATAATATTGAAAGAAACCTACAACGCATCCATGTGAACAGCGAACAGAGAGGACGTGGATGGAGAGGAAGAGGAAGAGGAAGAGGAAGAGGAAGAGGAAGAGGAAGAGGAAGAGGAAGAGGAAGAGGAAGAGGAAGAGGAAGAGGAAGAGGAAGAGGAAGAGGAAGAGGAAGAGGAAGAGGAAGAGGAAGAGGAAGAGGAAGAGGAAGAGGAAGAGGAAGAGGAAGAGGAAGAGAAGAGGAAGAGGAAGAGGAAGAGGAAGAGGAAGAGGAAGAGGAAGAGGAAGAGGAAGAGGAAAGAGGAAGAGGAAGAGGAAGAGGAAGAGGAAGAGGAAGAGGAAGAGGAAGAGGACGAGGACGAGGACGAGGACGAGGACGAGGACAAGACCAAGGACATGTACACATACATAATGGAAATGTATATATATATATATATATATATATATATATATATATATATATATAATAAATAACTATATTATAAATATATTAAATAAATAAATATAATCTAAATAAATATATATATATATATCATAACTAAAAAAGAACACATTTTTATGTTTGATCCTTTAGTCCTTACTTAAAATTTATACTATTATTATATGTTACAATATTTATCTTTTGAGATTATACTTATAGATAAATCATAGAAAAATATCATTTTAGACTAATAGATCAATAAAATATTATTTTGATGTCCCTCCTCTTTTAAAGATATATATACAGGGTGATTCAAAACAACCTTCTGTCCTTACAATGTCATATACTTGACTCAATTCTAAGACGATTTTTCCTTTGCCAAAATTTTTTCCGAGGCTTAGTTTTCAAATTATAAGCCAAAATAGTTAACGAATTACGGGCCGCGTACGCGAGGCAGGCAGGGGCGGCGCAACTCACCGTCCGATGCTGGTGATTACGTGAAGCGCTCGCTGCGATCAACTGTTTGCTACATGCGATGGGTATAAAAGAGAAAGACAGAGAGAGAGAGAGAGAGCGTGTGTGCGATCAGCTCTTTGCTACACGCGATAGGTGTAAAAGAGAGAGAAAGAGAGAGAGAGAAAGAAAGGGACAGAGAGAGAAAAAAAGAGAGAGAGAGAAAGGGAGAGAGAGAGAGAGAGAATGTGTATGTGTGTGTATACGCGTTCTCTCTCACACATACACCCCATCGCATGTAGCAAACAGTTGATCGCAGCGAGCGCTTCACGTAATCACCAGCATCGGACGGTGAGTTGCGCCGCCCTGCTGCTCGCGTACGCGGCCGTAATTCGTTAACTATTTGGCTTATAATTTGAAAACTAAGCCTCGGAAAAAATTTGGCAAAGGAAAATCGTCTTAGAATTGAGTCAAGTATATGACATTGTAAGGACAGAAGGTTGTTTGAATCACCTGTATAATAACCTTTTTTAAAAAAATTTATAAATATGGCTTGCATGAATACTAAAAATCGCTTTGCATTGTTATAGTAATTATACTTTCAATTGTGCAAATAAATTTGCTAAAATAAGATCAGTTACTATTGGCAAAGATAAAAAAAATATTGTAACTCTATTATATGAATCAAATATGTAAGAGTTTCTCTGCTTAACAGATAAAAATCGTTAACGAATATAATTTAAAAATTCTGTTAAGCGAACCATTAATTCGGCATTTGCATATGTAATCAACACATTAATAAATAAATACTTTAGTATTAATAATTTTCAAGCACCTAATTTTTTACTAACACTTTACTCTTGTGAGATAGTTCGCGCGATAGTTTAAGTTAGAAATCCTACCGAACGGAATGAGCGTCTAATTCGGCGTTTACATATCTTTATATAATATATTTAAAAAAGTATTTCAATACTAATAACTTTTGAGCATCTAATCTTTTAATGTTACTTTATATTTGTACGCGCCACGTGACCGAAGTACAAGAATAAAATCCTATTAAATAATTAAGTGCTCGATAGTTACTGGTATCAAAATACTCGTTAATTAATTATATGTCGAGATATCTAAACGCCGAATTAAGTGCTCGATCTGTTTGGCAGGATTTCGAACTTAAACGTCGGTCGCGCCCACGGCCATACAACAGTAAAGTCCTGTTAAATAATTAAGTGCTCGATAATTATTGGTGTCAAAATACTCGTTAATTAATATTATGTTAAGATATCTAAACGCCAAATTAAGTGCTCTATCCGTTTGGCAGGATTTCGAACTTAAACGTCGGTCGCGCCCACGGCCGTACAAGAGTAAAGTCCTATTAAATAATTAAGTGCTCGATAATTATTGGTATCAATATACTCGATAATTAATATTATGTCGAGATATTTAAACGCCGAATTAAGTGCTCGATCCGTTTGGCAGGATTTCGAACTTAAACGTCGGTCGCGCCCACGGCCGTACAAGAGTAAAGTCCTGTTAAATAATTAAGTGCTCGATAATTATTGGTATCAATATACTCGTTAATTAATATTATGTCGAGATATCTAAACGCCGAATTAAGTGCTCGATCCGTTTGGCAGGATTTCGAACTTAAACGTCGGTCGCGCCCACCGCCGTACAAGAGTAAAGTCCTATTAAATAATTAGGTGTTCGATAGTTACTGGTATCAAAATACTCGTTAATTAATTATATGTCGAGATATCTAAACGCCGAATTAAGTGCTCCATCCGTTTGGCAGGATTTCGAACTTAAACGTCGGTCGCGTCCACGGCCGTACAAGAGTAAAGTGGTATGAAACAATTATATTTTGGATATATCTTAACGGTTTCTGAGAGCACTTAATTAGCACTTAATTATTATGTATTTGTTTTTTTAATAATTATTTTATTTATATTTTATTTGTATGGGGGGGGGCCAGCTTAATGTTAAGCCAGCCCCCCCCCCCAGTATATATCTAATTTCCTGCCAAACGGTCCGAGCACCAAATTTCGGATTTCGGCACCTAATTAGCACCTAATTAGCACCTAATTTTAATATAAGTTAAAACTTATTTAGCGCTGGTGGGGGGGCTAACTTAATGGGGGTCGGTTAAACGCCGGGAAAACATAAATATGCGTTCGAAGGTTAAATTGAGCGCGGAAGAAGAATTAGAAAGGCGCGAAGCGGAATTAGAGATTCTTAAAGCGCAAAATGAGAAGTTCCAAGAGCGTATTGAGGAACTGCAAAGACAACGTGAAAGCGAATACAAGGCTGAGGGAAGCGTAAGCTATTCGCAAGTAGACGATAAAGATTCTGAATCTATGCGTGATTTATGTCGACAGGTAAAAAAGCTAGAGGCGCGCGAAGACGAATCTCCACGCGAAAACAGACGCGACGAACGTGAAACGACTCGCGAAAAAATGTCTTATGCCAGGGATGATTCAGCGCGACCCGAAGTTAAAGTAAGAGGAAATACCGTCGCGAACGCGAGATTGCCAAAGGGTGGTTGGCTTAAAAATCCATTCGAAGACATAAAATATACGGGAAGGGATGATCCGCAGAACCCGATCAGATTCATTAAGAAATTTGAAAGAATTGCCGCGTTCGAGGAAGTAGGATATGTAGAGCAATTATATTATTTCGGTTGTTGTCTCAGAGGCCCGGCATCAAGCTGGTTCGATGTCAGGGAGCTTGAAAATATAAATGAAGCGATTTACGCGTTCAAAGAGCATTTCTGGGGCGAAGAACAGCAAGCGCGATTCCGCGAAGAAATATATGAAGGATTTTATAGATACAACGGTAATACGTCGATGAGCGAATACGCGTTGAATTTGGCGAAATAAGCCAAATATTTAGAACCACTCATGTGCGAGCATGAAATAATCAGGTGTGTTAAAAGACATTTTGGTCCAAATATAGCGCGTGAGATAAGGCCATCGACGGTTAAAACAGTCGAAGAATTCGTTACGTTGCTCGACGAGATCGAGTACGAGAAAAAACGAGAAAGAAAGACGTATTCTTTAAATAATAGCGAGAAAAGACAAAATTTTTCCGTTAGAAGAAATACGAGAAACCGTTGGTAGATCGTCGAATACGCAGTCGAGATACCGATACGTATCAGATTACGATCGCGGTGGCGCGAGCTCGAGCGCGAGCCGCCTGACAAAGACGCGCGATGCAGACGTATCAGATAACGATCGCGATAGCGCGAGGCGGCAGACAAGGACGCACGACGTATCGTACGACGAACGCGATGACGCAACAGCCAACAGGTTCGTACCGGTGAAGCGATACCGGGATAATAAAAAGAATATACAACGAAATTATAACGCGGAACGAAAGAAAGACACCGTGATTATAAACGAATTACCGAATAACGAAGCGGTATTAAACAAAAGAAAATTCAATCCTTATGATAGTAACGGGGCAAAGCGAGCGTTCGACAAGTCTTTACTAGTTAAAAAAGATAACGCGCCGCGCAGAAATATAGCGTCGATTAAAAATAACGACAACGAAAAGGACAGACCGGTAACCGACGATGATAATAAAATCGCGATAATAAGGACGAAACAAATATTACACAATGTCGACGAAGTTACGGAGGAAGATGCGATAATCAAGCAGGACACTTCGTATGTTACCGTGTTAATTGATCGATTAGCGATCAAAGCGTTAATTGATACGGGATCGCAAATCTCGTTAATAACAAAAGACGTATACGATAAATTAGCAAATGAAAACACGTCGATGCGATTAATTCCAATAAAAAAATTCTCGTTGGTAGGAGCTTTTTCGGATCGTGCGCAATTAATAGCGAACCGAATACAAACAAGCTTTGTGATAAATGAGAGGGAGTTTACGCACGAGTTTTACATCGTTAGAAACTTATCGTACGAGATGATACTCGGTATGGATTTCTTAGCCGAGCGTACTGCTATATTAAATTGCGGTAGGAAATTTATTATAGATTTTCCCGAATGCAGTTCGAGCAAAAAGTTAACGCTCAACGCGATTTCTATTCAAGATGCGGAAAAGCAATTGAATAAAATTTTACAAAAGCATGGCGAGCTTTTCAAAAACGAGATAGGTTGCGTGACGCATTACACGCATAAAATAACGGTTAATACGGATAAACCGTTTAAATCTAAAATGTATCCAGTACCGGAAATACACCGTGCTAAGGTCAAAGACCATATACTCTCACTAGAGAGAGACGGGATTGTACAACGCGCTTGTACGCAATATATTAACCCGTTAGTTGTCGTAGTTAAAAAGTCGGGACAGATTAGACTGTGCCTAGACGCGCGGGAGATTAATGAAAGAATGACGAACGACCATGACCAACCTCCGACGATCGACGAAGTCTTCCGTAGAATAGGGGACAAAAAATTCTACTCGACGTTGGACGTGGCCATGGCATTTTGGCAAATCCCTTTAACAGACGACAGTACGGAATATACAGGGTTCAAGTTTGACAACCAGACGTATGTTTTCCGTAGATTGCCTTTCGGACTGAAAACCGCGGGTGCGTCGTTTACGCGAGCGATGCAAAAGGCGATAGGGGACGAATGTGACCCTTTTACGATAATTTATCTCGACGACATACTAATTGCGTTGAATAGCTTAGAGGAACATCTCTTTCACGTGAGCTATGTTCTAGGAAAGCTTAAGAGAGTCGGTTTTAGGTTAAACAAAGACAAGTGTGAATTTCTTAAAACGGTGATCCGTTTTCTCGGTCACACGTTTGATCAAATTAAAGCCGAGATGAATGAAGATACTAAACTCGCGATTAACAATTTCGAGAAACCGCGTAACAAGAAAGCGATACAGACTTTTCTCGGTTTAGTAAATTGGGATCGCAGATTTATCAAAGATTTAGCGAGGATGAATAAACCGCTAGAGAATCTTCTTAAAAAGGAAGTAAAATTCGAATGGACCGACGAACTACAGCGTTCGTTCGACGAAATAAAACAAGCGTTTAACCAAGCACCGTGTTTATTTAATATTAAACCGAGACTTAAATTCGGATTAAGCGTTGACGCGTCTAAATACGGATTAGGGACGCGCTTATACCAATACGGGGAAAACGAACCCGAGAATGAATATACGGTGGCATACGCGAGCCGTAGTCTTAAAGGTGCGGAATTGAATTATACCGTAACCGAAATCGAGTGTCTAGCGCTGGTAAGGGCTTTGCGCAAATGGCACACCACTCTTTTAGGACGTCAGATAAAAATCCACACCAATCACCGAACGTTGAAATTTTTAACCGCGTGCGCGGACGATAGCGCTAGGATCGCGAGGTGGATGGCGTTTTTGAATGAATTTGAGTTGGAAATTTGCCACGTACCAGGAGTTCAAAATATAATCGCGAACACGTTATCTCGTAACAACGTAAAGAACGGTTACGTTAAAAAAGAAGGTAAATTTAAACGCATCGCGGCGATAAAACAGCCGGATGACGAGACAGAAACAGCGTCATGGGTAGATTTACTCGTTAAGGCGCAACGCGACGACGATACTTTACAAAGATTAGTCGCGGAAATACCAGATGAATTATTCGTGAGAGAGGGACTGATTCGTGTAGAAATACCGAAGGGGGAGAGAATCATGGTACCCGAGTCCATTAAATGGGAACTTACAAACAGGGTACACAGTTATCTCTTACATTTCGGAACGGATAAAGTCGTTGAATTCATAGAAAGGTATTTCATCGTAAAAAATTTAGAGCGAGTCGTTAGGGATGTAGTAGCATCTTGTAGCGTCTGCCAGGCAACGAAATATTTCACGAGACCGACTCGTGGAATGGAATATTACGAGTTTTCGGAACAATCGGGAGAAGTAATCTCCATTGATCTATTTGGGCTATTGCCACAAACGCCTCGCGGAAACGAGTATATCCTGGTCACGATGGACCAATTTTCCAAATTTACAAAGTTATATCCGATGAGGAATCAAAAATTAGAGTTAATAATGGATACTCTGCAAATAGAGCATTTCGATATTCCGAAAATCGGTATTCCGAAAGAGATTTTGTCCGACAACGGCGGACAATTTATCACATCGAGAAGGCAGGAATTTGCCACAGAAATGGAGTTTTCCATAAGGAAGACGTCACCATACAACCCTCAATCCAATCCGGTCGAAAGCGTGATGAGGGAGCTAGGAAGAATCGTATGCGTGTACGCGCATGACCGTCAAACCAATTGGGACCAAATCATAAAACGAGCTGAGAGGACGATCAACTCAACGGTCCACAGAAGTACCGGATTTAGCCCGAACGAATTTTATCCGTGGCTAGGCGAACAGCTATTCGTCGATCCGAAGCTCAAACCAATGGAGGAAGAAGAGATAGGCCAATTCAATGCGGACGAGATCCTGAGCCAAAAAATTGAAGCGGCAAATAAAACGCTCCAGGCGAGAGCACATCAAAGGAAGATCCAAACCGACAAACACGGAGAGGCAAAAAGATACCAGCCAGGCGAGAGAGTATGGATAAAGCTTCATCGACGCAGTGATGCAAATCGCCGTCTTACGCGGAAAATTCACCTCGTATACGATGGACCATACCAGATTCGAGAAGAGGTACGGAGAAACGCCTACGTGGTCGAAGATGTGGAAGGAAATGCTCTGGGAACTTTTAATTCCAGGCAATTAAAACCACACAGAGAGGCAACTCTAAACCAACCAATCGAAGTCAACGTAATTGAAGCTTCGAGTAAAATAAAGAAAATTGGAACCGGAGAAATCCAGAAATTCATCTCCAATATGCAGCAAATACTGCGAAAAGAAGTCGTACTTACCGACGAGAATCCAACGCAGAATCCAACGCAGGAGGGTCCTGATGATCCGCAGCCAAGCCGAGAAGGAAGCGAGAAAAATCTGAAAAGAAAAAAGAAATCAATAATCAGTGAGAAGGGAACTAGACACATTTCGAGACTGATCAACCTGATTTCTGGAGACAAAGCTTTACCTTTCTACGAGGGCCTACCTGAGGGAAAAGAGGTGAAAATTCACTTCGATTACAGAGGCGAATTCAATGCAGTATCACGTACGTTGGTGAAAAGCATTGAAGCCAACGTACGTAAAATGAATCGCCTAACGGAATCAAAAAATATTCCGGTATACCTGAAAAGGGAAAAAAGAATCAGATTCAAAGCTGTGAAGTTGGACATAACTATATTCCAAGCCACAGCCAACGTGGAAGCTATGATTCGGGACGTGGACGAACCCTGTATCCTATTAGGGAAGTTCACGTGCCGGGAAATCGGCAGCCGACTCAAGGAGATGGAAAACCCAACGAGGCATCCGTCATCCAGAGGAAACGAGCTTTTGTCGAGCCAGACAAAGAGAGAGAAGGAAGACGCACAAAATCAACCCACGACCCTAAAGAGGAAACAACGTGAGGAATGTGATAGTGCGGGAAAAACGTATAACATATTTGAACCCGAAGTTCAAATTATAGATCGAGAAGAATCTATAAAAGATTCTGTAGTGCGCGGAAAACCGATAGCGAAAAACGCTAATATCGCGAATAGTATGGTAAATGTGCTTAGCGAATTAACTTTCGATCCGAATAAATATAGCACACCGATCGAATCAAAAAGTGAATAAAAAAGTCGAAGAACGACTGGACAATTCTAAAGACAATTAGTTAGAATTAAGAAACTGCGTGCGAGAAAACACCAGTGTTAAGGAAAATTTTATGAGGCAATTAAACTTGAAAACATTAGATAAAGACAAAGTAAAGTCATCGATAGAAACAAATTTTCTAAACTCTCCAGAGAGTAAAAATTTAGAAGAAACCGGATCACCTTTAGATAATGTTAGTAAAATTCAAGTAAGTCCGAATAATAATACAGCCAGTAGCTTGGCAAACAATTTATTCAGGAATTTAAACAACTGGATACAAAAAATTGACAAGTTAGCTAGCACAAGCTTCAATGAGAATAATAGTAATACTCTTTACAATTTAACAGATTTAAACAAAGATCTGGATAAAATATATTCTAGAAAATTGCCGAGTAAAAACAATACAGCGATTTTAGATAATAAGCTAGAAACAAAAAATTCAAATGTTGAAGGAGAAAATAAAATACACTCCGAATCTCCTATTTATAATAAAAGTATAGATTTAAGTGAAAATTATACTAACCTAGCTACTGTAAGCAACATTTATAAAAAATACATAGATTTTAAACAAAATAGAATAAGAGTTAACGAAAAGCTAGGAAGATCACTAGATCTAGGGTCGACCAATGAGAAGGAAGGCCCAGAGGACCAACGCGAACGCGGCGTAAGCGAGCGCGGAAAAGTAGGAAGCGGCCCTAAGGCCAAAATCCAAGATGGCCGCCACAGTCACGACGTACAGTTGGCGCGCAAACACGTAGCAAAGTGTGACGATCTTGCCGAAGGAAAAGAACGCAACATGGAGTCCGAAGAGGCTAAAATACAGCTAAGAGAAGAAGAAGACAGGTTAGTTCGTGAATTAACAACCTCGGCAATAGCTCAAGCCGTTAAAATCGAGCGAGAGGAAAGGATGGCCATGCTTAAGAGACTAACAAGTAACACTACCCAACTGATACTCACCGATTTGAATGAAACTTAACATACTTATTAAACACCGAAAAACATTAAATACGTGTTTTTTTGTTTCGGCTAAACACGATTTTTAGGGGTAGAAAGCACCTCTCAACCCCTGGAGGTGGAAACAGTTATGGCTAATTATTTCTGAAACGATACATTTTCTGAAAAAAGTGCTTAGGACCAAAGTTGTAGAGTTCAAAGTGATGCACTTGATGGCGATCTTAAAGTCGACCTTGAGGTCGATTTTCAAGGTCAATTAAATTTGGACATAATTAGCCGTTGCCGGACTTTGACCACATCCTGTATCTATAATCAGTAATTTTATGCGTTGACTCTAAATCTGTCTTCAGAATTGATTTGTTGCGTTATTTTCCTAAAAAAAGAAAAACCTGACGTAATGGGAAAATAGGCGCAAATTTATAGAAAAAATAAGAAGGAGAAAAAAGTTTTGTAAGTAACTTCAGAATAGAAGTAAAGATAAGAAAACATAAAATGACACTCTAATTATAAGTTAAACATTACCTTCATGCTATCTTAGAAATTTTAAAATTTTTTTAAATTTTTACTGCTACTCTGGAGTTATCCACAATATCTTTTACTCTTTATTTTGTATTAGGATTTCATTCGGACATATGATCAATTATTATTTTCCCGACTGTCGTTGAGCAAGCATTTTCCAAAATTACTTCTTGATCAGTTATTTGCTATGAGCTATCTTGCTCGTGAATTTCGTTCGAATATACCTTCAATTATCATTTTCACATCTGTACTTGGGCGAGTGTTCATTGTTTATAGTTTTACGTCAATTGTTCTTACGACTGCTGTTTCTCGTGAATGTTTTCAAAATTCTTTCGGAAAGTATTTACTGCAGGTACTTTTCCATCATTTGTTCCCACGACTATTTTTTGTGTTAATTTCATTTAGGCTTACAATCATAAACTCTGCTTTCTATGAATTTACTTTGAATCTCTGTTATAATATTATTAAAGCATTGTTAATCTGTAAAATTTCATAATGTCATTAAACCCAAAAAATATTTTAAAGTTATTATGCCTCACTTTCGAGGACCCAGTGTACAATATAGAATCTAGAATAACAGATGAAGAAAGATCATTCGCTTCTCAACTTGCAGATTTGATAAAAGATGCTATCAATTTTGATATATTTAAAGAGACTTATGATACTTTGAACTGTACTGATGCTAGTGTGATTCCTGATGCTGTTTTAGTTGAAGACAATCCAGAAGATGTTTCGGAAGTTATGCAAGACGATACAAAATTCAGAGAAATTGTAGACATTGATTATAAGAAGAGAGTAATTGAATTTTGGCGATCTGGACAAAAGAAAAGAAGGAATATAGAATCAGTTAAAAACCGATTTAAGAAAGTTATAAATGTAACACAATTGTACCGATGGGAAGCACAAGTTGCTGAGGGTGGGTCAAGGACTGATAAATTGTTATATATCTCTCAATACGTTCTAGAACAATTTAACAGTGCATCTGATCGAAATCTACCCATTCACGATTTAGATCTAAAGAGATGGGCCTTGAAAGCAAGAGAGGTAGTTCATTTGCCTTCTCAATTATTTACGGCTTCATCAAAATGGATACACAACTTTAAAATACAACATGGTATTGTTTCAAGAAAAATAAATAAATTCGTGACACTTGCGCATATTTTAAATAAAGCAGAACTATTGGAACAATCTTCCAATTATGTGAGTCAAGTTAAACTAGAGATAGGCTTGCTAGGAACAGCAAACGTTTACAATTCAGATCAATCAGGGTTCAATTTGGAAACACATGCTGGTCGTACATTAGCCTCAAAAGGTTCTTTGAAAGTGGAGTGTCTTGCTCAATCTTTGAATTCCTTGACTCACAGTTACACAATACAACCTTTAATATCTGTCGATGGTATCTTGAAATCCCCCTTATTAATAGTTCTGCAAGAAACAAGTGGCCGTTTCGGACCGATAATACAGAAGTCAATATACAAAGCAGATAATATCCTCGTTTTTGCCACAAAATCTGGAAAATTGACATCCGACATTGTTATTAAATGGTTTGAAGATGTCTTCTTGCCTAATGCTGGCAAGAAGTCTATTTTGTGTTTGGACTCTTGGTCAGGACAAACAGAAAAGAAATTTGAAAATATAGACAAGGGTAATAAAGAAGTAAAAATCCTTACAATTCCTGCGGGAACAACTGGCTTCACTCAACCATTGGATGTCTACGTATTCAGACCGTGGAAAAACTTCCTGAAACAATTTTCGGACATAATTCTCTTATACAACTATGATATTAACCTACATTTGAGGAATAACATTCTCAAAATTCAATCATTAATCCACAATCAATTCTCATCACCCCGATTCCAAAACATGATTAAATATGCCTGGTGGAAAAGTGGATATATTGAAGAAAAACCAGATAGATGTGAAACGCCTGTTGATTTCTGTTTAAAGAATTGCGGTACAGTCTGCAAAATCTACAATAACATTGCAGTAATAAAATGTGCGTGGTGTACTAACTCTCTGTGTATGGAGCATTTTTTTGCGGTAGAAGATAAAGCTATTCCTCATTATTGCCATGAATATAAAGAATAATGCCAATTATCATGGAATTTATACTCATAGACTATGAAAAGAAATTATGAAATCTTGCCTTCACTGGCTGGATCTCGACCATATCTTGCCTTTACTGGCTGGATTTCGCTCACATTTTGCCTTCACTGGCTGGATCTCGACCATATTTTGCCTTTACTGGCTGGATTTCGCTCACATCTTGCCTTCACTGGCTGGATCTCGACCATATCTTGCCTTTACTGGCTGGATTTCGCTCACATCTTGCCTTCACTGGCTGGATCTCGATCACATCTTGCCTTATTTGAATGAATAATTAACTTTTAATTCCTTTATTGATCGAATTATTGACTGATCTTGCTTTAATTGGTTGGATCAATGAACAATTTTAAATTGCAGAGGCTTGTTTTATTTACAAATCACCAACGTTCTGAATGTAAAATTTTACGCTCTATCGATTCTCGGGATGAAAAGTAAACTACTCCCTTTGAAAAACATGAAATGATTTTCAAATGTCCTTGAAAATCGCCCTCAAGGTCGACTTCAAGGTCTCCATCAAGTGCATCACTTTGAACTCTACAACTTTGGTCCTAAGTACTTTTTTCAGAAAATGTATCGTTTCAGAAATAATTAGCCATTACTGTTTCCTCCTCCAGGGGTTGAGGGGTGCTTTCTACCCCTAAAACTCGTGTTTAACCGAAACAAAAAAACACGTATTTAATGTTTTTTGGTGTTTAACAAGTATGTTAAGTTTCATTCAAATCGGTGAGTATCAGTTGGGTAGTGTTACTTGTAAGTGACCAGAAGATACTTACTTCCCAAGTATCGCGAAGTCAAATGGAAACATTGATGAGGGAAGAAAAACAACGAACAAGAGACATCAATCGAACAATATTTGTAGCTCTCCAAAACCAAGATAAAAACAAGACTTATTATGACGAGTCTATCCTGTGCGGGGAGAACGGCATAGCCGAATATCAGGTTATGTCGATGATCACTGTCAGAAAACTAACAAGGGAGGCCACGACAAACAAGCCAATTAACCTGAACATTACAATAGACGGCAACCAAATGCTGAAGCACGTAATGTTTTTAGAGGAGGGGGACATAGTGATCCCAGGAGATATCAACAGAACTCTTATGGTAGCCGAGACAACCAAACCTAAGATAGTAGGTAATGTCCAGATAAAGCCACCAGACAAAAATCCTCCTGAAAAAAACATACAATATAAACAAGCGGCAAAAACAACCCAAGCCATCAACTCACCTGATGAGAAGGAGCTTTGCCGAGTTCCAAGCCCTCGTCAAATCCCCTTGGAGGGGTAAATGAAGCCGGAGGATAAACCCTCCACTTCAACTGGAATTCAGGAGGCCACTAAAACTAAAAGGAAATTAAGAAGACTTGACGGGAAGTCAAGCAGATATTTTATCCAACTGTTTAGCAGTGACCAAATAGCGTCGTTCCGACGTATTAGGTGTACAACTTTGCTTCCGCCGTTTTTTTCCGAAATTCGAAACTTTATTGTAAAAAACTGGTTACACATTTATGATTCAAAGTATTGTCCATCGCTGGCCATTACTTTCTCCCATCTTTCGGGCAGCGTACGAATCCCGCGTTGAAAAAACTGGTCATCTTTTGAAGCGATCTACGAATCGATCCAATTTCTTACTTCTTCATAAGACCGGAAGTGCTGGTCAACCAGGCCGTGTGCCATTGATCGAAACAAGTGATAGTCAGAGGGAGCAACGTCTGGAGAATACGGCGGGTGGGGTAGGACTTCCCATTTCAACGTTTCCAAGTATGTCTTGACCACTTTTGCAACATGGGGTCGAGCATTGTCATGCTGCAAAATCACTTTATCGTGTCTCTCGTTGTATTGCGGCCGTTTGTCTTTTAATGCTCGGCTCAAACGCATTAATTGCGTTCGATAACGATCGCCTGTGATTGTTTCAGTCGGTTTTAACAGCTCATAATACACTACGCCGAGCTGGTCCCACCAAATACAGAGCATGACCTTGGAGCCGTGAATATTCGGTTTGGCCGTCGACGTGGAAGCATGGCCGGGATATCCCCATGATTTTCTGCGCTTGGGATTATCGTAATGAACCCATTTTTCGTCCCCAGTCACAATGCGATGCAGAAATCCCTTCCGTCTTTGCCTTTCAATCAACTGTTCACAAGCAAACAAACGCCGTTCAACATCTATCTCGGTTTCAACTCGTACGGCACCCAATTTCCTTGCTTCTGAATCATTCCCATGTCTTTGAGGCGTTTTGAAATTGCTTGTTGAGTCACTCCCAATGATCGTGCCAATTCTTCTTGACTTTGACTCGAGTCTTCATTAAGTAATGCCTCCAATTCTGCATCTTCGAAAACCTTCTCTCTTCCACCGCTATGCCGGTCGTCGACGTGAAAATCACCGTTCTTGAAGCGTTGAAACCACTCACGACACGTTCTTTCACTAATAGCGGCCTCACCATAAGTATTTGAGAGCATTCGATGAGCCTCAGCCGCAGATTTCTTCATATTGAAGCAGAAAATTAAAACCTCCCGCAAATGACGAGAATTTGGCTCGTAAACTGACATTTTCAATCGAGAATAACTTTATGATGCAGACACAAATCGACTAATGTTTCTATGGGGTTATGTTGACAGATGCCCAAGTTTATTGCATGACGTCTATGATGTATTTATTTTGACCACTACTTACCGCTAAAGCCATCTATAGGAAAACGGCGGAAGCAAAGTTGTACACCTAATATCTTCGAAGCGTCGATCCAGCGATAGTCAGCGGGTAGTCCAGTAATCCTTGGGCGTTGATCCGGTAAATCCAGAGACGACCTGAAACAGAAAACAAAGGGCGAATTAAGGAAACTTGACAGGAAGACAAGCCCATACGCAGTGGCGTGAATAGCAGCGCAACCAAGACGCTGAGCATACAATCCGACGGCAGACCTGACGAGGCACCGATCGAGGATATTCCTTGTTTGTTGGATGGTCAACAAACTGGCGACCGTTATATTAAGGTAGGAAAACCTGCATACTGTGCAAATTCCACATCTCATATATCATTGTCCGGTCACAACCTAACCTGACTTGACCTTGAAGCCGGGGGAGAAACCTACCAGCCCAGCAGCCCCGAAATCCGAAGAGTCAGTCAAATCCGCCACAAGGACACCCGGAGAGAAAAAGATTCCGAGGTTTCGATCCGTCATAAAGGAAGTAGGTGACGGCAAAACCAAAACTCGCGTTTTGCAAATGATCGACAGTTCGGACGAATCCGAGCACGATGCCGGAGGGGCTGAGAATAAGTTAAGTTAGGTGTAAGTACGCTTATTGTATATAAAACGCGATTTTAGGATAAGTTAGAATAAGCTACATATTACAAATATCTACATTTTATGTACTTTAATGAACTTTTATATTTTTAATAACTGCGCTTTCCGTGCAGTACTTCGGCACTTTTGTCCGAACTTGGTGATTTCTTGGCGTGAATTATCTAGTCGATTAATTAGTTAATATTATTTATTATTTCAATGTTTGCGTTGACCGCGGAGTAAGAAGAAGCGGTTTAATATATTTTATGTATTATTATATATTTTTACACGCACTAGAAACTAAGTGCGGCGAAAAGCGGCGTGCGCATTCGCGCCGAGCCGCCGAGCGGCGGACGGTAGTAGGGATGCCCGGAGAGGGAGAGTCCTGGTAGTGAGGTAGCAATATAAAAGGTCGTGCGGAGGAGCTCTCGAGGCCCTTTCCCCGGGAACCAAGCGTTGCTAAAAAATATGTCTTGCGGGTATTTTACCAAGTGAATAAGATAGTCACGAAAATAAAATCTCTGCGTAATAGAGATTCGTGATAGTAATTAAAGGCAGTATTATTTTATTGAAAGATAAGTACGCGATAGATCTCCAAGTTGTGGAGATTCGCGAAAATTTTGTACTAAAAGTTTAAAAACTTTTTGTACTAAAAGTTTAAACACTTTATATACTAGTCCAGCAGTCCTTGGGCGTTGATCCGGGGAATCCAGCGACGACCTGAAACAAAAAGTAAAGGATTAGAAGCGAAAGAGGGATTCCGTCCAACGGTCTAGTCGTTGGACAATTTGCGTCATCCTGACGCATAGTAACCTGTCCACTGGCCATCCTGACGAGCAGTTGGCCGAGGAATACCTTGTTCGTTGGAGGTAAAACGAACTGGCGACCGTATAATAAAGAGTAGCGTCAACTTGACGCCGAGCATCCTGACCGACGGGAGATCTGACGAGGCGTCAGTCGAGGGCATTCCTTGTTTGTTGGATGGTCAAACAAACTGGCGACCGTATAATAAAGGTAGGAAAACCTGCACTCTGTGTGAATTTCTCCATCTCGTTTGTTTTGTCCGGTCACAGTAATATTGTCGCGATATTAGGAAAATAACCGGTGTTTTACAAACTTGCTTAGGAAATACGAAGTCCGATCTAGATAACTTATCCGTGAGAGTGTTAACCGGTAAGAGTTTTGTATCCTAAAAAAATTTTATTGAGTTGATTGGCGACCGTGACAGGACGTTGCTATAAAAGGTGTTGCGAGTTGTGTAATTGTGAAACGCGGATAATTATGTGTAGTAGCGCGTGTGAATCCGGAAACAACGTTTCTAAACGACGTAGTAACGCGGCGACGAAGACGACCGGTAGTGCCGTTTTTATAAATTAAATATTCGCGATTGTGACGAGGAACGTAATGTCGGACAAACGCGATAACGATTCGGTAACGGGAAACGCGAGCGAACCCGAGTCTAAAAAACCGAAAATCATAAGATCTCCGGTAAAATCCCGAGATAAAATTAATACGCGTTCAAAAGTTAAATTGAGCGCGGAAGAGGAATTAGTAAGGCGCGAGGCGGAATTAGAAATTCTTAAAGAGCAAAATGAGAAGTTCCAGAAGCGTATTGAAGAACTACAAAGAGAACGCGAAAGCGACTTTGAAGCTGAAAGATGTTACGTCCAGACTCGAGGATGGATGAGTCAGTGGAAGGGCGCAACCACTATCTTTATGATCCCGAAGTTAAACGTCTCGAAGCGTTAGAATCGGGTCGAACGAACTTGGCGGTCCGAAAATCAGGTAAACGACCGTTAGGGTCGTTATTACTCTGTTTTTCGGAAGTTCGCTCGGCGGTCCCTTTTTGGTAAAAGAATTTAATCTCTATTACGCGGGATGGGACCAGGTGCGATCTTTTGACTGGAGAATGAGGGGAGCGGTGCACTTGGACACAGTACAATTGGACACGGTACAAATGGACACGTTGCAAATGGAAACGAAACTTTGCACACGGCTCAATTGGACACAGTGCATTTGGACACAATAATTTTGGACACAGAAGAAAATTAATTTGGACACCGTTCAGTAGCACACCGGTCAGTTGCACACCGTTCAGTTGCACATCGTTCAGTTGCACACATAAAAATGCACACCGTTTAGTTGGACACATAAAAATGCACACCGTTCAGTTGCACACCGCTCAGTTGCACACCGTTCAGTTGCACACCGTTCAGTTGCACACCGCTCATTTGCACACCGGTCAGTTGCACACCGCTCAGTTGCACACCGCTCAGTTGCACACCGCTCAGTTGCACACCGTTCAGTTGCACACCGTTCAGTTGCACACCGTTAATTTGCGCACCGTAGTTGTAAAGTGAAGTCCACCCTGCTTACCGGCGGGATGGGTGCGGGAGGGGGGCCGAAGGCCCCCCTTGCACCCCCCGTGTGTGTGTGTGTGTGTGCAACTGAGCGGTGTACATCTGAGCGGTGTGCAACTGAGCGGTGTGCAACTGAGCGGTGTGCAACTGAGCGTTGTGCAACTGAGCGGTGTGCAACTGAGCGGTGTGCAACTGAGCGGTGTGCAACTGAACGGTGTGCAACTGACCGGTGTGCAATTGAGCGGTGTGTAACTGAACGGTGTGCAACTGAGCGGTGTGCAACTGAACGGTGTGCATTTTTATGTGTCCAACTAAACGGTGTGCATTTTTATGTGTGCAACTGAACGGTGTGCTACTGAACGGTGTCCAAATTAATTTTCTTCTGTGTCCAAAATTATTGTGTCTAAATGCACTGTGTCCAATTGAGCCGTGTGCAAAGTTTCGTGTCCATTTGCAACGTGTCCATTTGCACCGTGTCCAATTGTACTGTGTCCAAGTGAAGGCCACTCGAGAATGAGAGGAGTTAATAAAGATTGGATTTAAATTAGAATATAAATTTATTCATAATAAATTAAACTAGTTTGGTATACATTATATCAAAATGATAAGAACAATAGTTATTTTAATATGCGTATGGGTGTGTGTGTGTGTGTTTGGTTGTTCGCGGTTCTTACAATCGTACGGAGGACATCAGTCAGAATAATGAGGCAAGATTCTATTATTAATATTGAATTTCTGACTGGTTATTACAAATATCTGTTAGAAAAAGAAAATAAAACAATTTGTGTGAGTGAGAGTGTGTGTTTTAGTTCGCGGGTGTTACATTAATACGGAGGACATCAGTCAGAGTGGCGAGGCAAATGTTTTATCGTTAACATTAGGGTTCTGACTGGTTAATACAATATAAAAGTATATTTAATTATAGGATAAGAAAAATAAAATCAAAATCAATATATATAAATCAATAAATGTGTATGTTAAGATTGGTCGAAAGTATAAAATTAGTCGCTCGCATATGTGTTACATTAAGATTAAACTTTCTAAGACTTATTGCCGAAATGGATTAATAATTTTGAAAGAATGAAACATTCTGCGGTTATGAATTGTAGTTATGAATTGGAAAGGATAAATTATTCAATTAGACTTACTTTTTTAATAGTGATTCAGAAGCGGAGGAGTGACGAATTTGTGCGGTGTTTCGCTCTGTGTCTCATGTCAGTGGCCCGATGTTCGGCTCGTAGTTGCTCTGGAGATGATGCTAAGTGAGGACATTGGTTGCACAGGTAACTAACTCGCGAATTACGGTGCAAAAGCACAGAATAAGACTGCGTTAGACTGAAGACTGGAGAATAAGTGTGAGGTTGTGAAATGTAAAAAAATGTATCTCTTGAATGTCTTACGAGCTCTCTTTTTATAATCCTCTTGTGGGGGTGTATTCTAATTTTAAGAGTGGGGATCTTCCAAAAACCTCAACGAATTGAAATTATGCAAAAATAGGGATTCTTCAAGATTTTAACGAATTAGAATCGTGCCAATGTCCTCATTCGGCAGGAGGTGTCTCCTATTTTCATATTTTTACCCGTGCTGATCGTCGGTTGGTGAGTTCAATATTAGTTCAAAAGTTCCTTAAACATTAGCCTTTCCGGGGGACCCTCGCGCACATGATCTGATTAGAAAAGGGTCTTACTTCCTTATAATTATATTTGTCAACGTTGATGCAGCTGTGTTTATTACTTGTCCGTTAGAAAATTATTATCAGTATTAATGCAGCTGAGTTTATTAAACATTTCGTTAAAAGCTCTTGTTATCTCGTTGTTCTTCCGCCGGAAATTCTACTGCAAGAGGTAGATATTATTTTTTATTTATCCCGAGGAGACCGGCATGGTTTCCATCACCGATTTCCTTGCGTCTTTCCCACGGATACTCGTGGATGTAGTTACTGACAAAGGACAGTATTTAAAAGAAACGTATGACACAAAATGCTTTGTTTATTGAACGGTTCGTTCTTATCACCAACTGACGATCGTTACCGCAACGTCGCGGAAGAACGGAATCGTGGAGTCGCCAGGACGTAATAAAGAAATGTAAGCTATTCGCGAGTAGACGATAAAGATTCAGAATCTCTGCGTGAAGTATGTCGACGGGCGAAAGCATTAGAGGTGCGCAACGATGAATTTCCTCGCGAAAAAAGACACGACGAGCGTGAGACGACTCGCGAAAAAATGTCTTACGCCAGGGAGGATTCAGCGCGACCCAAGATTAAAGTAGGAGGAAATACCGTCGCGAATGCGAGATTGCCAAAGGGTGGTTGGCTTAAAAATCCATTCGAAGAACTTAGTTATTCGGGGAGGAACGATCCGCAGAACCCGGTCAAATTTATAAAGAAATTTGAAAGAATTGCCGCGTACGAAGAAGTAGGATACGCAGAGCAATTATATTATTTCGGTAGTTGCCTAAGGGGCATGGCATCGAGTTGGTTCGACGTCAGAGAACTGAAGAATATAAGCGAAGCGATTTACGCGTTCAAAGCACATTGCTGGGGCGAGGAATAGCAAGCGCGATTCCGCGAAGAAATATACGCGGGAATTTATAAATACGACAGTAATACGCCGATGAGCGAATACGCACTAAATTTGGCGAAACAAGGTATTTAGAACCACCGATGTCCGAGCATGAAATTATACGGTGCGTTAAAAGACATTTTGGCACAAATATAGCGCGTGAAATTCGACCGACGACCGTCAAATCTATAGAAGAATTCGTTACGTTGCTCGTCGAAATCGAGTACGAGCAAAAACGAGAAAGAAAGTCGTACGCTTATAATAATAGCGCGAAGAGACAAAATTTTTGCGTCAAAAGTAATACGCAGCGAGAAACTGTTGGAAGAACGTCGAATATGCAGTCAAGATACCGATACAGATCAGATTACAATCGCGGTGGCGCCAGCTCGAGCGCGAGCTACCCGACAAAGACGCGCGACGTAGACGTATCGGATTACAATCGCGATAGCGCAGCGAGCGTCGAAGACGTACGATGCACGGGATGACGCAATAGCCAACAGGTTCGAACCGGTGAAGCAGTACCGGGATTATAAAACGAATTATAACGCGGAAAGAAATAAAAATACCGCGATATTAAAAGAATTGCCTAATAACGACGCGCAATTAAATAAAAAGGATTTTAACCCGTACGACATTGATGCGGCAAAACGGGCGTTTGATAAATCATTGTCCAAAACAGACAATTTCGTGCCTCGAAAGAAAATAGCGTCGATTAAGAATGAGGAAGATAAAGATGAATCGGTAATAGAGAATGAGAATAAAATCGCGATAATAAGAACGAAAGAAATATTACGCGATGTCGACGAAGTTACGGAGGAAGACCAAAAGACTTTGAATAAGCAGGATACTCCGTACGTTACTGTTTTAATTAATAAAATGCCGATAAGAGCGTTGATCGATACGGGATCGCAGATCTCGTTAATCACGAAGGACGTTTATGACAAACTGACGAACGCAAAAACTACGATGCGAATAATTCCGATTAAACAATTCTCACTCGTAGGAGCTTTTTCGGATCGCGCACAATTAATCGCGAACCGAATGCAAACAAGTTTCCTAATAAATGGGAAGGAATTTTCACACGAGTTTTACATAGTCAAAAATCTATTGTACGAGATGATACTTGGCATGAATTTTCTGTCCGAACAACGCGCAACGCTAAATTGTGGGAAAGATTTCAGAATATCTTTTCCTGAAGATCCATTAAAGAAGATGGACACAAACGCGATCGAAATTAAAGACGCGATATTGCAGTTTAACGGGTTTCTTCTTAAAAGAAATAAAATAAACCAATTTAAAAATACCGGGGGTAAATTAAAATTACCGGGATGGAAAGAGTCGCGAGAAATGCGGGTTTATCCTATAATAGAAGCGCCATTAAGTAGACAAGTTGAAATGAAAATGGATAAGGCTTCGAAACAACATGTGCAACATTCACTTGAATATAAAAGGGTGTAAAGTAACGCCAAAATACTTACCGTCGACGAGGAGACGTTAAATCCAATCCACAGCGACGCAGAGTGTCTACAGCGTGATCCTGAAATAGAAAAAGGGATTAGAAGACACACGAGAAGAAAGTCGGCGGACATCACCGAAAAGGGAATGAGATACATCTCAAGGCTGGAAAATGACAGGAAGGATGACTTTATTCAACTTCCAACCGAAACGATTCTGGAAAGAACTTCAGGCGTCAAGGGATATAGGGTTTTCGATCCGGGAATCCAATAACCATTTCAAACCCGTAGCAGTCTGATAGGTGATATGGAAGTACGCGAACAAATGCGCGTAACAGTTCGCGACAGTGCGAATTACTCTATCGAAATCAAAGAAACGAGCGAAAGTGTTCCTATAAGTGAAGTGAACGCGAAAGACGCGAAAATCGCTAAAAGCGAAAAAACATTAACAGACGGCGATGAAAATATTAAGGCGCCGACAATCGTTCATAATAACGAATTAATTTTAAGAAACTATGTAAAAAATAAAAACTTTGTAAAAACCTTAGAGTTTAAGAAACCTCGCATAATTAGACTAAGAAATTTTTGTCATTCATATATCACACATTATAATATTGCTAATAAGTTAGAAATTAGTAATAGTCCAGCGGGACAAAGCAATGAGCCCAGCGTGAGAGCTCAAATATGTAAGGAGTACAAATCTCCAAAAGAACTGTTGTCAGTCAGCCAGGCTGACATAAAACAAATTTGGCAAACAGACGATACCCAAAATGATGAGAACAGTCATCAGGAAGAAATATCGTTGAAGCAGAAGGACGAGAAAGCTGCCATTCTGCCTGTGACTTCGAGCGGACAACTATCGCTCGAAACAAGAAGAGGAACAGACAGAGAAGGACGAAAGCAACCAACGACCCAGATGTTGCAGTCCCATCCAGTGAGTGAAAGTGATAGCGCGAATTGCGACTCAGAGATCGAAATTCTCCTCGAGAAATGCGTAAATCCGCTAAGACAGTGCTCGGATTTAGTTGCACATTTCGGCCCGATTCCGTGGCTCACGCCTATTGCCCCCCACTCACCGCTCATACGTTAGCGACGAGTCGCCAGATACGCGTAACTAAGGAGCGCGACGCTTTGTCTCAGGAGCGTCCGTATATAAGAATGTCCAAATATAATAGTAAGACACGGCGCTCTTCCGCCCACGCTGGACAGTGTTCCAGCGTGTGCTGCACCGTATCCTCGTCCCCGCCGCAATGGTGGCAGCGCGCGTCTGCTTCGCGCCCGATGCGGCACAGAAACGAGCCAAAACATCCATGGCCCGTCAGTATCTGTGCCACACGGTATGACACCTCGCCATCCGCCCTTTCCACCCATTTTATTAAACGGGGGCGGATGGCCTCGACGACGCGCATCCCCGAGTTGTTTCGGGGATTGGAGAGGTCCTCGCTCCACCTCTCCAACATTCGTCGTCGAGCCTGGAGCCTCACGGCAGCCCCGACCCGCGGGATCAAAGCTACGCCTAGCCCATCGAGCTCCTTGGTACGCCGATAAACCTCAGCGTACATCTGTGCACAGAGCTCGATAGGCGGCAATCCCGCCAGTATGAAGGCCGCCGCATACGACACCGTCCGATATCCGCGGATAAACCTGATGGCGACCCGCCTAAAAATTCGGCGCAGCAACATCATGCTACGCCTACTCGCCATCAGGGCAGCCGCCCACACTGGTGACCCGTAAAGGGTCACCGCCCGGACGGTCGTCGCATATAGGCGGCGCACTTTCCCGTCCGGCCCCCCTAAATTGGGCAGGAGGCGGCTCAAAGCTTGAGCCATTGCCTCCGCCATGGGGGCCAGACGTTCGAAATGCCCGCCGAAACCCTAGGTAGCGTCCAGGTAGAGACCCAGGTATTTCAACTGGGTTCCCACCCGGACGGAGGCGTCATCCACCACGACACAGGCCGTTTCCGGGGGGGCTCCGTGCATGCGGTTCCGCTTCCCCCGATAAAGGAAGAGCGCCTCAGACTTGTGAGGCCCTACCTTCAGGCCCATGCCGTGAATCGCGCGAACAACGCACGCCACCGCGATGTTGGCCGTTCTCACGGCTTCCCCCCAGCTATCTCCCCCAGCCAGCACTATTGTGTCGTCAGCGTATCCGACGACACTACAGCCAGGGGGGAGGGCAGTGCATAGTACTCTGTTGTACGCGAGGTTCCACAAGGTGGGGCCCAAAACTGACCCCTGTGGAACCCCGCAGTACACTCCCCTTCCGCGTAGGAGTACACCGCTATCGGTGCACTCCAACCGTTTGTCCCGGAAGTACGCTCCAAGGACCTCCACCAGGTAGGGGGGGAGGCCAAAGCTAACAGCGGCCTCCCTCACCCTATTCCAGGGCAGGGTGTTAAAGGCGTTGCGGATGTCTAATGACACCGCAATCGCCACCCTGCCCTCCTCCACGATGGACCTCACGAGGGTTCGGACGCGCATGATCGCGTCGATCTCCCCTCGCGGAATCCATACTGTTCCTGATGAAGGTCCATACCATCCCGGGACAGATGCCGGACGAGGCGGTCCACCAGAACTCTCTCTAATAACTTGCCCGCCTCGTCCAGCAGGCAAATTGGCCGGTAGGCGGAAGGGGAATTCCCAGGCCTGCCCATCTTCGGGATGAGGACCAATTTGGCCCTCACCCAAGCTGGGAGAAAAAACCTTGCCTGAGGCAGCTCGTGAAGAGCTGCCTCAAGCGCTCGGACAGGTGGGCCAAGGCAATGACCCTGACCCGGCCGGGGATACCGTCGGGGCCCGGGGCCTTATTGCCCCGTAGCCTCAATTGGCTGATTACCCAGGCCATTTCGTCCTCTGTCACCTCCAGGTCCTCGGTCCACGGAGCGGCGGTCTCCTGGCCGCAGCTCTCGGAAAAGGGAGGACCATCTAGAGGAAAGAGGGTCCTCAGGACATCATCGAGGAGCTGGGGATCGAGGGACTTTGTCTTCGGGAGCGCCCATGGCCTCAGCCTGTTTAACACAAGCCTATACGGGCGCCCCCATGGGTCTGAGTTTAGAGAGTGAAGGAGCTCGTCCCACTCCCTAGCCCTGGCCCGTCTAATCGCGGCGCCGAGTGCGTTCCGTGCGGCTCGGAAGCACCCATATGCCGTGGCCGTCCTCTCGGCGTCGTTACGACGCCGAACCCGGGTGAAACGGCGTCCGGCGGCTATCGAGGATCGCCGTAATTCGGCGATCTCCTCGCACCACCAGTACGCCGCCCTGCGCGGGCGGGGGTTGGTCCGGGGCATCGCGAAATCACACGCGTCGCGTAATCCGCCCCGGAACCAATCTACCTCTTCCTGAATTCCCCGCCCTTCACCTCCAGGGCACGGCCAGTCGGCCGCGAGGACGGCCGCGATTAGCCTGTCCGAGTTTAGCCTCTTTAGGGCCATCTCCGCGGCCGGGCATCTCCCCGGCCCTGGGAGCGGCTGAGCACCCCGGGGCGGGTGGCGGTAAAGACCACCTCAATATAGAGGTGGTCCGAGAGCGTTTCGCACTCCGTCGTCACCCGCCAACTGCTGACCATCCGCGCGGCGGCAGGAGTGGCCCAGGATAAATCCGGGACCGACTGCCACCGCACGAGGGTGCTCCTCGACCCCGTGTTCAGCAAACACAGGCCGAGTGCCGCCGCCCAATCCTGCAGGGCCTCGCCCCTGGCGTCCGTGAACCGGGAACCCCAACGCGTTGACTTTGCGTTAAAGTCCCCGGCCACAATGGTTGGACAGGGCGATTGCCGGCGAAAACAGGCCGACACCCCGTCTAAAAACGCCTCACACTGGGCGAGGCCCACGTTCGGGGAGATGTAGCACCCCAGCACGGAAACGGGCTCCCACCTAACCACCACCACTCCCGCCCCCGCCTTAATAGGGGTACAGGACGGGAGTGTGGGGTTGCACCTCCACGTGATCGCGACGGAGCCTGTCCGGTCGCCAATCCAACACGGACTGGCTTCCGGAACCTGTTACGGCCGCGATCCCCAACCCAAAACCACGCTCAGCCAGGCTGTGCAAGAATAAGTCTTGCGCCCGGCGAGCGTGGTTCAGGTTGGCCTGCAGTATTCCTAGGGGCATTATTTATAGCCCCCAGGATCCGCCATCATCACCTCCGCCAACGAGGCGGGGGGCGTGGCGGCTGCAAGCCTGACCTTCGGGGTCCTCTTTTCCTTGGGGGCCTCGGCTGAGTCCCCCTTGTCGTCCGCCCCGCGTTTGCGGGTGTCGGACGATCTCTTCGTGATCTCGGCCAGTTTAACTGGCCGAGATCCGGCCAAGGCGCTCGCTGCAGGGAGCGTTTCCCGCCTTTTGTCTAGCCTCCTTTTGGAGGGAGTGCATCTCGCACTCCCCACCCTGTGGTCGGCCGGACGGCCCAATCCTGCGCAGACCGGGCATCTGACACTTTCTGCGCAGTTGCGCGCCAGATCTCCCGGTCCGCCGCACCGGTAGCAGCAGCCGCTACGGTCGATAGGGCTGCTGCAATGCTGCTGGACGTGGCCCTTCTCCAAGCATCTAAAGCATTGGAGTGGGCGCTTGTCCAGCAGCTCCATTTGTGCCCGGGACTACCCAATCTGGATGGCCCGGACCGCCGCCAGTCTATTGGCGGCCCTTAATGGGCACTGGGCCCATACGGTGCCTAGACCACGGGCGGGGAACCTAATGTCCCCGACATGTATGTCCGCCACCAGGCAGCCTCCATTCCCCGCGATGGCCGCCGCAATATCAGCGGCCACCAGGGAGCGATCGAGGCCCCTGAGCCGGAGCTCCGCCTTGCGGACCGGGCGAGCGAGCCGCACCCCCTCGCTACCGGCGAAAAACCGCCGAAGGTCGGCGTAGAGAGCATCGGCTCTCTGGGCGTCTGTTGGGCCATTTCTCTCGCCCCTATCCCGCAAGCTCTACCACCATAGCCTCGGTGGCGGCTTCGCGAATCCGGAGGCAGTCAATTCCCAATTTTGGGAGGTCGATCTCTCTCCGGGCCCTGACTAGGGTCTCCTCGTAGGCCCCGTCGGCGCAGGTGATTGTCACCGCCGCCGATCGGGGTGGCCTACGCCTCGAGGAGTCCCCTCCGGGTCGCCTCTTGGGCTGCTGTTGCTGCCGCTTTCCCCCACTCTGTTGGGAGGAGGGTCCCGGCTTCGCAGCCCCTTTCTTGGCTGGGGTTTGAGCCGCCTGCGCGGCCTTAGCCCGAGCCGTCCTCTCCCTCCGCCCTACGACCCTGGACCAGGATTCGTCCTGGCCCAAGGCTCGTGGGGGCTGAGGGGGGAGCCCCTGCGTCCGCGCAGCCGATCGGGCGCCACTGGGAGGCGGCATTTGCCGGTCTCCTGCGCCCGCCGATACACCGCGCGGAGCAGGGGGTGGGAGAGGAAGGGGCCTTGTGCCTCCCTCCCCCCCGTTCCACGCCTCCCTTTCCTCTTTTTCCTCCTCCTCCTGTCCCGGCGCCGAGGCGCCGCCAGGGGAAAAAGGGGGGAAGGCTCCTCCAGGCGGGCGGCTGACCGGTGCAGTGGGCCCACGTGGCCCACCCCGGCCTAATGCCGCTCGCAGGTCGACGAGGGCAGCGATTTGCTCGGTATACCAATTATACCAGGCACGCACGCCCTCGTCGACGACCCCCGGTGGGTAACTTTCGGGGAACGGCGCAGAGGTACCCCTTAATGGGGGCCTCATCGCCGCGCCTCCCCGGCCACCCATCAACGTTGGGGACAATTGTCCCTGCACCCCCCGTAGAGACGTTGGAAACCCCTGTCCCAAAACCCCTCCAGAACACGTTGGGGACTTAGGTCCCATACCCCCCTTATTTAACGTAGGGGACCTTTGTCCCATCCCCCCGCTGGGCGCACCACCCTAACAGGGGCGACCAGCATCTCCACCGACCTCACCCGAGGTACACCCCGCCTTTTGCGGGGGGATTTCTCGGGTGAGTCGGGGAGAGGCAGTTGGAGGGAGGGCTTGGCGCGTCGCACCGCGCCCAATTCCTCCCGAAGCTCGCGAACCTCTTTTTGGAGGTCCGTATTGCGGTCTCCGAGGGACTTAATGTCCCTTCGGAGAGCCGCGAGCTTTCCCTCCCCCTCCTTCTGTTGGGCTCGCTCAGCCAGGGCACTTGACGCCACCCTCACAAGGGCAGCGGCCTCCCTAAGCTATTTCTGAAACGAGCCCCTCAGATTTCCAGAGCAGGCAGCTATCCTGTCGATAGCAGCCGCCTGCTCCAGACTGCGCGCCGCGATGTCTGGGGTCGGCGTCTGCCCCATCTCGCTCGCGCATTGGGCCTCGTAGGCCCTCAAATCCTTACTCGGCGGGGGGGGGGAGGAGCATTTTCCGATAGAGCCCTCTTGGCCCTCTGCTCCCTCTCCTTCTCCTTCCGGAGAGCGGCCTCTTGCTCGCGCTTTTCACGCAGGCCGACAAACTCGCCCGTGGTGGGCGGTCTCCCCCTTCCCCGCTTTTCAGGGAGGTCGTCTTCCCCCATGGCGCGCTTCCCATCGGGAGACACGTACTCCTCGTCCTCGCTCATTAGCGAGGCTCTTGAGGAGGAGGCGGGGATGGAGCGCTTGCTGCGCCCCCGTGACGAGTCCTCCGCATCCGACTCGTTCGGACGAGTGAGGCTCTTGCCCCGACTCGTTTCATCCCGGCTGTACGGGTGGGCCCTCGCAGCGGAGACCGATCGCGACCGGGACTTTGACTTGGCACTAGCCGGGCCCGGCCGGTCGATCCTCCGTACGACCACCCTTACCTCCTTTTCCACGGCGATAACCCGCTCGCCAGCGGCGCTCGTCGGCAACGCCGCTGGTGGCCCGTCGTGCGATGACGACGAGGGGGAACCGGGACGATATCCCCCCACGCCGGACTCTGTGGGTTCCGAGGCCCACTGAGTCGATAGTGTTTTTCCTTTTGCTTATGTCCATTTCATATGTATCAAGAAAGGTGGTTTAATTTTGGTGTTTTCCTTTACCTAGGCCGGTTGGCTTCACCACGCCTGACGAGCCCGACCTGCCCGGGATTTTTTAATGAGGTTACCTACCTCTCCGACGCACTCGATCAAACCGTCCCCAAGGGACACATTCCCCTACCCCCTACTCGCAAAACCCCAATACCCACCCCACCCATACCACAATACCCACACACACATCCATACACTCCCCACAATCCCACACAAACCCCCACAAAACCCAGAAAAACCCCCCTATAATCTCCCACAATACCCCAAATCACTCCACATCATTCCCTCAAAATAAACAAAAATAAATCACACTCATACCTTGATCGAGTCGTTTGGCACACTCTTAGACCCCTTCTAAACAAGCGAAGGGGAGCCCTTCCACCACGTCAAAGTGGTGTGCCATCGGAGGGGAAACAACCTATATACAGGTATTGATATACCTATATACAGCTATCTGATTGGATGCGATTGCAACCGCCAGGTTAAGAAATAGACTCGGGGCTAAATTATAACATGCAACCTAACCGGCAAGCTGCTTTGCTCTGATTGGTCAATCCGCAATCGTCAACCGTAACCCCAACCGCAACCGAGCCCGCAATCCGTAATGTAATACAGCTTTAAGGGTAATTAACTTTGCAACCGGCAGAAATCTCATCGTCAAAAGCACGTATTTTAAACACAAAAATATCCATAAACAAACTTGGATTTCTTCGGATGGAAATACGCGTAACCAAATTGATCACGTTCTTGCGGATAAACGACGCCATACGAACTCGATGTTAGGTTGTGACCGGACTAAACACACGAGATGGAGAAATCTATAGTAAATGCAGATTTTCCTACCTTATTTAAACGGTCGCCAGTTCGTTTTACCTCCAACGAACAAGGTATGCCCTTGGACGACGTCCCGTCAGGTCTGCCGTCGGACAGGTTGCACAGCGTCAGGATCACGCTGATTTGAACGCCACTGCTTATCCGCTTGGCTGCTTAGGAATTCTCCTTAATTCCCGTCTCCTTTTATATTTCAGGTCGCCGCTGGATTCTCCGGATCAACGCCCAAGGATGTCTGGACTACCCGTTGTATGGAATTATCTCGACGCCTCAAGAATACGTCGGAACGACGTTATTTGTGCAACGTTATGCTGTTAGACAAATTATCTGCTTCTTTATTAATCCCTTCTTATTTCTGTTTCAGGTCGCCGCTGGATTCGTCGGATCAACGCCCATGGATGTCTGGACTACCCGCTGTACGCTGCTGGATCGACACTCGGACACAGGAAATGATTTCGCGATTTTTAAGGTGAGTTAATAACTTTCACACTTATTTTGAATATATAAATATATAAAATATATTTCAAACACAATATCGCGTATTTAAAAGTTTCCGTACAATTCACGGTTATTTAAAATAAAATAGACTGCCTTTCTTATTATTTCCGCCACGAATCTCTTAAACGCAAAAGAGATTTTTCTTTCGCGACTATCTCCTTTAATAATCTCTAAAAAACCCGTAAAGACGTATTTACTCGGACGCTTCCTAATCGGGGAAAAAGGCTATTCCTTTCTCAGATCTTCTCGTATCTCGACGAAAGGCCTCGAATCTCACTCTGCACGGCCTTTTATAGCTATCCCCTCTTCGGGTTTTCCCGCTTTCGGGCTTCCCTCTCTTTTCGACACGCCTACTGGACGCGCACGCAGGTTATGCTACAGTGCATGCATCTATACTATGTGCTGCACTACGGATGTAGCAATCGTAAAAATCGCTCGGATCTCTTTTTCTTTACAAACTATACTCTAAACTTATACTAGGTGTCTAAAAAATATAATATATACATTTTACTATATTACATGCTAAAAAGTGTAAACGAATTGCACTTTTCGTGTAGCACTTCGGGTGCTGCACTTTTGTACTCTTTTATCACGCTATATAAAATTATCACTTTTGCGCTATATACCGCGCTTCTAAATAAAATTACGCATGTCTAAAAACTTAAAATAAATATGCGTTTACAAAACTTAATAAACTTATCACTAATCAGTCTTAATTGTTTTTTGCGTTTCGCATACAAATCACTCTCCACATCTCATACAAATGGAGAAGTGAACACGTTGTCTTAATTGTTTCTAACGCATGCAGGACCATCCAGTACAACAATCTAAATCTGTAAATCCTGTACATGATACTTATGCGTTTTCGCCGCATAATTAGCGCAATATTTAACCCCTGTCGTATCAATAATTTATCGGTCCTCTTAAAGGATCGTGTCCTGACCTTGTGTAGCCTGCCTCCGCGCGTTCTGTTTCCTCGGTATCTCTCGGCTTCCTCCCGCTTCTTGGGCCGCTTGGGAGACGTTCCCGGGTTTCTGGGTTGCCTGGCACTCATAGCTAGTCCTCGGCTTCAAGGTTGTGACCGGACAAACTAGTCGAGATGGAGAATTCTACACAGAATACAGGATTTCCTACTTTATTATACGGTCGCCAGTTCGTTTAACCACCAACGAACAAGGAATGCCCTGGAACGACGCCTCGTCGGGTCTGCCGTCGGACAGGATGCTCAGTGTCAGGATTGCGCTGCTATTCACGCTGCTGCGTATCTGCTTGACTTCCTGTCAAGTTTTCTTAATTTCCCTTTGTATTTCTGTTTCAGGTCGTCGCTGGATTCATCGGATCAACGCCCAAGGAGTGCTGGACTACCCGCTGGTTACCTGTGGATCGACACTTCTAATATACGTCAGAACGACGCAATTCGTGCAACGCTAAACAGTTGGTCAAAATTCCTCTTTCGCTGTTAATCCCACTTTATTCTGCTTCAGGTTGCCGCTGGATTCACCGGATCAACGCCCAAGGAGTTGCTAGACTACCCACTGGATGAAGCTGGATCGACACACGGGCACAGCAGAGGATATCGCGGTTTCGAGGTAAGTAAATCACTTTCACTTTTACTTTTACTATATAAAAGTATAAAATATATTTAAATATATAAATATCAATATATAAAATGCCTCTTTGTTCAACAGAAGTTTTTTTTCCGCGACTCTCCACAACTCGGAGATATAATCGCGCTTCTGGTTTTGTAGCAAAATAATACTGCCTTGTTCTCTATCGCGAATCTCTAACGCACAGAGATTGTATTTCGCGACGTCTTAATTCCTTTTCGTAATACCCGTAAGACGTTTTTACAGTACGCTTGGTTTCCGGGGAAAAGGCCTCGAATGCTGCTCTGCACGGCCTTTTATATCCCTTTCCCACTCTCCCACTCACAGCAATCCCCATTACGGGGCGTCTCCTTCTCTAGTGTGCCAACTGGGCGGTTCGACGCATGCGCACGCTGATTATCGCCGTACTTATATACTAGCGCTCATAAAACATATAAAATTAATAAAATAATACGTAAGATATAATCTAAAATAACCCTACTGTACAACACGGTCAACGCAAGACCTCAAAATCTTAATTACAATGGCTAATCAGCCGACTAGAATAATCTCGCTGCTAATTTACAAGTTCGGCTAAAAGTGCCAAAGTGCTGCACGGAAAATGCAGCTATACAATAATACAATAAATGCTAACGTGCAAAACGGTGTAGTTATCTGTACAAGAGAGTAGCTTATCTAAATTATCCTAAAATGTGTGTTTTATACAAAGAGTGTACTTACAATTATTTTATTCTATTTTTAGCTCGTCCGGCATCGTGCTCGGATTCACTTGAGCTGTTGTACAATCTAAAATAGAAATTTCAGGTTCTTCATCCCCTTTGCCATTAAGGACGGTCTGGAAGCTCGGGATTTCTTTCCCGGTGTCGTCTCGTCGGATTTCCTGGCCTCGCTGAGTTTCGGGGCTGCAGGGCTGGTGGATTTCCAGTCGGATAATTTACCCAAAGTAACGGTATTAATGGTTTCCGATCTTTTTGCTGAAATTGATGTGTTTAATATCGCAGAAACCAATGATGTAAAAGCTAAGAAGTAAGTATATTTCTAAAAACTTGTAATAACAGGAAATAAATAGTAAAATTTATAGACAGATATAGGATACAGTATGAAACGATATATCAAAGTATATTAATTTGAATATTATATACAACACATGATATAACCTTTAATACACACTTGTTATCTTGTCGATGTACACTTCGGTAGAGCTGAAGGTGAAAACTACGGCGATTCAGCAGTTGGATATGTTGAATTGAAACGGGAAAGAAGCTTATGCCATATCAGGGGAAAAGTTTATCCTGAGCACAGAGTGAACAATAAGGCGTATGCTGTATCGATGCTCGTTGATGAGGAAACTGAGAAGGTCGAATACGTTAAGTGCGAAGCCTGCGCAGCTTCAGAAGGTAAATTATAATTAATGCAGGAAAGAACATGTTAATTGTGTTGTAACGGGATTTCTTTTCGCGAGCGCGCGCGGATGAACTCGGTCGGGATCAGGGCTCGTGAAAAGATGAAACACACGAAAAGCTTGAGTTATAATATCGCTTATTTATTCCTCTTTTTCGGAGATGGTCTATGTACAATGTGTTTCGGGCGCTAGCGCGCGGCGGATAATGCAACGCGTTCGGTGCAGGTTGCTTGCGTTAGTCGGTGCGCGCTGTTCGATGTATCGAACCGTTTAAGATATTCGGCGGCGTCCGGCGGGGCCGTGTTTATGTTGACGGCGCGCGAAAACGCGCAAGAAATCGGGCGCGGTCGATCGGCGCGTGTACGGCAAGGCCGTGTTTATTTTGACAGCGCGCGAAATGCGCAAGAAACAGGGCGCGGTCGACCGGCGCGTGTATGGCAAAGTCGTCTGTATTTTGACGGCGCGCGGAATTGTATCGGGTGCTGTGATTATTATCTCGGCGCGATTCTACTTGCTGGATTACGGTAAAACCGTGTCGGTGCGTTCGCGTGTTCTTCTCCGCGTATTCCCAGGTGTGCGGGAGGATGCGTCAGGAGATCGAGAATCCTCGATCGGGCGAAGAACTCTCCGTCCCTTGCTTCCGTACGCGGATAGAGGATGGCTATTTGGAGTCGAGAAGCCTCGACGGAGCGGCGAACTCGCCAGCCCACGGTCCGTTAAGCGGTGGCGGTCGGATCTTAAACCGAATCTTAGATAGCGGCGAACTCTCCGCTATCGTTCGATGAGGTCGGACTTTTGATAGGATTTCGCAGGCGGCGAGGAAACCGAGAATGCTCGGCGGAGACTGCGTACGCGTCAATCTCACGTTCCTTCGTTTTATGCGAGTTTTCTAGGATCGGTTCTGATATCGGCTCGGAGCGTACTGCTCGAGAGGATTCAGAAATCGTTCTGGTGCCGGGATGTAAAAATGCTGCCGTTATATACCCGAGCGTCTAACGGTAACCGCGTCGTTCGCCCCCGGGTGGGGATAATGACGTGTTGTTTTTCGGCGGGTAATTACGGTAAACACGTCATCTCCCCTGGGCGAAACGGCGCGGCGTTTCGGCGGATGTCGCTCGGGCTTTTACGGCAGCACTCGGCGGTGTTCGGTTTTCCGAGTTTTTCGTTACAGCGGCCGTGTAACGGTCGTACGGTCGTTCGCATAATCGTTTAAAAATGGGCGCTCGGCGCCTCTGTCCCTGCCCGGCTGGTGTTCGCCGGGCGGCAGACTTCCGGCGGTCTACTGCCGGGTAACGATGAGGGGTGCATCGTTACAGTGTATTAACTGTGCAATTCTCTGTGATTTAAGGTGGTTGTAAGCATGCCATCTCTTTTCTTATGTGGGTTCACCGTCGAAGTGAAGAGCCTGAACCGACAGCGACGGTCTACTATTGGAAGAAACCTCGGTTGGCACAAGTTGGAGCTAATGTAAGAAGCATGAAAATAAAAGATTTGCAATAATCAAAATAAACTCCAGTTCTTCCAAATAGTAGTGGCTTCTTACAGACTGTATTACAAGAAATGGAAAAAAGAAATTTCGACTGCCAACTGTCGAGACATTTTGGCCATATGAAATCGCACAGATTTATCGATGCACTCATTAAAATTTTATAACACCTTTACGTGTAAAGATACCGATAGCTCTTTAAACATTGCAAGCTTTGAAATAGATATAAAATCATGCAAAGAAGTTGCAAAGGATACGATTCATTAAAGTCAATCCACATTATGGAAGGAAGTAAGATACGGGAGAATAACTGCATCTCGGATATACGAAGTATTCCATTGCAAGACACCGTAAGAATCATTAGTCGAGCAAATAATTGGTGCATTCAAAATAAGAGATATCGATGCCATGAAACGAGGCAGACGTTTGGAACAGGAAGTATTGAAGGTATTGGAGGAAAATGTTCAAACTACGTTATGTAGACTTTTCTACGGCTCAGTGGGATTAAGGCAGGAAAACACAAAAAATTATGAATGGATGTATTTAGGTGAAAAACGTTAAAAATATTTTATTATAATCTTGATCAGAACTCTCGCGCTTAATACTTAACAGGAAGTGAGAACGGCTCGACAATATCCGGCGTCTCGACTAGAGAGCGCTCTGCTCGCCGCGCGGTCATACACTCGACTCTCCCTCGTACGTGCGCACGCAGGCGCGGGAGATACAAGTACGAGAACTCTCTCATTCCAACACACTCACCGTTTGAGCACTCGTTATCGACAACATTTCACACAGCGAATTAAACTGTATTCTCGGCAACGCTTTTGTAAATACGTCCGCTCTTTGGCATTTCGTAGGTACGTACTTTACTTCGATTTCGCGAATCGCTACTTTTTCACGTACGAAGTGAAACTTAACATCTATATGTTTCATGCACTTATGAAACTCGGGATTTTTCGCGAGTTTAATAGCACTTTGATTATCGATCCATATCACAGTAGCTTTATCACAGCGCGATCCGATTTCTTCGAGTAATTTTCGCAACCAGACAGCTTCGCGTGCAGCAACTGCAGCAGCCACGTACTCCGACTCCATAGTGCTCAGCGTTACAATCTTTTGACGTTGACTCGACCAAGAAATCGCCCCGTTCGCAAAAATAAACGCGTATCCGGTGGTCGACCGACGCGTTTTTCTATCGCCCGCAAAATCGGCATCGCAATAGCCGACAAGCTCTGACTCATTTCCTCCACTTTTGTAGAGTATTCCGCGACCCTTCGTCCCGACCACGTACGCGAAAATACGTTTTACAGCCATCCAGTGCGCTTGACTATGTTTATTCAGGTACTTCGATACCGAGTTCACTGCGAATGCGATGTCCGGACGCGATACAACTGCCAAGAACATTAAGGAACCTACCGCTTCGCGATACGGCACATTATCACACTCGTCTTCATCTTCTGCCGGACACAATACGGCGTTCGGATCAGCAGGCACACTTACAGGCTTCGCATCAAGCATACCAAACTTTCTTAAGACCTTCTCCGCGTACTCGGACTGATGAATAAACATCGTTTTCTCGACTCGATTTCTCTCAATTTGCAATCCTACAAATCGCGACGCGTCTCCTATCGTTATCTCGAACGCGCTTTTCAGATAGGTTATCACAGCCTTCAGCACTCTACTCGATTCTGAGGCTACAAGGCCGTCATCGACAAACAGCGCCAGAAATACATCCACACCATCGACACACCCCTTAAATATGCACTGATCCGCATCGCCTTGACCGAAGTTAAACTTTTTCAAAAACTCACTAAACTTGCGATTCCAGCATCTGGGTGATTGCTTCAAGCCATAGAGCGACTTGTTCAGCTTGCACGCGTAATCTTTTCCCACATTCGAACTTCCTTCAACAGCGAGACCCTCGGGAACCTTCATAAAGGTCTCCTCCTCTAGTTCGCCGTATAAGAAGGCCGTGCAAACATCGAACTGAATCAGCTCGTAATCTTCTTGCGTCGTCTTCGCCAGAAACGCCCGGAGTGAGTCATAACGAATAACTGGTGCGAATGTTTCGTTATAGTCCACAACTTGCCGCTGGAAAAAACCTCGCGCACATAAATGTGCTTTGTAACGACACTCACCCGTTGATGACCCCTGGATCACCTTAAAGACCCATTTCGAGTCTATTAGCTTGTTGTCCGATTTATTGCTGACCACCGTCCAGGTTTCGTTATTCTCGTGAGCTAACAGTTCCCGATCGATGGCTTTCGACCACTCAGAACCGTCAGGTCCACTCACCGTCTCCTTAAACGTCGCCGGCGTCCTGTACTCGACGCAATCGATCTCATATAGATACCTGTCCGGTCGCTGAATCAGTCTTCGATCTCTGAGCTGTCGACCAGCTACTTCCTCGCGTTGCTCGTTCTGCACCTCGACTCTCGCTTCCTGCTGCCATGGGACTACGTTGTCAGGTACAATTTCTTCTTCGTCCGACTCATCCGAGACCTCGACAGCTTCGTCCTCTTCTTGTTCCGCTCTCGTTATTTTCAGTGCCCCGTCCTCGGAGTCACCTTCGCTCGTACTCTCGTCAGTCGTCGTTTCGTCGAACACGACATCCCGAGATACGATAATCGTTTCTTTCTTTGAGTCATACAGACGATAATTCGACGACTCGTCCTGGTATCCCACCAGTATCAATTTTTTCGCTTTGTCGTCGAGCTTTTTTCGAAATTGTTTGGGAACGTGAGCATATGCCGTTGAGCCGAAAATCGTCACGTGACTAAGCTCCGGTTTCCTTCCCGTCCACTCTTCGTACGCCGTCTTGATTCGTTTTCTGCTCGAGTGTGTCGTTCTATTGAGCACATACACTGCTGCGTTGACCGCTTCAGCCCACAACGTCTTCGGAAGATTTTTGGCTCGGAGCATCGTTCTAGCGCTCTCGAAAATTGTCCGATTCGCCCTCTCTGCCTTCCCGTTCTGCTGTGATGTGTATGGCGCCGTATTCTCCATGCTGATTCCCCGTGCTTCGAGATACGCGGCCATCTTTTTACTTCGGTATTCTCCTCCGTTGTCCGATCTCACGGTTTTCAGCTTGGATCCGAACTTATTTTCGACCAGCCGATCGTACGTCTTGAATTTTCCAAACACTTCGTCCTTGTGTTTCAGAAAATAAACATGACAAAAACTCGAGGCGTCATCTATGAACGTTACAAAATAATTTGCACGTCCCTGAGATTCGACTTGAATCGGTCCACATATATCGGTATGTACGTACTCACCCGGCTTCGTTACTCGCGAATTCGACTTCTCCCGAAAAGGTTTTCGATGTGCCTTGCCCAGCTGGCACGGCTCGCAGAAAAACTTTTCCGCGTTTTTAACCTTCACGCCGGTTACACGATCGTTCTTGACCATGTCTTCGAGTGCACGAGCTCCGACATGTCCCAAACGCTCGTGCCACATTTTTAAATCGGCCGTTGACACGTTGAGTTCCATCGTTTCTTTCGGTGGTACCACGCGGACGAGCATCCGGTAAATCGCATTGCCTTGATTTACGCCGGTCATGATCACTTCGTCCTTTCGCGACACTGTCACGTGTTCATTGTCAAACCCGCTGAAACACCCTCTCTCGGCACACGCACCCATAGAAAGCAAATTTTTTTTATCTCCAGAATATATAGAACACCTTCGATACGTACTCGGTTCCATCGACCGTCGACAAACGCTTCGAGATTGATATTCCCCTCTCCTTCTATCTTGCACTCAACGTCGTTGCCAAGCACCACAGTGCCGCCGACGCCCGTGCGGAGAGTCTCGAACCACTCGCGTCGATGAGAGATATGTCGAGATGCCCCACTGTCGCCAAGCCAGGCATCTGTTTTATCGACCTCGAGCAGTCGCTTCACTTGCTCCGCCGAGATACCGACACGCTTTTCCCGCGTCGTCGATCCACTCTCGTTCGTCGCGACCACAAGCACATACTGCTGCGAACTAACCCCACCTGTCTCATCACCACTCTGTTTCTTTTGTGGACAATCGCGCGCGTAGTGTCCTTTTTCGTGGCACTTAAAACATTTAATGTCTTTTAGGTCCTTTTTCACTTTTTGTTTCGAGCTCACCGTTTTTTTCTTCGCACCGTTGTTTTTCGCACCACTTTTCTTCACAACAGCTAACACCTCGACAATATCACCGTTCGACCCGTGTCTCATTTTCTCTCGCACAAGTCGTTCCGTCAAATTTTCGATCGTCTGTCTCGCTTCGTCGACATTGTCTCACGCCGTTTGGAAACTACTGTAGCTCGGTGGCAGCCCGGAGAGAATTTTCGCCATCACTGTAGCGTCGGACATCATTTCACCGACATTCTTTAATTGCAGCGCCATGTTCTTAACTCTCGACACGTGCTGCACCACCGTATCGCCCGATTCCATTCGGTACCCGTGAAATTTATTTAACAGAAACAACTTGCTCGATGCCGACTTTTGTTCGTATTGACTGCACAAAGCGTCCCACATTTGTTTCGCGGTTTCACACGTGTTCGGGAGTCGACCTCGACGAGATCGCCCGAATCTTATAGAAACGCTCAGAGATGAGCGAGAAGCGATGTGTAACGCGAATCCGTAGATCCGCTGGAGGATAAGGAGATGTTCAGAAAAAGTCGAGTGCAGATTATTTTCAATGTTTGTTTAATTTTGAATAATAGGAGCGAGCGACGACACGTCTTCCGCGAATCCGACGGATATCTTCAAAATGTCCTGTTAATGACTGCCTTCGACGCGTATCGGAAATCTTGCAGAGCTTCTTGCTAGAGGCTCTCGCGAGAACGGATATCTTGCACGCGGACGCCGGATGTTGCTTGGCGCGAGGCAGAGGACATTCGCGTCACGGTTAACGCGCGTCGACTCTCGGACTCCACACTCTTAACAATTAACTTTCACGATGTCTTAGCACTAATTAATTGAAAAATACAGTTTGAGATATGACCGAATTGACCGCCGCGAAAATATGAATGCGATCGTATGCGAGACAATTCGGACCGATTTGAGACGAGTAAGCCTACTGCGTACGCGACACGAGCGAGAATATGTGAAGTGCGAATGCGAAAAGTCGATGTATTTCGACCGGCTCGAATCGTTGTCGTAGGCAGACTAAATCGTCCGACCGCGGAAACTCGCGCTCTGCCGATGTGAATAACAAGTTTTTCTGATTTCGAACCTTCGAGAACTTGCTGTTTGTCACAGTTTTTCATTCTAAGAAGAATGCGATCACGCATGACACGGGTGACCGCGACGCTGTTTGTTCTCGCTCGTGTTTTATTTTCTGAGGCAATCGTTTTAATATAACGGCGAAATTTAGAAACGAAATTTTAATGTTTCTATTTTGGACAACACATGATCAGCGATATTAGCTGCGATCTCTCGAGAGTCGTCGAAATCAGCATTCTCGCCTTCGCATCCTTTTCCTCCCACGTGTTCTGTACCGCGGCCGTAGCGTCCGCCGCCAACACATCCGTACCGTTCACAACGTTGTGCACTCGCGCTGCCCTGAACAAGGCCACCATCTCGAATTTCCACGTCAGGAAATTCGACCCGTTCAATTTCTCGATATGCCTCACCGAAATATCGTCCGCCATTTTTTACCGTCTCGACCGCGCACGCTATTTCCCGATACAACGAATAACCCGGTTCTCGCCCTCGGGAAAAATATGGCTGCCACGTGCCACACGGTACAACCGACGCACTGCCGAACGACTCTACGAATTTTTCGCTTAGTTTTCCTCCTCTCTCCGCGCGACTGGGCCCATAACCTGTAGACTTTTCTACGGCTCAGTGGGATTAAGGCAGGAAAACACAAAAAATTATGAACGGATATATTTGGGTGAAAAACGTTAAAAATATTTTATTATAATCTTGACCAGAACTCTCACGCTTAATACTTAGCAGGAAGTGAGAACGGCTCAACAATATCCGGCGTCTCGACTAGAGAGCGCTCTGCTCGCCGCGCGGTCATACATTCGATTCTCCCTCGTACGTGCGCACGCAGGCGCGGGAGATACGAGTACGAGAACTCCCTCATTCCAACACATTACACCGTAGCGGATTACTGTTAAATCCAAATTTTCCTGTCATCGGTGTTTCTCCTGATGCAGTAGCCGAAGACTTTGTTGTTGAAGTAAAATGTCTGGTTAGTTTAAAATCGGAGGAGAGGTATATCACAAAAAACAACCGGATAGGTAATAAATATTTTGCTCAAATTCAATTGCAGATGTTTATGCAAAATGTGAAAAAAGATTATTTTTGTATGGCGAAACATGATTTTCAAACTTCACAAAACATAATAGTGATTATTATCAATTACGACGAACAATTCATAATGGAAATTATAAATAAGACCATGACTTTTTGGAAACAAAATATTTTTCCTTTGCTTCTAAATGGAGTAGCAAAGTAGAATGTAAGTAAAGGGGTATTATAAAAATAAATAGATAGATCATTTATTCATTGCCCTTGGGGTTTTGAAGGCGTTTTTCAAAAACGTACCCAAACCTTTACATTCCTCCACCTTTTCATATCCTTTACCCGACCTGGTCCTTTGCGACCTTACAGACTTTCCACCCTTCCCTTCCTCGTACCACCATCTTCTTCCTACCTTCCCCTCTCCCCACCTTCCCTTCTCTTCCCCCCCCCCTATCTTCCTTCTTCTCTCTCTTCTCTCTTCTTCTCTCTCTTCTCTCCTTCCCGTTACCTCTTTCCTTTTCCCTTTCCTCTCTCCTATTCCTCTCCTTTCTTCCTCCAGATCTCCCTCCTCTCGTCCCATATCCATTCTCTCCCTTCTATCCAGATCCTTTTGTTGCCTACTACCACATTTCTTCCGTACCCTCTTTTCATCCTCGCTTTTTCCACCATTCTCCATTTCATTCTTCTCTCCTCCATTCTTAAGTCCTCGTCCACGCCTATCTTCCACGATCTCCTTATCTCTCTCCCTTTCTCCAATATCTCGTCATTGTCCTCTTCTTTTTCCATTTAAACTATTAATACCCTTTTCCCCCCTCCCCTACTCTTTCCTCCACGCTCTCATTTTTACCCTTCTCCCCAATACCTCCTCCATGACTTCTTCCATAACCTCCCTTCTCTCCTCCGGCTCTTTCTCTTCCACTCCTCTCCACACTACATTTCTTCTCCTTCTCTCTCCTGGCCCTCTTCTTGTCCTTTCCTCCTCCCTTCTTCTCTCTTCTATGTCCTTCTCTTCTCCCCTACTCACCCTCTCTTCCTTCATCTCCCTTTCCTTCCTCATCTTGTTCCATTTCTCTTTCCCTCCACTCTCTTCTTCTTGTCTCTCCTCCTCTTTTCTCCTCCTAGTCCTCTCCTCCCCCTTGTCCTCCTTTCTATTTCTTATCTCCTTCTTCTCTTTCCATTTCTTTCCTTTCCTCTCTCCTGTACCTCTTCTGTGCTCTCCTCTATCCTTTCCCGCCTCTCTCTCCCTCCTCTTCTTCTCTCTTCTTTTTTCTTCCCTTCTCCCGACCTGCTCCCCCTTTTCTCCTCCTTTCCTCCACTCCTGTACCTAATCCTTTCTTCTTCTCTTCTTTCTTTACCTCTCTTCCTTTTTCACTGCCTATCTCCTTTGTTTTCTCTCTCCTTTCGTCCTTTTCCTCTACAATTTTCTTCTTCACTGTTTCCCTTGCTCCCCCTCTCTCCCTCTTCACTCTTCTTCCCTGATCCTTCGCCTCCTCTCTCCCTTCTTCTCCTTCCTCTTCACTTTCCTCTTCTTGCAACACCGTTGTTTCCTCCTCTTATTCTCTCCTTCCTCTCCCTCTTCTCTCCAAAATTTCAGCTCTTTCCTTATTTCCCTTACCTCCACCACTAGCTCCTTCAACCACTTTTCCATGTTCACCGTCTACTTTTCTTTCCTTCCGTTTCCTTTTCCCAGCCTTCTTACTTCTCTCCCTTTCTTTCTTTCCTCTCACTTCTTCTTCCACCCTTATCTCCTTCCTTCTCTTTCCTTCCTCTTCTGCTCTTCTCACTCGCTTTCCTATCTCCTGACTCCTTCTTATTTTGCACCACACTTCCGATTGCCTCTAACCTCCGTTCACAATCCGCCATGTGCTTGCACCTTCCGATCCCCCTATATCGACCTCCTCAGTTTTCATCCACGTCTCCTTATCTCTCTCCCTATAACCCCTCTACTTTATCCACATCTTCCGTCTTCCTTATCGATCCATTCTCTGTTCGCTCTATCTATCCACACCTTCCGTCTTCCTTACCGATCCGTTCTCCGTCCGCTCTATCTCCCTGCTTTCTTTTCGTCAACTCTCACGTGCTCCTTTCCTTCTCTCAACCTAACCTCCAAACTTTCTATCTTCCTTCCTTCCCTTTTGCGGTCCTTTCCTCACGCCCTTCCATATATCCCTGCTCCCCCTTGTTCCTCTCATTTCGCCCTTCTTGCACCTACCTTTCCTTTTCCTCCTCTCTCCTTACACTCCTCTCCTCTTTTCCCTCTTCATGAGCACATTTCCCCCGTGTTCACTCTATCCCACCGAAAACGGAAGTCCTATAAAAATAAATAAACGTGCATATATTTTCAATATTTATTGTGCTATAAGTGGTAACTGAATATTAATTAAATCTGCAGCCACAATGATCATATCATCTACGGTGTCTATTGTGTCATGATGAATGGTAGAATGCGGCTTTAAAATATTAAATTCTTTTATTCTTCTAAAAACTCTTTCTACATGAATCCTTAAGCTAGCGATACACCGAGTCTCTACCACTTCCTCCTTCGTCGGTTTTGAATTACTCGAAACATTGGGCGGTCGAATTAGAATACATCCTTTTTTTTGTAATAGATGTTCAATGTTTTTGAAACCTCGATCAGCCATGACTGCACAGTTTTCCGGTAGCTCATTTTAATACTGGCTGAGGTCCACGATCGCAGCATCGGACGTCCTCCCACAAAAACCTTCTGATATAAAATTAATAGTTCCATCCGGTGACATTGATATTAAATATTTAAATATGTTACATTTTTTGTATTCAGACCACGTAACACTTTGATTAATCGCATTGCTAGGTTTCTGAATTTCAATTTCCAAACAATATATTATTGATTGTACATGACTGTACCGAGCACGAAATGGCAAAGGCAGATTCAATTTGATAGATTCTGTCGAAGGCCAAACTATTAATTGTTTTAAATAATGTGCTATAATGGGGAGAGTTCTCCTAAAAACAGCACTCGCGTTACTAGCATTAACACCAAAATCATCCCCGATTCTTGCGAATGAATCGTTTAATTAAATTTTAGTAACGGTTAAGCAAATTTCCTCTATACTAATTCCCGTTTCTTTGCTTAAAAGCTGTATAAAAAAGGCATTGTCCGGAATATCCAAGTACATTTTCGGTTTATTTAGAATGGCCATCATTTTCATATTCCTCGTTAACGTCTTCTGCTCCAATGTATTGTGCTTCACTGCCTCTTTGCTAATTGTTTCCTCAGATGGTAGATATTCATCGCAATCATCCAGTGTATCATTGAGAGCATTTGTCACATTCGTGGCCGACGTTGAGTCAGATTGTACAATTACATTCTGACGAGTTTTTGTTCTGTGGAACATGAAGCATCTCGCATCGCTGGCACGTTTTGTACATATTTGCTACGCATTGTCTTATGGTCACGAATTTTCACTTGAATACCAACATCTTTGCATTTTGGCATTGCATCATCGCTCCAATCGATTTCAACAGCAGCCCCTTGATGTTAAGTCATTGAAAGATCATCTGCGGGTGAATGATTAATATCTTATTTATACACAGTTCAATTCAATGAAAATTATGTGCTCAATAATAATTTTAATATTATTTCAATTACAAATGTTGGTGTCAATATGCAACGACTTGGCTGTAATAGATTCTGCACATTCACATTCCCTGCTAGTATCGATTACTGCTACAGTTTGTAGGATTTCGTTCAAAGTTTTCATTTTCTGGCGCTTCAGAACTCCTGGACGCGTCGGTTTGACATGACAACGTTATCTATCAGGTTGACAATCAAATATCTCAGGTAGTGCACTTTTTCTCAGTTGTACAGATGCATTCCGATCGAGTCGTACTCTCGTATAATTTTCTATATTTTCTTGCAACTTTAACGGAACATTACGATTACATTTTGTTAAATATATACACAAATGAAAGTTTAACTTACATTGAAATGATCTTGACAGCAAAACAAGCTGGTGCTGAGCGACATCGATGAAGCATCATTCCGTCTTGCGATTTCGAACCATTTCTTCTTAATATCTCCTTTTGGCACCGATACAGAAATTTGAGAAGGCGTAGAAATAGTTGTACTCTTACACAAGGGAACAAAGCACCACTTGTAACTGCGTTTTTTTACTGCATTTTGCACGTTTTCTGCGTTTTCGGTCATTTTCAATGCTTTCGAAACCAGTGCTGTCAAACCTGTTTACTGAATAATGATGTAACGATGCACCCCCCATCGTTACCCGGCAGTAGACCGCCGGAAGTCTGCCGCCCGGCGAACACCAGCCGGGCAGGGGCAGAGGCGCCGAGCGCCCATTTTTAAACGATTATGCGAACGACCGTACGACCGTTACACGGCCGCCGTAACAAAAAACTCGGAAAACCGAGCACCGCCGAGTGCTGCCGTAAAAGCCCGAGCGACACCCGCCGAAACGCCGCGCCGTTTCGCCCAGGGGAGATGACGTGTTTACCGTAATTATCCGCCGAAAAACAACACGTCATTATCCCCACCCGGGGGCGAACGACGCGGTTACCGTTAGACGCTCGGGTATATAACGGCAGCATTTTTACATCCCGGCACCAGAACGATTTCTGAATCCTCTCGAGCAGTACGCTCCGAGCCGATACCAGAACCGATCCTAAAAAACTCGCATAAAACGAAGGAACGTGAGATTGACGCGTACGCAGTCTCCGCCGAGCATTCTCGGTCTCCTCACCGCCTGCGAAATCCTATCAAAAGTCCGACCTCATCTAACGATAGCGGAGAGTTCGCCGCTATCTAAGATTCGGTCTAAGATCCGACCGCTACCGCTAAACGGACCGGCGAGTTCGCCGCTCCGTCGGGGCTTCTCGACTCCCGATAGCCATCCTCTATCCGCGTACGGAAGCAAGGAACGGAGAGTTCTCCGCCCGATCGAGGATTCTCGATCTCCGACCGCATCCCCCCGCACACCTGGGAATACGCGGATAAGAACACGCGAACGCACCGACACGGTTTTACCGTGAGCCAGCAATTATAATCGCACTGAGATACGTAATCGTATCACCCGATATAATCCCGCGCGCCGTCAAAATAAACACGGCCTTGCCGTACACGCGCCGGTCGACCGCGCCCTGTTTCTTGCGCGTTTCCCGCGCCGTCAAAATAAACACGGCCTCGCCGTACGTCGCCGAATATCTTAAGCGGTTCGATACATCGAACATCGCGCAGACTAACGAACGCGAATTGCATCTAACGCGTTGCATTATCCGCCGCGCGCTAGCTTCACGAAACATATTGTAAATAGACCATTGCCGAAAGAGGCGAATAAATACGCTACGTTATAACTAAAGCTTTTCGTGTGTCTCACCTTTTCACGAGCCCTGATCCCGACCGAGTTCATCCGCGCGCTCGCGAAAAGTAACCCCGTTACAATGACGTCACATCGACGACGCCATCAAGGCGTGCGAAAAATTGGGCGTTTCAATCGATTGCAATTTTCAAACTCGCTAAAAAAATTATTTAACGGTTTTTGATTACTTTTGTTATTATAATAATTGTTTTTAGCATCAGAACTTTAATTTGAAATAAAAAAACAAAAAATCGTGGAGGACCCTATTGCTAAAATTAGAGAACGTCTTTCGATAAACAAAACTAATGGGCAGCCGATGGGAACTAAACGTCTAAACGTACAAAGTTTTACCGAGGGAGAAAACGGGATAAAATACGCGGTCGAAGTAACGAATAAATTTGCGGTCTTAGAGGAAATAGATGAATCGGATGATAACGCGGTTAACAAACAATGGGAAAACATACGCGACGCGATAGTAAAATCGGCGGAACCCATCTACTACCACGTAGATTTTTGTAAAAGGAACAGGAATAAGTCGTGGTTTGACGAAGAATGCATAAAAATTGCTAAAGTACGAAACGAAGCGCGCATCACATAGCTAACTCATAATACGGAGGAAACTCGAGATCAGTTTCTCAATAATAGGCAAGCGGTTCACGTTATGTTGAAAAATAAGAAGCGTCAATATCTAAAACGTAAAATCGAAGAAATAGATGAAAATTGTTAAAGCAGTAATGTCCGCGGTATGTACATGGGGATAAATAAGTTTAGAAAGGGATTCCAAGCTAAGACGGAAATGGTGAGGGATGAGAACGATAATTTAATTACAGATGCAACCGGAGTATTAAACACTTGGAAAAATTATTTTGATCGATTATTAAATGTTGAATTTCAAAACGGAAAATAGAGAGTCTTGAGATTCACACGGCTGAGCTCATGATTAATGAACCAACGATTATAGAAGTAAAAAGCACGATTAAGAGACTAAAGAATCACGAAGTACCGGGTATTAATTTGATTCCGGCAGAACTAATTAAATGGGGGGGAAGTAGATTATTGGAAGAAATTCATAAATTAATTAATGTAATTTGGAATAAAGAAGTATTGCCGGAACAATGGAAAGATTCAATTGTTATTTCGATTTTCAAAAAGGGGGACAAAACTGTAATAACTATAGGGGCATCTCACTTTTACCAACCTGCTATAAAGTTTTGTCGAATATTTTATTAATGAAGCTGGCACCATATGCAGATGAAATAATTGGGGATCATCAATGCGGTTTTAGAAGAAATAAATCGACTGCAGATTAAATATTTACTATTCGGCAAATTTTGAAGAAAAAATGGGAATTTGATCAACTGGTACATCAACAGTAGTATAGGAAGGAGAGTTCTAAGCCATGGTCCTCTGAGGGGGGGTGAGGGGCGAGGGGAAACCAGCGCGGGGGGTATGACGTCACGCGGAGGAACCGCGGCGAAACCGGTAGGCGAGGGGTCCGCGGAGAGGGGGGAGGGGAACCACGGCAAAACCGGTAGGCGAGAGGTCCGCGGAGAGGGGGAGGGAGACCGTGGCGATTCCGGTAGGTGAGGGGTCCGCGGGGAAGAGGGAACGCACACGTCCGCGAGTAGGTGTGAAAGAGATAGCGCGAGGCGTCCGCAATGTGTGGGAGAGGGATAGCGCTAATGATATTCTATGGGCGTGGGAGAAGGATAGCGCAAGGCGTCCATATGAGCGTAAGACAAGGATAGCGTTCGCATGCACGTTGAAAAAGGATGGAGCGAAGATATTGCATGCACGTGGGAGAAGGATGGCATTCGCATACACGTTGGAAAGAGATAGCGTACAGATATGAGAGAGAGAGAGAGAGAAACAGCGCAAGATATGGCGGGAAGAAGGAAGGAGGAAATTAAATAACATTTTTAATATTAATACAATTTTTTATTTATAGAAGTGTGTATATACATGTGTTGTGTGTGTGTTGTGTGTGGGCGTGTTAAAAAAAAATAATAATAAAAATAATAATAATATTAATCATATTCGTGGGAGAAGCATGGCGCTAATGATATTCTATGGGCGTGGGGGAAGGATAGCGCGAGGTGTTCGCATGGACGTTGGAGAGAGATAGCGCGAGGCATCCACGAGAAGGAAAATGATAGCGTACGGGTATGAGACGGATAGCGCGTGGGTGCTTGCGAGTAGAAAAAGGATAGCGTAAGGGAATATGGTGGAGGCGCAGAAATAATTGACACTCTTTTAATAATAATAATAATGTCTATTCAATAATTTGTGTGTGTGTGTGTGTGCGTGTGTAATATAAAAATATATAAAATATAAAAATATATAAAATATAAAAATATATAAAATATAAAAATATATAAAATATAAAAATATATAAAATATAAAAATATATAAAATATAAAAATATATAAAATATAAATATAATAGAAAATATAATAGAAAATAGTAAGATGATATGTAAAAATATAATAATGTTGACGCTTTTGAAACAAAAAACAAGTGTTATTAGTATATTAATCTAGTTTGAACGTACTAAAATTTTAAAAAGAAGATATTTACAGTTAGTTCTATGCTTCTTGTTCGGAGGTTCTTTTAGCTCTTCCAGTTCCCAATCTTCATCACCGAAATAATCACTGTAATCGTCATAGGGTTCGAGCTCGAAAAGCTTTCGAAAGCAAAAGATATCATTAAGCGGAAATATTTCCGCCCACTCGCGGGCCTCTTGGGTGTCACCCCTCTACAAGATCTTTTTGTGCGTTTTGCCGCAACATACGCACCCTCTGTCGATGCCGTATATTTACAAATCCGTCTATGCGGACATCGATGAGGCACTGTAAATATAATGTAAAAATTATAATACACAATTTGCACAAAAGATGTACACCACAAAACTACGTACCCACGGTAAAAATACAACCTTTGCAGCATCTAATATCGTTTGATAAAATTGAGTTGCTCGCCGCGACATATTAATTATCTTTTGAGCCATTTTTGTTTTTTCACTTCACCTTACTTCTCTCAAAAACTGTACTTGAAGACTGTCAGACACTTTATGACAGACACAACGGGATAGACATCATCTCGTTTAAACATTTTAGAGTAGGAGAAATATCACTTACAAAGAACGCTTACCTTCTGCACTTGATAAGAAAACAAAAGTTAGCATGTTTCCGCAGAAAACTATCGATAGTTAAAGTCTTTTAAACACGAATAATGTTATTATAATATGTAAACCGCTATTAAACTACTATCGAACAGGTATCCAACAGCTATCGAACCACTTCGAACAGCTATCGAACAGCTATCGAACGGCTATCAAACGGCTATCTAACAGCTTTGAACAGCTATCAAACGGCTATCGAATAGCTTTGTACAGTTATCGAACGGCTATCGAACGGCTATCGGACAGCTATCGAACGGCTATTGAACAGTTTTGAACAGTTATCGAACGGCTATCGAACAGCTTTTGAAACACTATCGAACAGCTATCAAACGGCTATCGAACGGCTATCGAACTGCCATCGAACCACTTTGAACAGCTATCGAACAGCTATCGAACGGCTCTCGAACAGCTATCGAACAGCTTTAAACAGCTATCGAACAGTTTTGAGCAGCTATCGAACAGCTTTGAACAGCTATCGAACGGCTATCGAATAGCTATCGGACGGCTATCGAACAGCTATCGAACCACTATCAACTACATGAAACGACAAATTAATTACTTATATACCAATATAATAAATATTTAAAAGAATATGTCTATAGACATGTAACATTTATATTTTAATTAAATGGCTGACGCTGCTATCTAATGTCACGTACTGGGATAAGAAAGAAAAAAAGTGAAGAACAAAAGAGAATAAAAGAGAATAAAAATATATTTTAACAATAGTTTATTCTAAATAATGTTTGGGTGAATCTTTATGATGATTCGTCCACCAATTAAATATCAAAATGATCTAACTATAATAATTGTATTTCCTTCTTTATATGGCATTGGTTTTTATTATTTGTTATATTCCTAAACGGTTTGATTTACAATTTGCACTGCATCACGTAACTCTATTCGTTTTCGTTTAATATCTTTATTTAACTGCGCTAATCGATCAATTAATTCTCTAAGTTTATTATCTGATTTTTGACGCTGATCATAGCCTAACAGTATTTTACTCGCGGTAGTATTGATTGATTTATGCAATGTATTGTTAATAACAAATTGTACATTGCCTAATACGTTTTTTCAATTTTCGGTCTTGTAGCTTATTTTCAACAAGCTGATTTTAGAAAACGATTTTTTTCAACTTAATCATTAGCCCAAGGTGAAATGACAATGGTCATGCTTTATTTTTTATTCGTTTAAAAAAGAGCGAAGTTTTTTGAAGAAAAGGCTGTTCCATGATCGCCAATGATTCGTTTGAAGTCCAAATAAATCGAAAAAATATTTAAAAATTTTATGACTTCTACGGTCTATAGCGAATTTAGTCGAAAAAAGCCAAAAGTAAATCGCATGCGTCCATATACAATCCAGTTTCTGTTAAAGAGTTATATATACATAATACAGATGATGTAAATAATTCTATTTTTAAACGCTCGAATGTTTGTACGCATTCTTCATTGAATACAAATTTTGCATTCTTTTTTAGACTAGCACTTGTAGGAACCTAACTTTACATGCGCAATTTTTAATAAATTTTCGGAAATAATTAATTAAGAAACTCTGTAATTCATTTACATTTATTGGCTAGGTGTGTGGGTAGTCTAAATAATTTGGATATATTGTTTACACATAGTAATGCCTTTTGCCGTAATTAGATATCCCAAATATTCAATTTCTTTTTTAAATGTATATTTTTCCAAATTTAACTCTATATAAACTGTAATTCTTTAAATAAATTAATACTTTTTTAAAATTTCTAGGTTTTCCGCTACAGTAAATGTAGATATTAATATAAAATCAATATGTATCAAAATTTTATTTGAACGTATCAGTGGATCAAAAATTTGTAGAACTCTTTCTAGAAATTCGGCTAGAGCCTGTAAATATCCGAAAGGCATTTTAACAAATTCATATTGCCCAAAATGAATGGTAAAAGGGAAATATTTAGTATGTTCCGTATGTATCAAAATTTGATAAAAACCATCTTTTAAATCTAAATTGTTATACATTTGGGTAAAAGTTCAGATTAACTTACACCTCACGGATCGTTTTCATTTTCACATATATTATAGAGGGCACATTCCTAAGTAATACGCACTTTGAATTTTGTGGCGCTCTCTTCTGGTTCCAGAGATATGCAATTTTAAAGTTTCACAGTTTTAATGCTTTCTCTGTTATAAAATAAGAAAAAATAAAGTTTGTTTACGTTGTATTTGTGTAAAGCAGACGTGGAAAAAGTGTTTGTTTACATTTCTGGAAACGAAGCTCCTTGAATTTTTCCATTTTCCACGCGAAGCGAGGTTCAATGCAAACCTATGTCTAGTTTTTTAATATTGGAGCCCCCCCGCAAGGGGGGCGGAACATACTGTCTCCACGCATATACTTTTTAATGCGTAAATATAAAATGGAAAGTTGTAAACCCATGTGAAACCTTATTTTGCATTAAAAAGTATATGCATGAGACAGTATGTTCCGCCCCCCCCCCTGCGGGGGGGGCTCCACTATCAAAAACTAGACACATAGGTTTGCGTTGAACCTCGCTTTGTGTGGAATAGCAATTGTGGGAAAGTATAATGTATAATTTTTTATATCTTATTAAATGATATTTATTTTATAAATCATGTTAAATATAGCGAATAGGGGACTCAGCCCCAATGACCTTGACCTTGACATATGTTGTCAAGGACATAATTCTGAGTAACTTTTTCTTCTAATTTAATCGTCGCTCGTTGCTTATTAAAAAGTTATTAACAAAAAAAGTTTGGAATATACCAAAGTACATGCACGGATAGGAAGCACGCGCGCGCGCACACACACACACACACACGGGGGGGTGCAAGAGGGGCCTTCGGCCCCCCTCCCGTACCCACCCCGCGGGTAGGCAGGGTGGACCCCGCTTTACAACTTACAAAGTACATGCTACATTGTAAAACGAGGTCCACCCTGCCTACCGGCGAGGCGGGTGCGGGAGGGGGGCCGAAAGCCCCCCTTGTCCCCCACCGTGTGTGTGTGTGCGCGCGCGCGCGTGCTTCCTATCCGTGCATGTACTTTGGTATATTTCAAACTTTTTTTGTTAATAACTTTTTAATAAGCAACGAGCGACGATTAAATTAGAAGAAAAAGTTACTCAGAATTATGTCCTTGACAACATATGTCAAGGTCAAGGTCATTGGGGCTGGGTCCCCTATTCGCTATATTTACACTTATATTTTTTTTGAACATCCTATATATGTAAAAACTTGTGTTTATTTCAGTTCATATGTGTAGTATACGTAGGACTATTTCTGTAAACTAACTTAAATATCCAGTTTTTCATTGTCAGACTATGTATAAATCTTGATTTTTACAAATTTTTGTTTGTTAATAACTATTTAATAAGCAACGAGCGACGATTAAATTAGAAGAAAAAGTTACTCAGAATTATGTCCCTGATAACATATGTCAAGGTCAAGGTCATTGGGGCTGGGTCCCCTATTCGCTATATTTACCCCAAAAAACATAAACACGCAAGTAAGATATAGTGAAAGGATCATAGAAATAAATGCGAAAATTATGATACTTCAAAATCGCATATCTCTGAAACCAGAAGAGAGCGCCACAAAATTCAAAATGCGTGTTACTTAGGAGCTTGCCCTCTATAATATATGTAAAAATGAAAACGATCCGTGAGGTGTAAGTTAATCTGAATATTTACCGATTAAGTAGCCTCAGATCAACGCACATTTTTTTTTCTGTTTTTTCGTGACACCAAAATAATTCGAGAGCAATAAGCTAAAATACTAGGTTTAATAATGTTGCGCTTTAATAAATCATCTATAATTTTTTTGAAGCTCATTTTTCTCAGTAATAGACATTCGGTTTGTAACATAAACAGGGAATTATCTTTTAAGTATACTTGAACACTATAGTCATCACCACACATTTATTTTTTCAATTACTTATCTACTTCCATAAATGTTTTTAATAAATTGCATCAAGTCATTATCTAAATTATTAGTTATAGCATCATACTGCTCTTTGGTTTCAATAACATTTATAGTCAAAATATCATGTATCATTGCTTGAAAGGTATTAATAAGCTCAAACGCTATTCTTATAATATGTTAGTTTTAGATTAGAATTATTAATAAATTCGCGACCAATAATAATAATAATATCATAACACATGGTTTTATTATCGACAACTAGGAACATAATGTCAAATCATAAATCATTTATGCCTTCGAAAATAATCCGGTCGTATATTTTACCATATATTAATATGGAAAACTCATTGATTTCTTTGTAACTGTGTTTGCTTTTTACTCTAAATAATTCTTTACTATTAAATAACTTTTCGTATACCGTTTCTAATTAAATTTATTGGACTATTGGTATCTATCAATGCCCGAATTGCTATTTTATCGTTATTAACTCTACGAATGAGAATATACGACCTTGGTTTGCTGTGAGTACCGATTTACATTATATTCTCAGCAGGAAGAGAAGTAGCGTCAAACATCGATGTAGACGGGAATGTTGCTTGTTCTTCCAGATGATTTCATGCAGAGACGTGACTAGGGCTTCCTTCTTAGGACATGAAGGATAGAGATGACCCCACTTAAAACATATTATCATAACGATTCAACAATCCTTTGATAAATGTTCAAGTTTCTTGCAGGTGAAGCAATTTTTCTTTTCGACAGCTGAAGTCGAGGTTTCTTCTTCGTTGGATATTTAGATAATTCTTTTCTTCGTGCGGAAACATTATCCTTTATGATTTTGCGTACATGTTCGATGAAATCAGGAACATTATTAATCCATGTATTCAATATCAGTCTTCGAAAATTGAAATCTTTTTAACTCCATCGGCTAAGAACTCTATCTTTTCCTATTCTGAGAAAGTTAGCGATTGCATCAAGTTTAATTTTGCTTAGGCGCAATCAATAAATTTTTCCATATGTGATTTTCAAAAGGGAGCGCTGATTCGTGCCAAAGTTGCAGTGTAAGATTTCTTCCGTTCAAAGTATCACCTCAGTTGGAATTTAAATTCTTTTTACATAGATATTAATTTCAGCGGTTGGCGAAGGATAGCGCGAAGTATGGATATGGGAGAAGGATAGCGCGATGTACCGCGTTTGCATGGGAGAAGGATAGCGCGAGGTATGGCGTTCATGACTTGGAAAAAGATAGGCAGCTATCGTAGGAGTCCGCGGGAAGCGGGAGCGGATGAAGGAAGGACTTATGAAATAAATAATATTTCTAATAATAATAAATACAATTTTTATTCATTTATTGTGTGTGTGTGTTTGTGTGTTTGTGTAAAATAAAAGATAATCTAATAATATTAGATAATATTAGATAAATATAAGATAATTAATAATCTAAAGGTTCATGAATATCGCCCATAGGCGCTGGATACGCATGGTGCGGCGAAAATAAAAATGTCAGTTCGAAAATTTGTAGGTTGAAGCAGAAGAGACCTGCGATTATGATCGCAATTACGCGGGCTTCTATGAGGATATATATATTTTGCCTTCGAAAGCTCTTCGGGCTCGAACCCTACGATGATTACAGCGATTTTTTCGGTGATGAAGATTGGGAGCAGGAAGAGCTGGAAAAGCTTCCGAAAAAGAAGCATAGAACTAACTATAAGTATCTTATTTTTAAATGTATAATACATGAAAATTTACTAATAAAATTCGTTTTTCTCTTCTAAAAGCAACAGCATATTATTAGTAGCAACAGTAGTATTCTTATATTTTATTTTATTTTATTTTATTTTATATTACATTATATTATAGTAGTGTAATAGTTTTTTAAGTTGTATATATATATATTGTATATATTTTATACACGCACGCACGCACGCACGCACGCACAAATTATTGAATAGACATTATTATTGATATTAAAAGAGTGTCAATTATTTCTGCGCCTCCACCATATTCCCTTACGCTATCCTTTTTCTACTCGCAAGCACCCACGCGCTATCCTTCTCATACCCGTACGCTATCCTTTTCCTACTCGTGGATGCCTCGCGCTATCTCTCTCCAACGTCCATGCGAACATCTCGCGCTATTCTTCTTCCACGTCCATGCGAACGCTATTCTTGTTTTACGCTCATACGGACGCCACGCGCTATCCTTCTCCCACGCCCATAGAATATCATTAGCGCTATCCCTCTCCCACACATTGCGGACGCCTCGCGCTATCTCTCCCATACCTACTCGCGGACGCGTGCGTTCCCTCTTCCCCGCGAACCCCTCGCCTACCGGATTCGCCGCGGTCCCCCTCCCCCTCTCCGCGGACCCCTCGCCTACCGGTTTTGCCGCGGTCCTCCTCCACCCTCTCCGCGGACCTCTCGCCTACCGGTTTCGCCGCGGTTCCCTCGCGTGACGTCATACTCCCCGCGCTGGTTTCCCCTCGCCCCCCTCAGAGGACCATGGCTTAGAACTGTCCTTGCTATACTACTATCAACTCTACATTGATTTTAAAAAAGTATGATTCGATAAAACGGGAGAGAATGTTTGAAATTTTGATTCGTTTGGGGATACCTAAAAAATTGGTTAACTTAGTTCAAGTTTGTTTAAAAGATACAAGAAGTGGAGTAAAGATTGGTAATCAAATGTCGGAAATTTTTAATATTCATAGCGGTTTGAAGCAGGAGGATGCATTGTTACCTCTTTTGTTTAATCTAGTATTGAAATATGCCATTAGAGAAATGCAGAAGAGTGAAGGTGGTTTGCATATAACTCAATTATTAACATACGCGGACGATATTGTTTTGCTGGGGGATAATAGTAAAACAATAATTAATAACACAAAAACTTTATTAGATAAAACGAAAAAACGGGTTGCAAATAAGCGTCGAAAAAACTAAATATATGGTCACTAATAGAATTCAGAATATTCAAAATGGCAGTGACTTGGCCGTTCGTGATAAAGTATTTGAGCGGGTCAGTAATTTTATGTATTTAGGATCGATTTTAAACCAAACTAATGAAATAAGAGAAGAGCTTAAGAAAAGAATTAATTTGAGGAATGCGTGCTTTTATTCGATTAATAAATAGTCGGTTCGCGGTTGTTTTCTAGGCGCCTGAAAATTAGAATTTACAGAACGATTATTTACCGGTAGTCCTTTATGGCTGCAAAGCGTGCTGTCTTACGTTACAAGACGAAAAAAAATTTAGGGTATTCGAAAATAAAGCACTTCGAAAAATCTTTGGTGCAAAACGCGATGAGGAAACGGGCGAATGGAGAAAATTACATAACGCGGAATTGCATCAATTATACAATAGTCCGGATATTATTAACATCGTGAAATCGCGTCGATTAAGATGGGCAGGTCACGTGGCGCGTATGGAGGATGATCGAACCGCATATAGAATACCATAGACATAGTATATCTAGACCGAGCGTTTGCCTTTATTTAAGGAGTGGAGGTAAAGGTGCACCTAGAAAATGACACACTCTGTTTCGTGCCCCTTGCGTTCTCTCTCTTTCATACATGCGTAGAAATAGAGGAACGGGGAAATGGAACTGGGAACTGCGAAGTGAAGACCATACGTACATGTGCGTACATGATCCTGCAACTACGTTTTAAACCGAAAATTCCATCGAAGAGAAATAATACAAAATGTAAGTATTTGTTTACTACTTGCTACATCAACCGCTATATATGTAGAGAAATTAGAAAAAAATTTACGTTTTATTATTTAAAGACGTACACTGAATTAGAAAACTTCGATGCTGTTTGGATGGCTGAGAAAAACAAAGAATACGAGAAACACATTATGAAGGACGCGCATGGATTGTTAGCCAAATTAGTCTCAGATTTTAATCCTGAACAATTTGATGATCTATTTGATTATCTGCTTTACTGCATGGTATTCTGCAGCTACGCATTGGACAAAATACTGCTAGGAAGAAATAATATAAAAGGTAAGTATTGTTTACTATTCGCTACATCAACCGCTATATATGTAGAGAAATTAGAAAAAAATTTTACGTTTTATTATTTAAGAACATACACTGACGTTAGAAGACTTCGATGCTGTTTGGATGGCTGAGAAATACGAAGAATACGAGAAACACATTGTGAAGGACGCGCATGACTTGTTAGCCGAATTAATCTCAGATATTAGTCCTGAACAACTTGATGATCTATTTAATCATCTGCTTTACTGCATGGTATTCTGCAGCTACGCATTGTACAAAATACTGCTAGGAAGAAATAATATAAAACGTAAGTATTGTTTTCTAAATAGAGCTATCATATTCTTAATCGAAATGATAATTATTTTCATTTATCATTATAGCAAAAGTGCGACTAGAATTGCAATGGTTAACAATGGTTAAGTGCAACATATGCTGGAAAGAACATTCTGTTTTATTATCACGGCAATTTCACAGGTAATGTATAAATTTAGAGATATGGTTAGATTTTATAACTTTATATTTGTACTATATATAAATATTCTTCAGTTTCAATCGAAAGTAACGCAATATTCTATATGTTTATTTTTCCATCAGATGCAGAAAGGCGAGAAAAATGGTTTAATAGATAATAATAATAATAACAAATAATTGCTTAAAAAAATACATTGTAAATAATTTTCTTAAAAACAATTATTTTTTTAGCCTGCGTATAATAAAAAATAATAATGATAGAGGCTCTCTGGATTAAAATCAAATATAATAGAAAAGGGCATTTAGAGCCAAGCGCGGTACGTAGTGCGCAAACTGTTTATTATTAGTGATAAATTAATACCAATATAGATTTCGAACGTTTCGACCCTTTATTTGGATCATCTTCAACGCAAAAGTTAAACTATCAAACATAAATTTAACTTTTTCTTAAAAATAATTATTTTTTTTATACTAATTGATTTGTCTCATTAAAATGATCTTAAGATTATTAGTTAGAAAGTTTGTTTCTTCCTTCTCTCAGTATTACAATAAATCAACAATTTTAATTTGACTGGGTTTTCATTACTTCTATCCTTTTATATGTATAAATCCTGTTTCTAATAAATACTAATCCAATGAGAGGCCTGTTCTTGAATCGAACAATTTGGGCAGTTTGTCATTAATTCATATATAATAATACAATCAGTATTAGCTAAATTTTAATGATAATGATTAAAAAATTGAGACGCACTTTCTCTAATTATATTATTTTATATAAATTAATAATGAACTACCCAATTATTTAGCTCAAATAGGCCTTCCACTGTTTTTATTGGTTAATATAATAAGCTTGAGGTATTAAATCATATCTAATAAATACTACTTCGAAAGATGATATTTTAATTATATAACTAGATGTTAAGAGCTGATCTCTGAACTAAAATGATTTCAAGATTGTAAGTTAGAAAGTTAATTTATCTTTTCTCTCGATATTACAATGATATCAATGATTTTAATTTGACTGGATTTTTATTATTTTACATTAAGACTTTTACATTAAGAAATTTTTATTTTAAGTAGGCTTCTAGTAAGCCTACAATTTTCGAGGTTCTTTCATATTGTGCTGTTATCATATTAAAGCGATATATTCTTATGTTTTAAAATATGGTAAGTTTATTTGCATTTTTGAACATACGGCATGTTCCGGGACCGATAAAATTTTTTTTTTAATTGTAAAGTGTCTATCTTTCTAAATATATAAATTTTAATTTTGAACTAATAAAGACTACTCCAAAAGATCATATTTCAGTTATATAACTAGAAGAAGAGAAAACTGGAATTTAATTTTTAGACAGGTAAAGTGACAAAATTATGACCAGTAAAGAACATTTTTTCTCAACGTAATTTCCATTTACGTTATAGCATTTTTGCCATCGACGTATTAATGCGTTAATACCGACAGAATAGAAGGAGATGTCCTGATGTCTGGACCACTGTAACACACTTCCCAGAGAACCATGTAAAAACTGCCAACTTTCCATCTGTTTGGCCCCTTAAAATTTGGGCGGCAGGCGCTTTCAGTCAGAAGATGAGCTTAAAACGTGTGTGTTACAATGATTCAGATGTCAGGACAAACCTTTTTATTCTGCCGTTATTAACGCATTGTATGGTACATCGATGGGTAAAATGCTATGATGTAAATGGAAATTACGTTGAAAAATAAATGTTCTTTAGTGGTTATAATTTTGTCTCTTTATCTGTCTAAAAATTAAATTCCAGTGTTGACGTGAACAACCAAGATATATATTCTCTAAAATCTTTAATTAACTTGAATATAATGTTCTGAAATCAACCAAGCGGCTTGTGTACTGGAAACTAGCATTAGACATGAAAAGGATGAAAATGTCCCAGAAACTGCCCTTCTAATCTGATGTCCTGGAAACATTTGCTGTCCCGGCATCTACCAATCTGTGAATGTCCTGGAAACTGCCACATTAGGTTTTTTTTCTTAGAACGAATAAGAATACATTTGTTTTGTTTAAATAGAATGTAAAAAATAGCAAGAGAAATATATTAGAAGCATTTTCAAGCGATTTTATTTTTTGTTCCGGAAACTGCCCCTGGACAAACACATATATATATATATATATTTATTTATATAGCTTATATAATAACATTTATACTGTTGCAATAATTATCAGAAATAAGATATATTACAATAATGTACACGTGAAACACATCTATATATACATATATATATGTTTGTCCAGGGGCAGTTTCCGAGACTTTTGACATTTTGTATAGGCAGATTCCAAGACATTTGGCATTTTCCAGACCAGTCCTGGAAAAAATCTAGGTCCTGCGGCAGTTTCCAGGACGTCCTGGAATCTGCTGTATGATATATAAGGGCAGATTCTGATATATAAGGGCAGATTCCGGGACTGTACAACCAGATGTACGTACATTCAGATGTATATACAAATATATTGGCGTATTTAATTACATATATTATAAAATTATTACATATAAAAGGATGAATAATCTATAAATATAGTCGACCTTTATATAAAAAGTTACAATAATTGATATATTCTTGTAATTTGTGCTCGAAACGTATAATTCAAATATTAACTTTTTCAAAGTGGAACGACAATTGCGAAAAAAGTCATTTTGCATTTTTCGATGTATTTATTGTGTTTTATTATTAAATAAAAGAAACAATCAAATAAGCCTTCAAGCATACTGAAATATGCAATCCGCGTTGAATTAAAAATCCTTTTCCGTTGCGCATTTCATGTTTGTCAATGTATTACAATTACAAAGTATAAGAGCAGATTTTTTTGACTGAAAATAGATATTGCTCACGTTAACGAATCGTAATAATATCCATACATTATATAAGGTGTCCTATCTATCAGGATAAAGAAATATATCAGGATAAAGAAATTATTGCCCCGATTGGTCAATCAAACACTTTCAATATTTACAGCAAGACACGTCAAGATGAACCTTAATATTATCTTTTGAAGGATTTACATTTACACTGCATCTTAAGGTTAGATAAAAGAAAGATTAAATCATTAGTTCCTCATTACCTATGATGCTATTGGATGCTATGCAGAGAATCGATGTGCGCAGTCGCTATTGAAAAGAGATGCTAAATAAAGTAGACTGTTATTATTATTATTGGCTCTCGCCGTCTTTCGCAATGTATTATGGGTTTTGAGGGACAATTCATAGGCTGCATTGATGACTTAACTTTTCTTTTATTTAACATTACTGCATCTGATGTCCGTCACGCGACATCTAATATCCAATAAAAGAATTTGGTTTCTAGGAATCATTAACTGGGTGCATTTAATACGACAAGCTTTCATCGAGCGCTTAAGGTGCCTTTACATGGCAGCGTCAAGCGTCAAGCGTCGAGCGTTAAGCGTCTGCGCAGAATATTGTTGCCCAGAATTATATTTCATTTATTTTATTATATAACAGATGTGTGTGTGTGTGTGTGTGTTATTATTATTATTAATCAAAGATATATTATGAAACGTTACTACTCTGGCAATGTAAATTAAAATAAAATTAAAATACAAATGCGGCAAAAGATTTTGGATGGTTGAAATATTCAAATAAATAAGACACAAAAAGGAATTCACAAATGACAAAACGACACAGTTTGAAAAACTATTGTTAAAAGTAGGAAATGATTTAAAGGAGCAGTATGTTATAAACATGCAGGAAAAAAAATATGAAAATTATATCCCTTAATCCTTGATTAGATTCTAATATTCTGCTGGGGGATAATAACGTTTTATATATATTTTGTTTAATAATAATAATATCTATTGTGTATAATGTAAATAAATATCAATTTTCAGTATTAGTAATGTGTATCAGAACATAATTTTTTTATCTCGACCGAATTCATATCACTCATCATGCTATTAGCCGCAAGAAGCTGGAATCTATCTCATTTAAATTCCTGCGCAATGATTTCTGCGCAGACGATCGATGCTCGATGCTGCCATGTAATGGCACCTTTAGTGAGCGACTGTTCGTGATTCGTGTATACTCCAAAATCGAAAAGCATATGCCAATCACGAACGGCCGCTCACTGAGTGCTTAATAAACAGTTGTACTAATGCCATGTTTTTACATAATTAATGTTGGCAGAAAGTAATAGGCAAGAATAAGGGCCGTGGCACATAGAAAAACTTAAGCAGTAAGACTTAAGACGTAAGCGAATTGACCAATCACGGTCGAACAGTAAGGCAGCCGTATTGAAACGTAAGCTACGCTGAAAATTCCATATGGTTGAAATTCTTAAGTCTTAAGGTGCCTTTACATGACAGCGTTAAGCGTCGAGCGTCTGCGCAGAAAAAATGCACAGAATTTAAACGAGATAGATTCTAGGCTGAAATTAGATTTTGCGCAATTTTTTGCGCAGACACTCGACGCTTAACGCTACCATGTAAAGGCACCTTTAAGTCTTACTGCTTAAGTTTTTCTATGTGCCACGGCGCTAAGTGCCACTGACTTCGTGAATGGGATGAACGTGTTGAAATCATAGGCCGGTATTCATAGTCAGTTTTTATATTTAAGACCGTCTTAAGCACAATCTTAAGATGTCCTAAACCAATCACAGAGCCGTATTAGTCTTTTAAGACATTATTTAAGACGGTCTTGAAATAAGAACTGACTATGAATACCGGCCATAGACATAGTATATCTAGACCGAGTGTTGAGGAGTGGGAGCCGAGGTGCACGTAGAAAAGGACATACTCTGTTTCGTGCTCCTTGCGTTCTCTCTCGCTTGCACGTAGCATGACGAAAGAGAGCGCTATGCTCTGTGCGAGCGAGAAAGAACGCAAGGGGCACGAACCAGAGTATGTCCTTTTCTACGTGTATCTTTACCTCCACTCCTTAAATAAAGGCAAACGCTCGGTCTAGATATACTATGTCTATGGTTGAAACACTTTCTCGTATATGTCCTTTATTCGAACCAAATTTTTAACCGTTATCTTTATCTTATCTCTTATCTCTAATCAGAAAAAAGTTATAGGCAGAATATATCAAATAATATGAAGTAGATTTCTCGAAATCTTTAAAGTTAAAAATTGTTTAACATTAACATAACTATTTATATATTTCAGTTTGAACAGAAAAAATAAAAATGCCAGCAAAACGTAAAAAAATATTTTATAAATTGATTTATAATTTACGTTTTCTCATGTAATACTATTGATACTACAATATTTTGAAGTTTATAGTGTTTATATTGTTTACAATGTTTATAGTCTAATGATATCACGAAGTATTTTTTTAGTTTTCAATACAGAGTGTATACTTCCATATAAATATTAAACTGCTTCTATACAGGTATTCATTTAAATTATTATACAAATATTATTTTTATATAGGTAAACTGCGATCCACGATTAATAAAGACATTATTCATTCGATCCAATCAATGGTTAATGCAGAAGAAACTTTTAAAATGCGCAATATATCAATTAGACTAGTAGATATTGCAAAATGTTATAAAAACAAAGAGGCAAGAGAAAGCTTAGCTGAAACTTTTATAGTAAAAGATGCACAGAATCAATTTTACGTAGACAAAAATTCTGCGAAAGAAACAATTATAAACAACAAAAATGTAAGCGCTTATTATGAAAGCAGTAAAATAATATTATAAGTTCAATATTTAGGTTATAATTATCAAGATTATATTTGTAATTGTTATAATTATAGTATACAAATAAGACTGACAAAGAAGATTCTTTGAACAGCAACTGTGAATCAAAAAGGACTTTTGATTTTGACACTAAAGAAATGGAATACAATGATAAAATCAATATATCCAATGTAAGTAATATTATACAGTTTTAAATGTGAATTTATGTCAATAATATATATTTTTAAATCTATATATAATATTCCCTAATTTAAAGAAAAGCCAACTTGTGAATAGTTATGAGATCTTTATTAATCTAATTCAAACTTACATTACTTTCATTATTCCAGTTACATGATATAAATGTGAATAATAACAATTTTGTTACAAGTAGCAATTGTGCGCCAGAAAATATTTTAGATGTCAGTGAAAAAACAGAATGCAGTGATAAAGCTAATACATCTAGCATAAGCAATATAAGTAATATTATGGATTCAAGTTTAATATCATTTTTAAATAAAGAATCTATTTGCACATCTTTGGCAGAATCAGAAATAATATGTGAGTCACTTTGTAACATTGATCAACAAACGCACTACAACACAAATGATGAATTGACTGAAAAGAATTTAAATAAAAATCATATAAATAATAAAGTTATTGATACTGAAAATGAAGTCTCGTCAATGCATATAAATAAAGAAAAGCTAATATCAATGGAAACTGTATTAGATAAAGAAAATCTAAACATGATTAAAGATGATTCTCCTATTATTCATGCAGAAGGTAAATTTAAATATATTCTATACATTAGATTGGTATATAAAATTTAATGATTTCTTTTTTAGATCAAATTAAGAAGAACGCGTTAAAAAATAATAAAATAAGAAAAAATGTTACATCAAATGTATATCATTTGACTGATTGCAGTAATAATATAAAAAATAATGTTTCTTTAAGTAAAACTTATAAAATAGATGAACAGTCAAAACAGATATATAAAGCTGAAAGAGCACTCTGTCATATTCAGAGAAGTGACATGAGTGAAGAATCAAAAAAACAATCATGCAATTTTCAACAATCAGATAAAAATTGTTTCCAACAATTAACTGATATCACAAATCAAGATGAAAATTTAATTAAAATGAAAAACGTTCAAGATAAAAGCTGTTCGCATTCTATTTCTAAAGACATGCATCATGAAAAGACCGATGCACATTTTGATGATTATGATTGTAATAATAATTCAAAAAAAATAGTGCCAAAATGTATCATTACTGAAGACATTATATACAATACACCATATACTATCTTAAAAGTAAGACCAACAAAAATTGATAAAAAAGAAAATAAACAAGGAATACTTAAATCTTCAGCAAGACATAAATATTCGAAAGTTAGATTATCTAACGAGAAATCTATATCATTTTCAAATTTATCAAGCTATAGTAAGTAGTAGAAAATGAATAATTTTAATTATAAAGATTTTGAGTATAGATAGCAATATTTTTTAATGCTCATAAATTAATTGTACTTATTAATTTATTTTAGAAATTAATATACTTGGAATTGAATATCTTTTAGCTGTACTTATACTAGATTTTTTAGATATATACTTTTGTTTCTATTTTAGATGATGGCAATAATGATAGTTTAAAAACAAATGTAACTGAAAATATCAGTGAGTACAAACCAACTGATGAGGAAACTCGAAGTTCATCAGAAATTAATAACACAGAGATATCGGCAAATTCGAACAATAATACTAATGAAATAAGCAGTGCACCCAAAAACAATGAATATAGTCAATTCAAATTTAATGTTCCTGGAAATAGTGCATGTAATGATTTTGAGTTATCTGCTGAAATGTCAAATGGTCCTAAAGGTAACAACAAAAAAAATTTTTGTGTATTTTGCCATACTCTACAAAGTAAAATAGCGCGTCATTTGGAAAACAAACACCGCGATGAGGATCAAGTCAAAGATTTCTTAAATTTACCAAAAGGATGTGCTGAACGTTTATATAAAATAGCAAGTATAAGAAAAGAAGGAAATTTTATTTTCAATGCGACAAAGGAGTTTAATCATGGTAGATTGATAACTGTTAGAAGACCTACACAAAAAACGAAACAGAATGGTACGAATTTTGTTAATTGCCCTTACTGTAATGGGTTTTATGCGCGGAATAATTTAAGACATCATGTCCAACAATGTAATAAGGATGAAAATTCAAGTGCTCGAACAACTTTACAAAATGCTCGAAGAGCTCTTGGCAGATATCATTCAGAAACAAGCAGAAGAATGAGAGTAGAAATATTGCCAATCTTACAAGAAGATGAAATAACCAAAGCTATAAGATATGATCGTGCAATTATTCTCTATGGAAATAATATGTGCAAAAGCCATGTTCATGAACATCAGAATAACTATATACGGGCTCACCTACGTCTCCTAGGTCGTTTAGTATTAGCTTTGAGAAATCGAAACTCTGAAATTAATACTTTAGCTGATGCATATGCTCCACAATTTTACAAAATGATCATTGAGGCAGTCAATGACGTTGCAGAATTTGATTATAATACAAATATGTATAAACATCCAACTAATGCATCTACTCTTGGTACCTGTATAAAAAAAATCGGCAAAATCTTAGATGTTATATATATGGTAGACAATGATTTAATAAAGCGGAAAGATGTTGAGGATTTTATGAAGATTTATGATGTAGATTTTAGTGGAACTGTAAATAAGGTGGTAATAGAAACCCAAACAAAAATGAAACGACAAAAAAAGATAGTATTGCCTCGAACAAGTGATATTAAAATTCTAAGCGATTATTTGAAAAAAAAAAAATAAATGAGAATAGTAAAATATTATCAAAAGAATTTTCATACGAAGCATGGAAAGCATTAGCCGAGGTAACTCTTATAGCCATTCAAGTATTTAATCGTCGCAGAGCCGGAGAAACTGAAAGGATTTTAATTAACGACTATAAAAACTATGAATGCGCCTGTGGTACAAATGCTATGTGTAAATCTTCCAAACAAACCGACAAAACTCACAACTATGTTAGATTTACTATTCGCGGAAAATTAAATAGAACAGTTCCAGTGCTATTAGATACGCAAATGTTAAAAAGTATTCAACTCTTGTTACAATTTCGAAAGGATGCTAAGGTGCCATCAAGAAATCCTTTTTTGTTTGGATTACCTAGTGTTAATAAAAGACACTATAAACATTTACGAGCTTGTAGATTAATGCGAGATTTTGCAAGTGAATGTGGAGCAAAAAATATTTCCACACTGCGTGGTACTACCTTGCGCAAACATGTTGCAACAAAATGTGTGGATTTAAACTTGACAGATAATCAAATAACGAGGGTAGCAAACTTTATGGGTCATCATGAACACATTCACAAGGAGATTTATAGGCAACCCGTTGCTAAAGTTGATATACTAGAAATGTCAAAGATTTTAGAAAAAGCTCAAGGCGTGAATATGACGACAACCTCTAACGAAACTGATGTAACTATGAAAACAATAATCTTTCCTTCAATAATCAAGGTTAGCAACTATACTAACTTTAATTAAGAGTTAAATTATCATTAATTTATTATTTGTACTTTTGTTTATCAGACATATCACAGACATTTGTCGATACAAATGAAGCATCTACTGATACTTCAATAGAAACAAAGGAAAAAAAGGAAGTTTGGAAAAAAAAGAAACAGAAAGTAAAGCGAAAGGAAATTACACAAAATAGAGAAAAACAAAATAATACAATAAAAAAATGCAAAATGTACAAAAAAAGAATAAAGACAAAGATAAATTTTGCAAAGGTAAATTATGCTTATTGCTTTCTGTTATTAATATTTTTGTTCTATATAACATGTGCTCCTTTAAAGAACTTTTTAATAATATTTAAATTTAACACAGAAAACAAACGAGTCTTAAATCCACGAAAAAAACAAAATATTTATTCCAAAAACAAAGGTCTAATTTATCGTAAGTACACAATTGTGTATATCACAATTATTTCTACCCATGTGTAAATTGACAGTCCAAAATTTCTTTATTAAATATTCATATTTAAATGAGAACATTAGCTTAAACAAAATGTTTTTTTTTTAATATAATTTTATCTTTATTTTTCATATTACGCTTGGATTTCAGGTTATTTTTATATTATAATTTTTCTTTCTTTTTTTTGTTTTTAATAGGAAAAGATTCGGATAGTGACATATCAGATTATGCAATGAATACGAGCTCAAGTAGTTCTAATGAGAGTATAGTACATGAAAACAAAAAAAGGAAACAGAAAAATCAATCATGTAAATATATGATAAATAGATATTATGTACATCAAGCTTTCCTTCAATCATTTTTCATCATAGATTCTATTTGCATTGCAGGCCGTGAAACATATATAAAAAAAAAACGGTGGACAGATAAAGAGATAACAGATGCAAAAGTATATTTTTCAAAATATATACGTAAAGGAAAATTGCCACCGTTACCAGAAATAGAAAAGGTTAAAATGACATATAACATCTTAAAAGATAGGAAACCCGATGTAATAAAAACATGGTTACACAACCAGTTAAAGAAAAACAAAACTTTTGAGTAAAATGATATACATTTATGATTTTATTTTTAAGCATTTATGATTTTATTTTATAAGCATGCGCGTTATAAGACTAATTTTTAAAATGTTTTTGTTTTTAAGTTTTTGACATTGCATTTATTTGTTACTAAAATGCTCAATATTCAAGAACATTTATATTTTATGTAGTAATAATAGTTAATACTATATTTAAAAAAAAACTATAACTTGTAAGTAAAGTGATATATATATGATATTATATATACATCTATTATATATTATATTTCGTAAGATAATAAGTTATATAAGATTGAGATCCATTAAATTTTTATTTCTAAATTCTAAATTGTTCCAGTGATTATGTGTATTATGTTTATTAATATTAATTATTATTAATTTGTTATTTTGTATTACATTACTGAATATTCAAATATGTTTGTTTTTTTTATAAAATAGTTTTTATAAAAGTTATAATAAATAAAACTATAGTGTAGAGAGCTTGACAAAGAAAGGGATTTCGAGTTTTTTTTTATATTATCTTATTTTTACATTACAGCGATATATTCTTATGTTTTAAGGTATAACAATAAGTTTATTTACATTCTTGAATATACGGTATGTTCCGGGAGTGGTAAAATTTTAAAAATTATAGTGTTTATCTTTCTATATATATAAATTTTAACTCTGAACTAATAAAGACTACTTCGGAAGATATTTCAATCATATAACTAGATGTTAAGAGCTGATATCTGGATTAAAATGATCTTAAGATTATTAGTTAGAAAGTTTGTTTCCTCCTTCTCTCAGTATTACAATAAATCAACAATTTTAATTTGACTGGGTTTTCATTACTTCTATCCTTTTATATGTATAAATCCTGTTTCTAATAAATACTAATCCAATGAGAGGCCTGATCTTGAATCCAGCAGTTTGGGCAGTTTATCATTAATTCATATATAATAATACAATCAGTATTAGCCAAATTTTAATGATAATGATTAAAAAATTGAGACGCACTTTCACTAAATATATTATTTTATATAAATTAATAATAAACTACCCAATTATTTAGCTCAAATAGGCCTTCCACTGTTTTTATTGGTTATTATAATGAGCTTGAGGTATTAAATCATATCTAATAAATACTACTTCGAAAGATGATATTTTAATTATATAACTAAATGTTAAAAGCTGATCTCTAAAATGATTTCAGGATTATAAGTTAGAAAGTTAATTTATCTTTTCTCTCGATATTACAATGATATCAATGATTTTAATTTGACTGGATTTTTATTATTTTACATTAAGACTTTTACATTAAGAAATTTTTATTTTGAGTAGGCTTCTAGTAAGCCTACAATTTTCGAGGTTCTTTCATATTGTGCTGTTATCATATTAAAGCGATATATTCTTATGTTTTAAAATATAGTAAGTTTATTTGCATTTTTGAACATACGGCATGTTCCGGGACCGATACAATTTTTTTTTAAATTATAGTGTCCATCTTTCCAAAAATATAAATTTTAATTTTGAACTAATAAAGACTACTTCGGAAGATATTTCAATTATATAATTAGATGTTAAGAGCTGATATTTGTATTAAAATGATCTTAAGATTATTAGTTAGAAAGTTTGTTTCTTTCTTCTCTCAGTATTACAATAAATCAACAATTTTAATTTGACTGGGTTTTCATAACTTCTATCCTTTTATATGTATAAATCCTGTTTCTAATAAATACTAATCCAATGAGAGGCCTGCTCTTGAATCGAGCAGTTTGGGCAGTTTATCATTAATTCATATATAATAATATTATCAGTATTAGCCAAATTTAATGATAATGATTAAAAAATTGAGACGCACTTTCGCTAATTATATTATTTTATATAAATTAATAATGAACTACCCAATTATTTAGCTCAAATAGGCCTTCCACTGTTTTTATTGGTTAATATAATGAGCTTGAGGTATTAAATCATATCTAATAAATACTACTTCGAAAGATGATATTTTAATTATATAACTAGATGTTAAGAGCTGATCTGTGAACTATAATGATTTCAAGATTGTAAGTTAGAAAGTTAATTTATCTTTTCTCTCGATATTACAATGATATCAATGATTTTAATTTGACTGGATTTTTATTATTTTACATTAAGACTTTTACATTAAGAAATTTTTATTTTAAGTAGGCTTCTTGTAAGCCTACAATTTTCGAGGTTCTTTCATATTGTGCTGTTATCATATTAAAGCGATGTATTCTTATGTTTTAAAATATAGTAAATTTATTTGCATTTTTGAACATACGGCATGTTCCGGGACCGATAAAATTTTTTTAAAAATTATAGTGTCTATCTTTTTAAATATATGTATAAATTTTAGTTTTGGACTAATAAAGACTACTTCGGAAGATATTTCAATTATATAACTAGATGTTAAGAGCTGATATTTGGATTAAAATAATCTTAAGATTATTAGTTAGAAAGTTTCTTTCTTTCTTCTCTCAGTATTACAATAAATCAACAATTTTAATTTGATTGAATTTTCATTACTTCTATCCTTTTATATGTATAAATCCTGTTTCTAATAAATACTAATCCAATAAGAGGCTTATTCTTGAATCGAGCAGTTTGGGCAGTTTATCATTAATTCATATATAATAATACAATCAGTATTAGCCAAATTTCAATGATAATGATTAAAAAATTGAGACGCACTTCCGCTAAATATATTATTTTATATAAATTAATAATAAACTACCCAATTATTTAGCTCAAATAGGCCTTCCACTGTTTTTATTGGTTAATATAATGAGCTTGAGATATTAAATCATATCTAATAAATACTACTTCGAAAGATGATATTTTAATTATATAACTAGATGTTAAGAGCTGATCTGTGAACTATAATGATTTCAAGATTGTAAGTTAGAAAGTTAATTTATCTTTTCTCTCGATATTACAATGATATCAATGATTTTAATTTGACTGGATTTTTATTATTTTACATTAAGACTTTTACATTAAGAAATTTTTATTTTAAGTAGGCTTCTTGTAAGCCTACAATTTTCGAGGTTCTTTCATATTGTGCTGTTATCATATTAAAGCGATGTATTCTTATGTTTTAAAATATAGTAAGTTTATTTGCATTTTTGAACATACGGCATGTTCCCGGACCGATAAAATTTTTTTAAAAATTATAGTGTCTATCTTTTTAAATATATGTATAAATTTTAGTTTTGGACTAATAAAGACTACTTCGGAAGATATTTCAATTATATAACTAGATGTTAAGAGCTGATATTTGGATTAAAATAATCTTAAGATTATTAGTTAGAAAGTTTCTTTCTTTCTTCTCTCAGTATTACAATAAATCAACAATTTTAATTTGATTGAGTTTTCATTACTTCTATCCTTTTATATGTATAAATCCTGTTTCTAATAAATACTAATCCAATAAGAGGCTTATTCTTGAATCGAGCAGTTTGGGCAGTTTATCATTAATTCATATATAATAATACAATCAGTATTAGCCAAATTTCAATGATAATGATTAAAAAATTGAGACGCACTTCCGCTAAATATATTATTTTATATAAATTAATAATAAACTACCCAATTATTTAGCTCAAATAGGCCTTCCACTGTTTTTATTGGTTAATATAATGAGCTTGAGGTATTAAATCATATCTAATAAATACTACTTCGAAAGATGATATTTTAATTATATAACTAGATGTTAAGAGCTGATCTCTGAACTAAAATGATTTCAAGATTATAAGTTAGAAAGTTAATTTATCTTTTCTCTCGATATTACAATGATATCAATGATTTTAATTTGACTGTATTTTTATTATTTTACATTAAGACTTTTACATTAAGAAATTTTTATTTTAAGTAGGCTTCTTGTAAGCCTACAATTTTCGAGGTTCTTTCATATTGTGCTATTATCATATTAAAGCGATGTATTCTTATGTTTTGAAATATAGTAAGTTTATTTGCATTTTTGAACATACGGCATGTTCCGGGACCGATAAAATTTTTTTAAAAATTATAGTATCTATCTTTCTAAATATATGTATAAATTTTAATTTTGAACTAATAAAGACTACTCCAAAAGATCATATTTCAGTTATATAACTAGAAGAAGAGAAAACTGGAATTTAATTTTTAGACAGGTAAGGTGACAAAATTATGACCAGTAAAGAACATTTTTTCTCAACATAATTTCCATTTACGTTACAGCATTTTTGCCATCGACGTATTAATGCGTTAATACCGACAGAATAGAAGGAGATGTCCTGATGTCTGGACCACTGTAACACACTTCCCAGAGAACCATGTAAAAACTGCCAACATTCCATCTGTTTGGCCCCTTAAAATTTGGGCCGCAGGCGCTTTCAGTCAGAAGATGAGCTTAAAACGTGTGTGTTACAATGGTTCAGATGTCAGGATAAATCTTTTTATTCTGCCGTTATTAACGCATTGTATGGTCCATCGATGGGTAAAATGCTATGATGTAAATGGAAATTACGTTGAAAAATAAATGTTCTTTAGTGGTTATAATTTTGTCTCTTTATCTGTCTAAAAATTAAATTCCAGTGTTGACATGAACAACCAAGATATATATTCTCTAAAATCTTTAATTAACTTGAATATAATGTTCTGAAATCAACCAAGTGGTTTGTGTACTGGAAACTAGCATTAGACATGAAAAGGATGAAAATGTCCCAGAAACTGCCCTTCTAATCTGATGTCCTGGAAACATTTGCTGTCCCGGCATCTACCAATCTGTGAATGTCCTGGAAACTGCCACATTAGGTTTTTTTCTTAGAACGAATAAGAATACATTTGTTTTGTTTAAATAGAATGTAAAAAATAGCAAGAGAAATATATTAGAAGCATTTTCAAGCGATTTTATTTTTTGTCCCGGAAACTGCCCCTGGACAAACATATATATATATATATATATATATATATATATATATATATATATATATATATATATATATTTGTATATACGTAACTTATATGATTATGTATAACGTTGCAATAATTATTATAAATAAGACATATTAAGAGAACACATGAGATGAGAAATGATAAATATTATATAATACATATTGCATATTATTTTTCAAAAGTATTAATTATAATTAAAAAATGAATTTGTTACAGAATCCGCAAATAGAACGACGACGGTGTTATCGCCAACGTTGTCGCGAACGGCGACAGCAGCAGCAGCAGCAACAGCAGGCGCAGCATGCTTCACAAGCACCGGCACCACCACCACCACCGCCGCCGCCGCCGCCGCCGCCGCCGCCGCCGCCGCCGCCGCCGCCGCCGCCGCCGCCATCACCACCACCACCACCACCGTATTATTATGAACGGGATGGTCGGGTGAGAAGAGGACGAGGAGGACGAGGAGGCCGAAGAGGCCGAGAAGGTCGGGGAGGCCGGGGAGGATGGAGAAATAAAATTCAAATATTTTATATAAATTGATGTAATAACAGAGAATAAATATTTTATATATTGATATATTATAATTATTTTTTAAAGGTGATTTAATATATTAGGTAATTGACTTAAATATTTAATAAATATTCACAAATAAATAAAATAAGACGGACAAATGAGAGCCGACACGTTGGATGAGAGGCGCCAAAAATATATTTCTCGTATGTCTTATGGTATTTATTAATTAGATATTTCGGTCCGAAAACATCTAATTAATAAATACAATTACACATACCAGAAATATATTTTTGGCGCCCCTCATCCAACGCGTCGGCTCTCATTTGACCGTCTCATCTTATTTATAATTCTTTTTTATTCAAATTTTAATATATATACAGGGTGTCCCAAAGCACCCTTGACAACGCTCGTGAGCACGTAGAGCACAGTAAACTGAACAGAAAAGTCCTGTACCATTTTTTTCTATAACGCTTAATAAAGGAGTTATTATTGAGTAAAGTCTGGTCAATCAGCGCCGACTTTTAGCCGGACGCACGTCAGTGAGCCGCCCGTCTGATAGTGTGTGTCGCCGTAGCGACGGAGCGCTCACGCACACTACCAGGCGCGCGGCTAAAGGTCGACGCTGATTGGCCAGACTTTACTCAATAATAACTCCTTTATTAAGCGTTATAGAAAAAAATGGTACAGGACCTTTCTGTTCAGTTTGCTGTGCTCTACCTGCTCACAAGCGTTGTCAAGGGTGCTTTGGGACAACCTGTATATAGATACAACTTACAATTAGTACATTCAGAGAGAAGACTGAGAGACGACACGGCCCGGTTTTAGGTGATCCCTGAAAGCGAGACGCCCTCTGTGGACATAAAAAATGTGGACATTGAACTATGTAGCCAATGTGTACGAATGTGCTTAGTGGGTAACACGTTATGTCCACAAATAATGGTTTCGTTCCGTGCTATGTGCACGAAGTGTCGGTACTATATGTATTATCAAGAATGCATTATGTTAATATTTATAAAATAAAGAAACATAATCTAAAGAAGGATGTAGATATTATATTGGATATAGGTCCCTAGTAAATACAAAATAAAAGTAACATAACATCAATGTTATAATTCCCGGCTCAATGTAACTGCAATATATGCATATAACACATGTCATATGTACATTACAATGATATTGTTGATTGGAAAATTCTAACCTTGATGTTATGTTATTTTTATTTGATCAGTGTTTATTGGATCAGGATCAGGTTTTAAAAGGATGTAACAAAGGATCTAACAAAGTATGAATATTCATTAAATATATCATTAAAGAAATAGTTTTTTTATTGAATCATTCAATATTTTGTATTGTCTTAACAATTAAAATAGTAATTAATACTATTAGTTCGGCCTCTTCCTCTGCCTCGGCCTCTTCCTCTACCTCGGCCTCTTCCTCTTCCACCTCGTCCTCTTCCTCTTCCATGTCCTCTGACAACTGTAATTGCTTGCGCAATAATATTACCAAGCTGTTCAGCCTGAAACATTAACATTAAGAAAAATATTAAAGTTTAAATATTAAATTTAAGAAGAGTATGAAGAATATTAACAAAATAAGACAAGCATATTTAATATATATATATATAAAGAACAAAATATTATTAGAATTATTGCAGTTAGCTATCCGCAGATATATCTATGCGACAAAATAGAGAACTTTTATTAATTTTAATTGAAATGTTAAGACTGATATAAGATATAAAATGCAAATCGCGGTTGACGATCATCTCTCCGTGCTATTCTTAATTAATAGTATTTTATATTTGTAATTTATATATTAAAATAGATATAAAACATATTAAATATATATGTATAAAAAATTTGTAAAAAAAATATACAATTTACAATATAACGTTTCAAATTTAACATAAAATATTTGTAAATTATGCAATAAAAAGTTTTATACTTACATTTAATGCGAAAACGACCGGCGTTGTCGCCGTTGCCGTTGCCGTCGGCATCGTCGTCGTCGGCGTGGTCGTCGTCGGCATGGTCGTCGTCGGCCTCGTCGTCGTCGGCATCGACGTCGTCGGCGTCGACGTCGTCGGCATCGACGTCGTCGTCATCATCGGTGCCGTTGTTGTTATCATTGACGGCGTCATCGTCGGCACCACCGTTAAAGTTGACTGAAAAAGAAAAATTAGAAATAATTAATGTTTATGTATAAATTAGGACTCATTACAGAAATGATGTTATATATTTTGCTACCCGTCCGTCCATGAATGAAGCACACATATAAAAAAGATTTAAACGCAAATATCATAGATATTTATACAGACTATTACAGATAGATATATGTATACATATAAGTCAAATATCTGTGATATACGCGTTTGAATCTTTTTACATATGATACCCGTGAATAGTTTTTTCCGACAAGAAATGTAAATCAAGAAATATTATTCCGTCTTTTTTACATTGAATGCGTTACAAAAGTTGAATGATACTTGTGTCTCATGCTAGAAAGTAACTATATCTTATCACGAATAATTGACGGACAGGCATTCGAAAATATCGCAACATGCCGATGTTTAAAACGGAATTATGTACTTACGTTAGTGTCCGTTGTTTCACGTGATAGGCGAACTGAGAACTGATCGCTCGTCGCTCGTCGTGAAGCGCGGCTCCCGGCTCACACGCAGACCATCAGAGAACCACGTACATGTACTGCGCAGAACGCTCTGCGCAGTACATGTACGGAGTTCTTTGATTGTATACGTGTGGGCCGTACCCGTTTGTGGCAATACAGCCGCGTGGTTGCTTCTCTCTCTCTTTCCTTTTTTCTAAGTGAGCATGCGATACATTGCTTTGCAAAGGAAGACGGCAAATGCTGAGGCTCCTCCCATCGATCGTAGCATAGCCTGGATCCATGCGCGTTACCGTATCTATGATCATCTCTATGCCTCTGTCTGTTTATTTCTGTTTATCTCGTTTATTCTTTCTCTTTCTTTTTTTTTTATAACGAGATGATAAATAACAGCAGCCGATAGTCTTTTCACTTGAGGCATTTGCTAAAGTTTGTATGATTCGTTGCGATCGGTGTAATCTATACGGAATCGTATAATCTAGTTGATCAAAATATTAAATAGCTCGTCCGAATCTTTATTATCGAAGACGCTGTCTCGATTAAATTAGCTTGATATCAATTCGTGTTATATTACATAATTAATAATCGACTAAATTACGCTAATTTTGTGCATTTGTATAGTGAATTAGGGTTTTTTTAATAATTTCTTGAGTGTAGTGTTGTCCATTTTTTTCTGCTGTTTATATTATTATTACCACATTTTTCATTTCAGTAATATCTCATTTTGTTATATGTTTTATCTTGTGTTTAATTTCTTTTCATATTTTGCATGTTTTATCAGTACAAACTTAATTTATATCTAGATAGAAAAGTTATTTCTCCAATAAAAGATATTTTTAACAAGTATAATTAAACAGAAAATTCCATTAAAACATAATATAAAAATAATTATAATATATATAAAATATTAGAATAAAGAATATTAATTAAAACTACAATGAATAATCAATGCAATTTAGAAAGTGTTTATGATAAGTGCGCGTATAAACATTGTCGCAATGGTCGATTTTCCACGGGAGCGCATTTATTTCGATTTCCATCGAGTACCGATATAAGACACAAATTATGGATACGCAATAGCGGTAAGTTTCTTAAATTTTCTTTTATTTATTTTTATATTGTGTGTACACACACACACACACACACATATACACAGGATGTCCGAAAATTCGCGCAACACCCTTTAAGGGAAGGTGGAGGGTATTATTCTGAACAGAAAAGACCTGTAACATTTTTTTGTATAACGCTTAATAAAGAAGTTATTATTGAGTAAAGTCTGGGCAATCAACGCCAACCTTTAGCCAGGCACACGTCTGTGAGCCCAGCGCCGTGAAGTAGGGATGGGCGATACAGTATCGATATTTCAAAATATCGATATCTTTTGGCTCCAGTATCGATATTTTGTATCGATATTTTATCTTTCGATATTAACATGTATCGATATTTGAACAAGTGTATCGAACTTCCGATACGGCCCGTAGTCGCGCGCAGTATCAACCAACCATTACGCTTGTAATTGGTAGCGTAAGGGTACATGGCGCTTATATATGCGCAATATTAGACCGCGCATACAACCTGGCCTATGATAGGCTACACTTATATCACATGGGTCACCAAAAACGACCCGGTAAAATACAGGAAAGGCCTCGTGGTATTAGCAAATATCGCGGTACGATATATTTATGCGAATTTTCCAAAGAAAAACGTATATATATCATATATCATAACATAATATATCTAGTTATGTAAAATTAATATAAATGTAAATAATTATTATAAATTTTATTATATAATATTATGTAAATTATGTTATATAAATATAAAATAAATTATTTTAAATAAATATAAAATAAATTATTTTATATAAATATAAAATAATTCCTATACATATTTATATATATTATTCTTATACATCTCTCTTTTTATACATTTTTTATATGTTCTTATATATTCATTTATATATTCATTTTATATTTATTGTATATATTTAATTAGAATGCAGCTAATAATAGAGATATCGACAGTATCGATATTACCAATATCGATACATTCCATCCGATATTTTTGGTGTATCGATATTTTTATTTACGATATGTATCGATACAAAATATCGTTATTTTCTACTGTATCGCCCATCCCTACCGTGAAGTGTGCACCGCCGCACACTACTAGGCGCGCGGTTCACCGACGTGTGCCCAGCTAAAAGTCGGTGCTGATTGGCCGGACTTTACTCAATAATAACTTCTTTATTAAGCGTTATAGAAAAAAATGTTACAGGACTTCTCTGTTCAGAATAACACCTTCTACCTTCCCTTTTACTTTCCCTTAAAGAATGTTGCGCGAATTTTCGGACACCCTGTATATATACAGGGTGTCCCAGATCATTTGGGACAATACTCGTGTGCAGATAGAGCGGACCAAACTGAGTCAAAAAGTCCTCTATCATTTTTTTTTATAACGCTTAATAAAAGAGTTATTATTGAGTTAAGTCTGGCCAATCAGCGCCGATCTTTAGCCGGGCGCACGTCGGTGAGCCGCGCGCCTGGTATTATGCGGTAGCGCATACTTCACGGCGCGCGGCTCACCGACGTGCGCCCGGCTAAAGATCGGCGCTGATTGGCCAGACTTAACTCAATAATAACTCCTTTATTAAGCGTTATAAAAAAAAATGATAGAGGACTTTTCGACTCAGTTTGGTCCGCTCTATCTGCATACGAGTATTGTCCCAAATGATCTGGGACACCCTGTATATATATATAGCATCCGGTGACTTGACAGCGAGCGAAAAGAGCATGAGAGTGAACAAGACTATGAGAACGAATGAAATAGTAATAGAAGCACGAGAAAAGAGTATGAGAACGAATGAGATAATAGAAATGAGCCAGAGAGAAATAGCAGTGTGTAAGAAAGATCCGATCCTGGAGCTTTCTCTGCACGTGCTATTCCTATCTCGCTCGCTCTTATTCCTATCTCGCTCGCTCTTATTCCTATTTCGCTCGTTGTGTATCATCATTGTTATCTCGCTCTTATCATCTCCTCACTTGCTCATATTATAATTCGATCTCGCTTGCTCTCGTCTGTCTCCTTCACGCTAATGCTTTACATTGATACATTCGAGACTCAAAACCCGGCGCTTGCCGGAAAAATGTCGGACGGAGGATACCTTATACAATCTTATATCCATGCCGTACTGTATTAATTACATATTGTATTACATGTTAATGTCATTTTAAAGAAATCTATAAATTTTGTACGATTACGATGTATTGATAACATAACATTGAAAGTATCAACATTTTGTGAAATATGTTTTTAAATACATTAATGCAATATATCTATCATAATATATTGACATAAGATTATTTTTAATGTTTAGTACGTTAAAGAAACGATGAAATTTTAATTTATTTTTTTTATTAGAATGGTATTAACAAAATTTATTATAAATTATTAGAAATGGATTAAAAATATCTTGCACTTTATTGATTTCTTCTTAAGACATTAAAAAATAACTACCTGTTAAATTTTTATACACAAATTATGCTTGTTGACTGTGTAATATTATACTTTTCATTACATAATATTACATCCATTTCTCTCTCTTAAAAATATTCTTACATATTAAGTCAATGATTAGTGGCTGTAAGTTATAAAAGTAAATTATTAATGTTAATGCACTATGACGCGCTCTAACTTTATTATATCACTCGCAGTGATACGCCATAAAAAATATCAAACGTCAATTGCAATGATTTTATTCCTTATATTTAAATAATTAATTTTTTCTTACAAGCAATTATACACAAACAATTACATAATTTTTTTCGATAAGTTTTGGAACAGATTAAAATCGTTGGGTGATTTGTTTATTATCGCTGATGCACCGATGATTTGATTCATTTCGAAACACATAGAAAGAAAATTACAATCTTTCTGACAACAACTGTACATTTTTCTATTGTAATGGAATAGTTATAACAGAGACATTGAGATATAATTATTAAAACAGAAATAGATTATTTTTGTAAAGAAAGTACATCATAAAAGAAGAAAACAATGTGACGGCCGAAAAAAAAATCCAAAAGAACACCCTGTTTTTCAGTCATCAAAGCAAATTTTTTTACAAAATTTTCCAACAAATTTATAAGGAATCCTTTGCGTTGATTTCAGGAAACACTCATTTAGAAAAGTGGTCTGCCAATTCAATCCGTCGTGCTGGTCTGTGTGCAGATCATTTCAATGAAAATTGCTTCAAGGGAGAAGGTAAGAAAACATTAAAACGCGGTTCAGTACCTTTTCCTTTCAGGAATATTTCCTCATCAAAGGAAAACAATGAAGATGCAGATATGGAGAACATACCTATTGCAGTAGAGGTGACCGAAAAAAAAAATATATGTAATGTTAAGGAAGCAAAACAGATACATGAAAGCAGAATAAAGCCAATGTCATTAATAAATATTGAAAACAATGGGAATGATGGAATGACGAAACAATCATTTCAATGGCCACCGTTGCGAACCTACCAGTCACCGCGACTACATTTTAATATGACATTGGAAGAGGAAAATATTATGGAATGGATGCATTTAGAACCGCCAGTCTACGAGAAAATATCAGCGCAAACCAAAAAAGAACAACAGACTAAAAATGAAGAAACAAGAAATGAAGAGACAAGGAATGAACAGATAAGAAATGAAGAGATAAGAAATAAAGAAAATAATTTAAATATAATCATCAATTCTTTAACAAGTGAAAATGTGCGTCTGCGTCGGACAATAAAAACGTTAAAATTACGTTTACAAAGGTACATTCGACGAATACCCGCAAAACGCACAAGTAAGAAAAGCAAGAAAATAGATATACAGGAATTGATGGATAAAAATAAATTACATCCCGTTGCGAAAGCAATGATAAATTTGCAACTACATACGCCAAACGCACCATATACGGAAGAAGAAAAAAATATATCGAAGCTACTTTATTATTATTCAGCTTCTGCACTGCGTGGTTTACGAAAGGCAGGTTGCAATTTTCCTACAGAACGAACAATTCAAAGATGGCACGAAGAATATAATATGATACCAGGATTTTGCGAATTTATATTTTGTAAATTGCAGGAGAAAATTTCTAAGATACCTGCGGAAGAAAGAGTATGCGCTCTGAAATGGGATGAAATGACAATAAAATCATATGAAGAATATTCATTTAAATTGGATCAAATAGAAGGGCTTGTAGATTTAGGGCCTTTAGGAAGAACATATGAGACTGCAAAACACGTATTCGTTTTTTGTTTGGATAGCATAAATGCGCATCATTCATGGCGTCAACCACTGGCATATTTCTTTTCTGGAACAGGTATGAAAGCCGAAGAAATAGTATTATTATTAAAAGAATGTTTAGATAGATTGATTAGAACGGGTGCTGTTGTGCAACTCGTAACATGCGATCAAGGCCCAAGCAATCAGAGTGCTTATGTCAAACTTGGCGTGCACTCGGATAAACCATTTTTTATACATAATGGAAAGAAATATTTCGCATCATTTGATTTTCCACATTTAGTGAAAAGATTGGCAAGTTTACTAAGGAAACATAAACATCTATATCGCGATGGAAAAATAATCGCATCATTTGCCGATTTTGAATTGACGTGGTCTATCGATGACGCCGCTAAAGGAGGCTCCAATTTATTGTCTCATATTACGGAAGCACATATTCGTCCTAATGCTTTTGAAACGATGAATGTCAAAAGAGCTTTCCAATTATTTAGCCATACCTTTGCAGCCGCAATAAGAATTGCCGGTCATGGAAAGCTATTACAAACAAATACGTGGGATGCAACAGCTGATTTTACAGAACATCTGAATAAAGTAATAGATGCTTGCAATTCTTACAGTTTGAAGATGACATATGGTGGAAAACGACCGTTGTCCTCCAAAAATCCTGACATCGAAATTTTATTAACAGATTTTGATGAATGGTGCTCAAAATGGTCTATATCACCGAATAAATTATCAAAGATTCCTTGTTTGAAAGGCTTCAGTTTAACTGTACAAGGTATTCTTGGATTGTATAAAGAACTCACAAAACAATATGAAGAATTCGAACTTGCCACAGGATTATGCAACCAAGACTCGGTCGAACATTTATTCTCTAAATTAAGACAACGTGGAGGATTTAATCCCAATCCCACAGCAAGAATGGTCCGACTCTCTTTGAGACATATAATATCTACGGGATACATCCCAACAAGCGATAAAGGCAATGTTCAATGCCCAGAAGCAGAGTCTCTTATTAATCCACCAAGTCTTCTTGTTAAAACGCTAGAAGATTCGTTGAATGCAAGTCATACCATCCTATAATGTGATCTTAATTCTGAAGATGAATTATTTATGGAAGATGTACAAATTCTTGAAGAATACGATAATGTGGGAGATGCAGAAAATCTTAATGCACTTAATATATATGATCAAAATGCTATTGCATTTTTTGCTGGATATATAGCGCGACGAAGCATTGCAAAAACCAAATGCGAGAATTGTCGTAATTATATGATGAAAACGCCAATGGATAAAGCTGCGGAAAATGAGATGTATATAGAATTTCGAGAATATCCAAACGCAGACGAAGATGCTCCTACAGTAACAAAATTAATACGACCGACAGATATTTTTACAAAAGTGGTCCAAACGCAATTAATGACATTCAATAATATATGGCAATATTATTGGGCATCAAAGGAAATTTTGGATAAGATAACGAATGAATGTATAAATGCAACAAATGAAAAATATTCTGGATGGCTAGACAAAAATAATGCGTGTTACGATCATCGGCTGCAAGCATTAAGATATATGATCAAAATTAAATTATATTCTCGCACGAGATATAACAATCGTGCTATAAAAAGAGGCAATGTCCACAGAAAAATGAATAAATTGTTAAACAGATAAAAATATTGAGAACAAGATTGTAGCAGGAAAGCTAGAAAGAAAATAACCATTTTGAGCATCATTTTTTTAAAAAATATTAAAAGAATAGAAATGAAGAAATATATGAAATAAACAATAAAATAAATAACTTAATGCGGTATAAGAGGTAAAAAGACAAGTTGAAGTGAGTAGCAGATAAAATGAAGAAAAGTAAGCCAAAAAAAGCAATAAAATAACGTAGAACACAAAAAATTTTTAATAAATATGAAATTTAAATATTTTTTGCGTATTTATTTTATAAAAAATGTTAATGGTACTTCTTTTAATCTATTATTGTTTCGTTGCATCTTATCGTTTCGTCATTATGGAGAGAAATACTTGTTATATTGTATTATGATATTGCATCCATAATATCTCAATAAAGTTATAAATGTTTGCAATTCATATTACTTTATAGCGAGTATGACTTTCCAGTAATGAGAAAAAAAGCATGATTTTTTTAATTTCATGTAGAAGATCGCAATCACAGTTGAAATGATTGCATAAATCATAGCAGGTCTTATCACGGAATAAATAACGAGTTCTGATGCGGTCATGCTACGAAATTGTGAAATCATGCATTTTCTTGTTACTAATGATGCATATATAATAAGCAACCTGCAATAAAGATTTAAGGAAGTACCTTAATTCTCTGTTATATGTTACTATTAACTAAGAAGAAGCATATAAAATGTTGCCATATGTTATTCTATAATTAAGAGATAATACATATACTTATATACATACACTTATATACATACAGATTATACACACAGAATATCAAGATAACTCAAGTAAGATTGTGATTTTCATAAATCAGTCGCATTAACAGACATTCTGAAATATAAATATAGGAAAAAGAAATATGTAAAACATAACTGATACTTTATTCAGTTATAGGAAAGCTGCATCATGTAGATTTCCTCGTGATAAGACCTGTTAATCGAAGATTTATGCAATTATTTCAACTGAGATTGCGATCTTTACGTCCTGCTCATTAACGGCAATACAAAAGAACTGAAACATTCATTTTCGTTCTGCATATTTTGAAACATTTTGTGAAAATGCATTCTATGTTCAAAATTATATTTCTGTTAAATATAAACAAGTTTTTTTAGCAATGGCTTTACTCTTTAAAAAAATGTAATTTTCATATACTATAAAAATAATATAGAAATTTTTATATTACAGTTGATTCTGTATGGTATAAAATAATTTTTGTTTATAACAGTAAAGGTATATTAAATAACATTTTTCCACAAATTTTAAATGAGACTAATACCTGGCTTCGCAAATAAAACAAGTAAATTTATTAATTTTGTTATATTCAGAGTAGCGAAATCATTATTAAATTCGGAGTAAGTCATTATTATTATTTGCCAAGCTAGATATTTGCATTATTATTTCAGAACTTGACCTATATCCAATATAATATCTACATCCTTCTTTAATTTATTTTTCTTTATTTTATAAATATTACTAACATAATGCATTCATGATAATACACACATTATTTGTATTAATAATCTTAAGAAAATTCTTCTATCAATAATTTAAAAGAAATTTCTTATCGATTTCTTATTGAGTAATGAGATCTTTCAGAAAGAGCGAGAGCGAGAGAGAGAGAGAGAGAGAGAGCGTGAAAGCAATATCGAATCAATGTAGAATCAATTCTTTTCAATGATTTTTAACTTAAAAAATATATTTTAATATCTTTACATATTCAAATGTATTACAAAGAATTATGTTGATTAAATTATTAATACATTAATTATATAATCAATATATATTTTTTTAAATAATAACACATTATAAAGGCTGTCTTAATCCAAAAAGAATACTTAAGGTAATAATAACTTTTCAGGATTATTATTGATTATTATTATTACAAGACATATATTAATACATACATAAAATAAGGTCTAACAGGCACCTATGTCTTACATGCTATGTATTTGTTCACTCTATTATCTATTATCCTACTATTATTATCGATCATCATATAATATTTAATTGCAACATTTAATTTTACAATTTTAACTATAATTTAAATATATATATGCACATATGTATATATGCAAATATAAAATTCTTAGAAAATGGGCGCCTGTTAGCCTTGTTGCGTTACTGCTTTCTGCCACGAGAAGCCAGAAAGCATTTTCAGGACATATCTCGGCCGTAAAATGATACGTTAGGTTAGAAGAACAAGGATAGCACGCGATCGTCACTCCTTGTCTGATATTATCTCCCAACAATCGCATCCGTGTGCTCAAAATATCGGTGTGTGCCTTCACGGACGCTACACACATGCGGTGCAAGAGAGATAAAGATGACGTGATCATCTTTCCTTGTCACGCGGCAATATGTATTACCGACACTTCGTGCACATAGCACGGAACGGAACCATTATTTGTGGACATAACGTGTTACCCACTAAGCACATTCGTGCACATTGGCTACATAGTTCAATGTCCACATTTTTTATGTCCACAGAGGGCGTCTCGCTTTCAGGGATCACCTAAAACCGGGCCGTGTCGTCTCTCAGTCTTCTCTCTGGTACATTATGCTTGAAAAATGTTATACAAATTATGCTATTTTCTTTCTGCCACGTCGACGACACATAAAGTATCGATAGCGATTAGAGTTGAAATATATTTCCGATATTTGATTCAAAATTATACTTGTCGGTCTTCGATAAAAATAAAAAAAAAATAATAAAATAAGGCTCCAACTTTTTATTAATTTTGTGTACATCTCTATATGTTTATGTAAATATAGAAGTAATAAAAAGTTGGAGTTTGTTTATTTCATTATTGTTTTTTTTTACAACAGATTGATAATAGTATTTATGAATCAAATCTCAGAGAAAGAAATACATAGTAACTGTAATTGCTGTCGATATTTTGTGTCATCGACGCGATAAAAAGACAAGAATAGAATAATTCATCTAACATATTTTCCAGCGCATTTATATATCCATTGCACAATGTACTAGGTTGTATCTACACGGATATTATATACATATGCGATGAAAGAGAGACAAAGACGGCGCAATCATCTCTCTTTGTCTATCGATCAGCAGTTGTATCCGTGTACACGCAATGCTAGGTGTGTCTACACGGATACTATACACATACGCGATGAAAGAGAAACAAAGACGGAGCAATCATCTCTCTTTGTCAAACGATCAGTGTACTACTAGAAAAATGTCCCCATTAGCTGCTCCTTGCGTATAGCTCTAGTGATATCCGTTTTTTTCGTATGTAGCCTCGAAGAAGTCATATTTCTTCCTCTAACTTTTTTTGCTATATTCTTTACAAAGCTTAGATTGGCGCTAAAGAGCCGGATTTTACATTTTTGCTCTCAAAAAATTTATAATTAATAAAATACAGCTCATGGCCAACTGCACCTAATCCGCCATGAGCTGTACCAGAGCTGTATCTTATTTATCAATTTATGAAATATTATTTTAACTCTTTTTTCCAAAAAATCGCTCTTTAGCACCAATCTTACGATCCTACTGATTACGAATATTGCTGTTAGAATTTAATTTTCTTTGTATTTTGGCCGTAATACGAAAAAAACGTATCCGTAGTTCACGGCTTCCCGCGAGAGGTCTCTACTGTCTCTCCTGTCGACCCTTAAGCACAATCTTAAGATGTCCTAAACCAATCACAGAGCCGTATTAGCATCTTAAGACATTACTTAAAGGCCCGTCTACAATGGCAGTAACAAGGCTGTAGGAGTAGGAAAGTATACTGTTTTTATTGATGTAAAGACCGAGAGTAACGAAATGGGCAATTCCCATTTACTCTTAAAAGTTTTAAGAGCAAATGGGAATTGCCCATTTCGTTATTCTCGGTCTTTATATCACTAAAAACAGTATACTTTTCTACTCCTACAGCCTTGTTACTGCCATTGTAGAATGGGCTTAAGACGGTCTTGAAATAAGAACTGACTATGAATACCGGCTTTAGAGTCCCTAAAGATAGAGTCTGGCCACTCGATTAGTTTTGGAAAAACATGGCGGCGGTGTATACATGAATGCGTGTAGTGCAGTTGCAATTGCGTTGTAAACATTTTGTTTGGCTACAAAAAGTTAAAAAGTTTATATTTTTATTATATATAATTTATATTTTTTTCTATAATATTATTATATTATTATTAAGTGTTCTTAGAATATTATATTGAGTATTGTTATATTATTGTTATATTCAAGTTAATTTTTCTTTATTCTTTAATTTAAAAATTTATAGAAAGGTACAAGATGTTCATAATTTTCTTATTTCATTTCTTTTTAGATTATTATGCTTCCCATAACAATTTTTATTGGTTCCGCCATGTTTTTCCAAACTTCGTTTTGAACAATAAAAAAGAACACGCATCGTAGCCAGACTCTATCTTTAGGGACTTTACGGTCGTTAAGTGGAACGCGCCCTCTAAGCACTGATAGAAAAGTGCGCTCTCTATCAGAACAAAATGGAATTCCAACGATCATAAGCAGTCAATCAAATCAATGCATGTCAAGAAGCACGCGCGCAGCTTTTGTAAAATCGTGTTTGCGAGCTGTCGAAGATGTCATCAACGTTGATCTAATGCCAATCGGCAGATCGTCAACCATGTCCCTGTGCTTTCGAGCGTTGCCCGGTAGATTGTCGTCGCTCGTCGGCGGTCGAAAACCTTTATCAAGGTTCGACCGTCATCGGCTTCGCGAACACGTCGAGTTGTCTGCCTCTCTAAAACAGGTACGTTGTAAATCTATCGATTTAAGTTTTCTTCCGTATGATTTTTGCGTAGATTCCCAAAGTCCGAGAACACGAATTATCCGTTGCACGTTGAGTGTTCAAATCTTTGAACGCTTACATAATAGCACTCTTTTAAAATGGTATTTAGGGCTAATTAATCAAGCCGCGAAATGCTTATTTTAATGCGATTTTACGATGATGCTCTGTGAAAAAGAAAGCTTTCGTCAAATCGTAATAATCGACGAATGGTTAAATAACACATAAACAACGTCATGTTGCAAAAATGATACACATCGATATGCTGAATTGTTTGTTGACACGTGGTTAGGGTTGCCATAATAAAATTTTCAAAACTGGAACTTATAGCTCAGAAACCCCGGACATTTCGCTTGCAACCCCGGACGTATACAAAAATGCGAATAGGTTAGCAAGTTGCTTATAACTTATAACAATAAATTAATAATTATTTTAGATCTCATTTTCATTAGTACTTAGAGTAAAAGGAATAAATTAAACATGTTTTTAATTTAAAAGAAGTTTTATTATTAGATTCACGCATAAAAATAAAAAAACAAATGGTTGATAACTTCAATTGTATTGAAGTGATTGAATATGATGTGGTTAATTAAATCTAAAAAGCAGAATATTTATGAATATTCTTAAACCCTAGACATTCATAATTACCCCGGACACATTCGAAAAATCCCCCCGAAAAGCCCTAAAAAAGAGGACGGTGTCCGGGGAAAAGAGGACGTATGGCAACCCTACAGATAGTATATAGTGCTCTAAAAAAAGTATCAATCTCTGTTTTATTATAAATCTATGTTTGAACTGAATTTTTCTTTAACAAAAGTATAAACAATTTTTATGTCAATCTATATAATAATAAATATTTATAATAAAACAATTACAAATTTTAAATTTATAAAACAATTTAATTTCGAAAATATAAATATATATAACGAGAATAAATAAAGTAACAATAGTACAAATTAAACCTAATAATTGTCATTTTTCTTTTTATTCTATTTATGATTGATAGAAATACATTAATTTCCATATATTGTTTCTGTCTATATTATAACTGTTATAAGCTATGTCGATGCTAACTGTGTATATATAAAATTTCAGTTTTTGAGTACACAGAGAGCATTATCAGTAAGAGCAAATACTGTAGGCAAACCATCAATACCTTATGTGAGTTTTACATTGCATCCAAATTTATCGCTTGCTTCTCTTGACACTTATAATCAATGGAATAAGAAACTGAATAGGCGATATGTCGATAACGAGACTAAGAGCGAGACAACATATTGGGGCCAGAGCTCACATAGGCTGCATAATAGATCCCAAAGAGCCAATGTTGCCCTTTCAAAAAACAGAAAATATGTAACTCCTATAGGAATCGTATCGGACAATATTACTGTGTTTCAGGGACAAAACATTATAGGAAATGATAAGAATAACTCGTTTCTAGATCATAATATAATGATTTCTTCGGAAAGCTTACACAATAGTTGGAAATCAAATATCGACAGGAATATTTTATTAATTTCTGATGATAAGAGTGTTTTAAAGACGAGTCCCCAACTGCCACCATTGCAAGATAACAAGGATAAACCATCGCAGGAACAACTGCAATGCATAGTCGATTCTCTTAGCCAAGATGTATGTTACATAATTAACGAAATATTCCAGAATTATTGTACTTTTTTCTAAAGTAGAACCATACGCTTTCGAAAGAAAAATACAATAATTCTGAGATATCCCTTTTCATTAAGATTTTTCTTGATTGAAATATTGTTTGTAGCTACCAAACTTGTTTGTAAAACCTCAGAATTATTCGATATATACTAAGGATCTAATTTTTATTAATAATATTAGAGGAGTGACGACAAGGTAAGAATCAGTTTGATCAAGTATTTTAAGCAGTCGAAAATTTATATTAAGAATTTCTGTAAAATACATATAAAATGTATATGTACTTACAGGGGAGTTGTAAATTATGCAAAACAATTGATATTGTTAAGAGTCATTGGTCATGTAAAGTTTGCGCATGTCAAGCTTCAAGTTTTAAAGATTACAATGCATAGTGATGATGGTACTGTAAAGATTCGTTGGCGTATACGAGGTGTCACAGGCTGGAAGGTGTTCACTATGTTTTGGAAATATAAATTTTGGAAAATACAAGATGCTATAGACACCAATCACGAAATGTAAGTATACTATACAAAAACATCAATGTACGAAATAAGTACGATAAATATGATTTTTTTAATTCTATTAAAATCTCTTTATTAGTTTTGTCTTCAGCAAAATAGAACATTTAAATTATTATTATTATTAAATTATTTAAATTCCAATTTTCTGTAATGACTGCAGAAATAATTAATATTTTATTTAATATATGGGAATAATCCAAGAAAAATAAAAATATATATATAATAATTGTAGATGGTATGATGGCTTCTCTACATTTTATATTAATGGCAATGGAAAAGTCTACAAGCATGTTGCAGATAAAGTGATGCCTGATCAGGACATACTTGCGAAAAAGAATGACTTGAGCATTGCACCGAAATTAGCACTATTCAAAAATCTCGCGAGCATGTTTGATAACGCGACGAAAACTTCATTGAATTGAATTCCGTTTCAAAATTGCATCAATTGAAATGAATGATTTGGCAATAATTGTCAAGCGTTGAAATTGAGTAATTTTATTCAAATTGTCACAACGAATTGTATTAAGAACTTTTTCCACAAATCGACGATTCTTAGAGTGTATGATGGTGTATTCGTTTCCTTGCAAATGCATCATAAACAATATCTTGTATAATTGTGAACTACCTATATTTGTTTTTAGCAGTAGCAATGTTCAAATAATTTTGCCCTAGTATTTCTGTATAAAAAGACATAGATTATATTATATAATATAACTGAAAAATGTTGGAGAATGCATATAAAGAAGTTTAACAAAATTAGTGAAGCACCCTATTTTGCTGATATAATGATATCTCATTTACTTCACACTCTGGATTGTTAGATAATATTAAATGTTCCTTCAATATATAAAATATATATATGTATAATATATATATATAATTATATATTAATTACATACAAGACCTGTAAAGATAAAAATAAGCTATAAATGAACATTATACATTAAACACATTAAAACTCAAAATGTTAGTCATCTTGTTACCTAAGTAATCATCCATTAATGTTCCAATAGCAAACTGAAAAATAAGTTATTTAATATTTTTAATTTATGCAACACAAAGTAATTTCAATTATAAGTTTAACAATTAATTATTATTTCAATTATAACTTACAATTCCTGTAGCATCGACTCTTGTGCCCACTATTTTCAATCTAATTTCATCATCTGCTTGGATAACTACATCCTAAAAAATATATTTCAAACTTGTTATTATCAAACTTAAAAATTTTCATTACAATATGCATGAAATTCTTTGTGATATGACTTACTTCTTCCTTTGATTTATAGCAAGCTGGATTCACATTTGGACAAAATTGCATATCCTCTGGGATTGACTACAAGACATTTATTTAAGCTTTTAGAATCTTATATCGCAAGCACAATTTTTTTATTAATTATTAAAATCTTATGTATCATAATTTTTTTACTTTATCATTTTTCAAGTATTGTAAGTTTATATATTATTATAATTATATATTAAGGGTTTTATCAAACTAGAGATATAAACCCAAAATCGTAACTTTCCAGGAACGAGAAGAAACGTTTTAAATCTTGAGTTTTATACATAGGAATGCAATTTTTTGGATAAGAAAACATTTTAGGAATGCTAATCATCTCACTTTAAAAAGTGATATATATATCTTAATCTCATTTTTTTTAAATTAGGGATACGTCCCACCGTTTATGAAACCCTTGATATATCACACATACACAGATATATAATTATTAATTACTTACATGATGAGATATAAAACACGACAGTGGACCTATTTCGGCGAACATTCCAACCTGCAAATATTACAAGCAAAATTTCAAACAATTGTTTATAACAATTACCTTTGCAAAGGAATATTCGTACAGAATAGTCTACATTTTTCAAGAAAATATCTAGTTATACCTTATTCACTTGGGTTACAATTGCATCCAGGACTTCACCTTTGAATGGTCTAAATACGATGGCTTTGTACTTGACTGGATAAACTACAAAGCCTTGTCCTGGCTGTATGATTCCGGCTCCTATATTGTCTATCGTTGTGACTGCGACAACGAAGCCATATCTGAATAAAGATACGATTAAAATCGAAATTTTCGATATTAAGATACAAATTTGTCACTTACTTTCCTGTACAAGTGCCTTCCACTTCCGTATAGAGTTTCTGCTTTACTGTATCAAGTAATTGAGGACCAAAATATCGCGGATGCAGTAGAATCTCGTGCTCCAGCGAGATCTAATTATTTAAAAAATTTAGATAGCAGTTAATATTTCACGTTTACTTCTGAATTTAAATGATTAATAATAAATTATTCAAAAGAAAGATGCAAAAATTAACTTACATGATAAAACATGATGCACCTTTATGTCGCACTCGATCATAAACATTCTCGCGCCATATTAGCAATTGGCAATAGACATTAGACCATAGACATAGTATATCTAGACCATAGACATAGTATATCTAGACCGAGTGTTGAGGAGTGGGGGCCGATGCCCACGTAGAAAAGGACATACCCTGTTTCGTGCCCCTTGCGTTCTCTCTCGCTCGCACGTAGCATAGCGTACTCTTTCGCTATGCTACATGTGAGTGAGAGAGAACGCAAGGGCACGGAACAGAGTATATGTCCTTTTCTACGTGGGCATCGGCCCCCATTCCTTAAATAAAGGCAAACGCTCGGTCTAGATATACTATGTCTATGATCTAGACCGAGTGTTGAGGAGTGGGAGCCGAGGTGCACGTAGAAAAGGACATACTCTGTTTCGTGCCCCTTGCGTTCTCTCTCGCTCGCACAGAGCATAGCGCTCTCTTTTGTCATGCTACGTGCGAGCGAGAGAGAACGCAAGGGGCACGAAACAGAGTATGTCCTTTTCTACGTGGACATCGGCCCCCACTCCTTAAATAAAGGCAACCGCTCGGTCTAGATATACTATGTCTATGGTCTAGATATACTATGTCTATGCATTAGCAGAGAGAAGAATGAGAGTCGCCACGCTGCCGTTTTTCGTGTAACGCTTTTTCTAGGTCATACACTAGCGTCACGTACATTCATTTTACGCCGCCTGGAACTACATGGCCACATCCACTTTCGGAGCTGATAAAACAGCCGATTGGTTCATATCCGTGCTACATCCACTTTTCGATTTTGGTTCATATCCGTGCTACATCCACTTTTCGATGCTGGTAGTACACTGATCGTTTGACAAAGAGAGATGATGCGCTGTCTTTGTCTCTCTTTCATCGCGTATGTGTGTAGCGTCCGTGAAGGCACACACCGACACGTTGAGCACACGGATGCGATTGTTGGGAGATAATGTCAGACAAGGAGCGACAATCGCGTGCTATCCTTGTTCCTCTAGCGTATCGCTTACGGCCGAAATACGGCCTGGAAATGCTTTCTGGCCTCTCGTGACAGCAGTAATGCAACAATGCTAATAAGCGCCCACTTTATAAGAATTTTATACTTGCGTATATACATATGTAGATATATATGTTTAAATTATAGTTAAAATTGTATCTGCAATTAAATATTGTATGATGATCAATAATACTAGTAAGATAATAGATAATAGAGTGAACAAATACAAAATATGTAAGACACGGGGGCCTATTAGACTTGATGATTTCTTGCTTTCTTACTATCGATACTTCAACGGGATATAATACGAAGTACATTATACATATTTATTACAGTGTGTAATATATATTTATTATATTCAAATATATTATATTAAAAAGAATTATGTTGATAAATAATAATAATTATTATTATTAAAAAAATATATTGATTAAACTATATTATATTAATTATAATAATGAATTTTTTAATGAACATAATTTTTTTTTATACAATACATTTGAATATATGCATATACTATAAACGTCAATATATGCTATTTTAATGAAATAATTTTACGTAATATATATATATATATATATATATATATAATAATCTATAAAATATATATTATATATTTTTTTACAGAAGAAAAATGGAAATCAAGATTATAAATAAAAAAAATAAAAGGGGAAATAATAAATTAAATGCATTACAAAATATTTAATTACAAAACATATCTCAAAAAATTGAATTTAAATCCGGATTTTTAGCTTTGAAATAAAAAAAAACTTGTTTTATTGTTGAGAAAATAGTTTGTTGAGAAAACAAACTATTTTTATTTATAATAAAATTTTTTTACATATATGCAATTTGTAATATGTAATTACAGTTTGAAAAAGACATAAACATTTTAAATATATTTCTTAAAATATAATGTTTAATAAATAAATGTATGTAATGATGTATCATAAACTTTAAAAAATAGTAAAAAGAAACTCGGATTTGAATTCCGATTTGCATCGTGACAGACCGAGCATTTTCCAATGATCCACCGCACGTTGAAATGGACATCAATGCTATCGGTACTTGTAGTATATTTACATAAGATTATGTGAATCCCTTTTTAAGTTAAAATTATCATTTAGCATTGCTTTTTATGATTTATACTCTTTGTTTTAAGAATGGGAAAGGGAAAAACAATTTTTAATGCAGATATCTTGTACGATATAAAAAATATAATTTTATTGTATATAATGTTTAATGAAAATTATAAAAACATATACAAAAGCTATCCAATCCGAAATATTCTCTTTTTTCTAGAATTTACTAGAATCGTTTTATCAAAAAAAATTCGGTTTATTGAAGTATTAATCTTGTTTTTTAATATTTATTTTGTAGTATATATACTATAAACATCAATATGTGCTATTTTAATGAAATAACTTTACGTAATATATATGTCTAGAATATATATATGTTATTCTCGCGATAGAATAGAAAAAAAAAGATTAATACTCCAATAAACCGAATTTTGTTTGATAAAACGATTGTAGAAAAAAGAGAATATTTCGGATTAAATAGATTTTTGTATATGTTTTTATAATTTTCATTAAACATTATGTACAATAAAATTATATTTTTTATATCGTACAAGATATCTGCATTAAAAATTGTTTTTCCCTTTCCCATTCTTAAAACAAAGAGTATAAATCGAAAAGAGCAATGCTAAATAATAATTTTAATTTAAAAAGGAATTAACATAATCTTACCTAAATATACTACAAGTACCGATAACATTGATGTTTATTTCAATAGTGCGCGGTGGATGATTGGAAAACGCTTGGTCTCTCACGACGCAGATCGGGGTTCAAATCCGAGCGATTTTTTTTTTACTATTTTTTAAAGTTTATCATACATTATTACATACATTTATTTATTAAATGTGATTATATTTTAAGAAATATGTTTAAAATATTTATGTCTTTATCAAAGTATAATTACATATTATAAATAAAAATAGTTTATTTTCATTTTATATATATACAATAATCTATAAAATATATATTATATAGTTTTTTACAGAAGAAAAAAAATGGAAATCAAGATTATGATACACGGAGTATCGATAGTAACAAAGCAACAAATCATCAAGTTTAGCAGGCATCCGTCTTAAGCCCGAATCACACTAGCGGCTCGTGGCTGCGATTGCGATTGCCACAGCCAATCAGAAAGCACCAATTGCAAGTATGATTGGAGCGTAGCAAATCACAATCACAAACGCAATCGCAATCGCAGCCGCGAGCCGCTAGTGTGATTCGGGCTTTACGTATTTTGTATTTATTCACTTTGTTATCTATTATCCTAGTATTATTGATCATCATACAATATTTAATTGCAGATACAATTTTAACTATAATTTAAACATATATATCTACATATGTATATACGCAAGTATAAAATTCTTATAAAGTGGGCGCTTATTAGCCTTGTTGCATTACTGCTGTCACGAGAGGCCAGAAAGCATTTTCAGGCCGTATTTATAAGGATAGCACGCGATTGTCGCTCCTTGTCTGACATTATCTCCCAACAATCGCATCCGTATGCTCAACGTGTCGGTGTGTGCCTTCACGGACGCTACACACATACGCGATGAAAGAGAGACAAAGACAGCGCATCATCTTCTTTGTCAAACGATCAGTGTACTACCAGCATCGAAAAGTGGATGTAGCACGGATATGAACCAAAATCGAAAAGTGGATGTAGCACGTACATGAACCAATCGGCTGTTTTATCGGCTCCGAAAGTGGATGTGGCCATGTAGTTCCAGGCGGCGTAAAATGGATGTACGTGACGCTAGTATACGACCTAGAAAAAGCGTTACACGAAAAACGGCAGCGTGGCGACTCTCATTCTTCTCTCTGGCATTAGACAGATTGAGGGCCAATTTCACCAAGCTCGGTTAGATTAACCCATAGACATAGTATATCTAGACCGAGCGTTTGCCTTTATTTAAGGAGTGGGGTCCGATGCCCACGTAGAAAAGGACATACTCTGTTTCGTGCCCCATGCGTTCTCTCTCGCTTGCACAGAGCATAGCGCTCTCTTTCGTCATGCTACGTGCGAGCGAGAGAGAACGCAAGGGGCACGAAACAGAGTATGTCCTTTTCTACGTGGGCATCGGCCCCCACTCCTCAACACTCGGTCTAGATATACTATGTCTATGGATTAACCGACGGTTAAAATTAGCAGGGTTCCAACTGAAATGATATGAATGCTTGGTTTTCCTTCACCTCTATTTTCTGTTGGCCACCCTGCTAATTTTAACCGTCGGTTAATCTAACCGGACTTGGTGAAATTGGCCCTGAAGGTGCGAACCCATGCAGCAGAATAGCGTAAAGCCCGAATCACACTAGCGGCTCGCGGCTGCGATAGCGATTGCGTTTGTGATTGTGATTTGCTACGCTCCAATCATACTTGCAATTGGTGGTTTCTGATTGGCTGAGGCAATCGCAATCGCAGCCGCGAGCCGCTAGTGTGATTCGGGCTTAACGCGGAACGAGAGCGGAACCAATCACGAGCGTTCCGCAGTTTTTGCAACGTGGATTCCAAGTCCTTACATCCCCATGGAGCGTAATGAGTGCACCGCGGACCAATGCGCAATCAATCACGAGTCATTATTTCAAAAGAGTTAAAACCGCATTAAAACTTATTTAACTTATTTAACATTTTTAATCAATATTTCCAATAAGAACGCATTCATTTCAATATTTATGTATACGATAATAAAGAACGACCAATAAAAACAATATTTAAAAGTAATTTTAGAGACGTTCTGCTCGTTCTGCTTGCGCTCATTCCGCTCCATGGGGATGTAGGGACTTGAAATCCACGTAACGAAAATGACGGAACTGTATATATGTACACATATACTTTGTTAAATTGGCAGCGTAGAGCAACGTGGTCAGTACAGAAACAGAGATAAATTATTAATTATTACAAGTTATTTCTTATTTTTGAGAGATAAAGGAAAATTTTGAAGTTAGCTTTTACTACCATGTGTATATGTATAGATGTGTATGTACATTACGCAATCTGCGAAACCTATTCCGCTAGAAACTACTGAAAACGGAACGAAATTGCGGAACGTTTGTGATTGGTTCCGCTTTCGTTCCGCGTTACGCTATTCCGCTGCATGGGTTTGCACCCTGGGTGCATGGGTTTGCATTTGCACCATCAGACTACGGACTACGCATTGAAAATTGAAGATTGAAGATTAAAGATTGGAATTTGACTAATCAGAACAAAAGGGACTAAAATTTCTTTGTCCTGATTGGTCAAATTTCAATCTTCAATGGGTAGTCTGATACGGGCTTTAGGGAATTTATGTTTCCGTTGATAGTGCGGTGACAAAAGTATGTATATCTACAGACACGATGCTTGATGTGTAGTTACTCACAAGAGAGAGGCAACTACGATTTTCTTTCTCACTTCCTTCCGACACTTTTCAGCCTGCTATTCCCCTTCCATTTATATATGTTCTAAGAGGGTAACGATGTCGCCTCTCTGATTATACATATAGGACTCTATACCGACCTATAGCACTCTTTTTTTTATAAATTTGATACGTTCCTGAAGATCACGTTTAACGCGTATGCGCGAGAAAGCATCCTCGAGACAACACTGGTTAGCAGTCTATTATAATACATAAAAGTCTATGGTTGAAATAAAAATACTTCTTCTTTCTTTCTTTCTTTTATGGCTGGTTGGGCATTAATCGCCCATACACCATTGTTTCTTATGGGTTTGTAAAATATAAGCAAAACTCCTCTAAAGAGAGGAGGGAGTCCAAAAAAAGGTCCAGACAAAGGACATACGCAGCACGCAAAAACACGTCCGAACCCGACACGTTATCAGTCGGAACTTTGAAATAAAAATAAGAGGTTTGTACATAGACATAGTATATCTAGACCGAGCGTTTGCCTTTATTTAAGGAGTGGGGGTAAAGATGCACGTAGAAAAGGACATACTCTGTTTCGTGTCCCTTGCGTTCTCTCTCGCTCGCACGTAGCATAGCGTACTCTTTCGCTATGCTACATGCGAGTGAGAGAGAACGCAAGGGGCACGGAACAGAGTATGTCCTTTTCTACGTGCACCTCGGCTCCCACTCCTCAACACTCGGTCTAGATATACTATGTCTATGGTCTAGATATACTATAAGTGCGTTCCGTTTCACGCATTGAGCGCATAGATCTATAGTTCACGTAACATATATTCTTAGAACATATATAAATGGAAGGGGAATGCCTTTGTTTCCCGATAGAAAAACATGTCGGAAGGAAGTAAGAAAGAAAATCATAGTTGCCTCTCTCTTGTGAGTTACTTTGCTCAAAAGTGCGCATGCGCGGCCATGTGTGTGTGTACACAAAAGTATGTATACTCAGACACGATGCTTGATGTGTAGTTACTCACAAGAGAGAGGCAACTACGATTTCTTTCTCACTTCTTTCGACACTTTTCAGCCTGCTATTCCCTTAGAATATATAAATGGAAGGGGAATGCCTTTGTTTCCCGATAGAAAAACATGTCGGAAGGAAGTAAGAAAGAAAATCATAGTTGCCTCCCTCTTGTGAGTTACTTTGCTCAAAAGTGCGCATGCGCGGCCATGTGTGTGTACTACACACACATGGCCGCGCATGCGCACTTTTGAGCAAAGTAACTCACAAGAGAGAGGCAACTACTATTTCTTTCTCACTTCCTTCGACACTTTTCAGCCTGCTATTCCCCTTCCATTTATATATGTTCTAAGGCCGGATTCACACCTTGGCAGAAAAGCAGAAAGCAGAAAAGCAGAGGCCAATCAGAACTCGCGCTAGAAAAGCAGAATGTACTGCTAATTTTCAGCGCGAGTTCTGATTGGCTTCTGCTTTTCTAGCACGAGTTCTGATTGGCTTCTGCTTTTCTGCCAAGGTGTGAATCCGGCCTAAGGCTATTCCCCTTCCATTTATATATGTTCTAAGCATATATTATAGATTTCCAAGCGATCTATGCGCTCAATGCGTGAAACGGAACGCACTCTATGTCTATGGGTTTGTATATGGGTCTGTATTTCTGTATGTGAATCTTGAATCAAATATCGCGTCATGTTGCCTTGCAGGAAAGAACGTGAGAAAGTACATCAAATTTCGCGATGAATGAAAGTAGAGTAATGACAATTATATTACGTAGAATGTTTAGCAAGAAATACTTCAAACCTTTTGCTGGTGTTCGTTCGAGAATGCAAATAATAAAACAGAATGAACCAGATACCGATATTGAAAATTTCGATAGTGAAGATTTAAGTGAATTTGAGGCAGATTTCATGAATATCGGTGAAAGCCATAAAATGCACGAAAGGTATATATTATGTGTAAGAAAATTATATATATTGCACTCGAGATTTACCATGCTACAATATATTTTTTTTCATATAGAACTATATCATGTATATTTGCATTTATATTTAAACTTGACTTACTCTAACCTTTTATTTGAAGTTTGTTAAAAAAATATAACTATTCAATATTAACCTTGTGGTGGAAATAATTTCACAGTTTTTTACGCGAAAATTATGCAAAGTATTGCAATTTTTTATGATGTAACTACAATTTTTTAGTCAAACTACATGATTTGGGCCATGTTTGTAAGTTTATAGTTTTTTATTGGCCTAATTTACCTGATATACTTTAATACATACTAAGTACTACATTGGCCAATCATAGTCATTCTTTTAAAGAATGAAATAGCTGTGATTGGACAGTATAGTATTTAATACGTATTAAAGTATATTGGTATAAACTAGGCCATAAATTTACATAGAATGTTAAGATTTTTCTACAATATTATGTTGTGAATCGTTGTGATTTTTACGATCTACAATTTATTACATCATAAAAATGTTGTTAAAAGTTCTTAAAAAGTTATAGAAACTTGTAAAAATTTGTAAATATTTATTACAATACACTAAAGCTTACTAAAACTTAATACTTACAATTGAATTTCTACAATTTTCATAAATCTGTAAAAAGTTGTGATCTGTTGTTGAAAATTTTAATTTTTTATAGAAATAAGGAAATTGTAAAATTATTTTTATATCAGAGAATTCAATATGATTTTCTACATGTTAGAGATTATAAGAACAGTTTGTTATATATATGTGATAGGATACATACTATATATGAATATATGACAATAAAATAAAGTTTTTCTTTAGGGAAATGCGAAGAAACAAAGAACATCTTAAACTACAGATTACCAATCGGAAGTATTTTAAAGAAAAAGAGCCACGTTTTCTTACATTTGCAGAAAGACAACTGATTCGTAAATTATACGAATCCAATCCTGAAGAATGGACAATAGAGAGGCTTAGTGAGAGTTTCCCTGTTTTGCCAGAGACAATACAAAAAATTCTGCATGCTAATTGGTCGCCGAAATCAGTGGAGAGAGTCATGCAATATGATGATGTTGTAGTTGAAAATTGGAAGAAGTTTCGTGCTGGAAAACTTCCAGTAAGCGCCAGACTCAGTGAACACCTAATGAAATTCAAAAATAGAAAAATTATTATGACAGACAGGGAATCATTAGCCAAACAGTTCGTCCTACCTGAGCCAAAATTTAAGGAACCAAAGAGTCAATTGTTTTCTAATATTATACAATCTTATCTAGATGAAAAACAAGATGATCAAAAATTATTATCGCAAGAGAATAATCTACACAAAGTAGAAGACGCGTTTGCTCACTCTAATAAAAATCAGAATTTATTGATTGCAGACAATAAGACTGAGAGTAATTTCAAAGTTGTTAAAAATTCACAGAAATTTACAAATGAGGAGCAGCATCTTACATTAAACTCGCATACAGATTCAGAAAAATATGACATATTGCCATTAAATAAAAAAAAGAATAACAAGAAGCTATTTACTTTTGATGAATTTGTAAAAACAAAGCTGGAGTGTATACAAAAGGAGTCTCCAAAAGAAGGTATTACACTACTAAACCTGTACAAGAAACAGATGGAAGCCAGTCAAGAGATGCAAACTGCATCCGATAATGTAATAATTAGCATGGAAGAGGATACATCAAAAATTGTACAGATATCTAACAAAAGCGTTTCTACAGTTTCTGAAAATAAAGATGGCGATTGTAATATTATCATGGCAGATGATAATTTGATAGATACAAATATTAAAGTGTGGAATAAAAAGATAGATACAGAATGTGACTATGCTAAGCCAATAAAGATATCAAAGAATCTCTACAAACTTGGCATGACATATCGAATCAGCGATTGTTATTATGATGACGATGGGGAGTTTTTGTATCGGATCCCGGGTATACAAACTTGATTGTTGCAATCGTTTGAGAATGGACTTATTAATCTATATACATAATTAATCGATATTGTATATATAATGTATGATAAAAAATATTTAATAAAAGGAGACTGTAAGTTCTCTAATGTCAATTTATTAAATATCTTTTTTTATATTATACATAAACAAATATATAATTACTCTTTTTACATGTCTATATATACATTTTACTCTGGTAGAAATAGTTTTACAATTTACATATATTTTTACGAAAAATTATACAAATTCATAGTTAGTTGTAATAAGTTACAGTGAGTTGTAAAAAATATTTACGGATTTCTATAAGTTTCTACAATCTTTTACGGACATTTTTATAAGTGATTGTAATATCGGTTGTCGATTATCATAAAAATCACAACTAGATTTACAACTTTCTACGTAAATTTATGAAAAAATACAAATATAGTTCAAATCGCGTAGTTTAACGTAAAAATAACGTAGAAATAATCTAAAAAGTTGTAGTTACATCTTAAAAAATTAGTTTTCGCATAATTTGTGCGTGAAAAGTTACAGGATTATTTCCACTAGGATTTTTATATTTTGTAAAAACATATCTTCACATTAGCCTTGTTTCGAAATTCACTGCTAGTACGCAGTGAGGAAATATTGTGGGAATCCTACCGACAGGAATTTTTGGGCATGTGTCTTTTTCTTCTTCTTTCTTGAATGGAAAAATTTTGTTCAGATGTGGAATTGAATTTGAATTTACTGCGTGATAGACTGAACATCTTGCACTTTGCCATTACCTCAGTATATACACCTACATGAAGCTAGCCGGCAGAAATTATTAAATATGATTATTTTTAACTTTTTTGAATGTATTTCGTTTGTAAATCGTTTGTGATTGATTGTGAGTCTGTTTTTAACGTTTGTGACAAATTAGGTTTTTTGTAATTAACAATTTTAGTTTAGTCATGATGTCAGCCGATACTTTTTAGTAATAAATAGATTTTATGATAACTGATAATTGTAATTGATAGGAAATCGTTTGTGATTTACAAATATACCAATGTTACGTTTGTGAATTGATAAATTTTTTAATTACGTGCAAAATAAGTTTAGTTTATAAATGTAGTGCGCATGCGCAAAGTATACTCAGGGCTCCTGCCCACAGAGAGCGCGTCGATGCGTAAGGCTGGATTTACAATAGGTGTAGTATGGTTTAAGCAGTAAAAATATTATCAATAAATAATTGATTATTTTCCTCACATTTGACTGTGATTAATCAATTTCTTATGGCTTGAGGCTTACTACACCTATTGTAGATCTAGACTAAGGGTAAGGATGATATTATATTTGTCGTACGATAAACTTTTTAAGCATACTGATTGGCTGCAAAATATAAAATTTCTTGAGTCTCTAGAAATTAGCTAATTAATGCGCTTAAAAAGTTTGTTGTACGACAAATGTAATATTACTTAGCGTAGCGGAAATCGTCACGCGTCTCAGTCTGAGCATACTTTGCGCATGCGCACTACAATTATAAAATAAACTTATTTTGCACGTAATTAAAAAATTTATCAATTCACAAACGTAACATTGGTATATTTGTAAATCACAAACGATTTCCTGTCGATTACAGTTATCAGTTATTATAAAATCTGTTTATTACTAAATAGTATCGGCTGACATCATGACTAAACTAAAATTGTTAATTACAAAAAATCTAATTTGTCACAAACGTTAAAAACAGACTCACAATCAATCACAAACAATTTACAAACGAAATACACTCGAAAAAGTTAAAAATAATCATATTTAATAATTTCTGCCGGCTAGCTTCATGTAGATCAGTATATACAGGGTGCTTTCCATTTAGTGACTCAAGTCGACACAAGTATCATTCTATCTTCTTTCAATACCAGTGAACAACAAAGATAGAATGATACTTGTGTCGACTTGAGTCACTAAATGGAAAGCACCCATAGTAGCGCAATTCCCTGTCGGCACCTTTGATGATATGGCGAATTCGATTGATGTGCACTCGCTCCGTTTCAGTGGCTAGTAACTTTTTGTTACCAGACGCACATGTTTGGAGCGCATAGTTTAATACTGACCCGAGTGCGGTTATTTGCACTGACCTAGGAGCGATTACAGGCACTGATCCCAATATAGTGCATTTAGTAACTTCTTTATGCCCGTATCAGACTACGCATTGAAAATTGAAGATTGAAGATTAAAGATTGAAATTTGACTAATCAGGACAAAAGGGACTAAAATTTCTTTGTCCTGATTGGTCAAATTTCAATCTTGAATCTTGAATCTCAATCTTCAATGCGTAGTCTGATACGGACTTTAGTGGTGCCCACATGTGCAATATGCGACTTGTAATCAACAAGAGAGCAGAGAAAAACCTACAATAATCAAAGAGAGATACTTTAAATATAAAATAATATAATAAATATTTAAATTATACATTGAAATTATGTGTGATAATACCTCTTTATCAGAATATTCATTTTTAATATTTATCATATTCCGAACTTTCGGAATTTGTGTTTCATGTCGCATTAATACTGCCATCATTTCTTCATCGCTAGAACTGCTTGAACTATTTAACAGTTCATCTAATAATAATATTTTAGCTGCCATATTTTTTCATTGGAATACTCAAATTTGCACTGAACTGCACTGTCGAAAATCTCAGTGCAATTGAGTGCCTTCTGCACTAGTGCAATGTATTTCAACCGAACGTACAAATAACACTGCACTGGGATAATGCAGTTCAGTCGAACACGTTTTCACTAGCACATATTTTTAGTGCACTATCAACCGAATACACATAAAATTCTGAACCAGTACAGGGCAAGCCAACCGAATACTAAATACTGAAAGAGTGCGCACTAGTGCATCCAATCGAATTCGCCAATAGATAAATAGATATGCAGAAAACCTATTTCATGGGCAGCGCAGGCTCCGTAAAGTTAGCCGGACCACTTTAACTTTTTGATAATTAAAATTATCTAATCGTTTGGTGGTCGTTTGGTGATGATTGGTAGCCTAATTAAAACGTTTGGTGGTCAATCGTTTTTTTTTAATTAAATAATTAAAATATTGGTGTAAAGTTAGCCGGACATTTTTAATTTTTAGTCTAATCGATTAAATCAAGGCTTATTCGATGCAGAATCGTTAGGTAGTCACAAATCCTTTATTTACAACGTTTGGTAGTCCATAATTTATCCAAAAAGTAAAAAAAACCATGTGCGTTGACCCTGCGCCTGCGCATGCTTTCGTCGTGTAATGGTGCCTTTACATGGCAGCGTTAAGCGTCGAGCGTCTGCGCAGAAAAATGCGCAGAATTTAAACGAGATAGATTCTAGGCTGAAATTAGATTCTGCGCAATTCTCTGCGCAGACGCTCGACGCTTAACGCTGCCATGTAAAGGCACCTTAATGGCTCTTGCAGCCAGCGCGATGACGCGTCGCACGATATCCAATGAGGGTAAATATAGCGAAAAGGGGACCCAGCTCCAATAACCTTGATATATGTTGTCAAGGACATAATTCTGAGTAACTTTTTCTTTTAATTTAATCGTCGCTCGTTGCTTATTAAAAAGTTATTAACAAAAAAAGTTTGGAATATACTAAAGTACATGCATGGACAGGAAGCACGCGCGCGCGCGCACACACACACACACACACACGGGGGATGCAAGGGGGGCCTTCGGTCCCCCTCCCGCACCCACCTCGCCGATAGGCTGGGTGGATCTCGCTTTACAATGTAGCAGGTACTTTGTAAGTTATTACAGAGAAATTAAATATTTTTATTTGGGAAAGTCGCATTTTTGTAATTTAAATAAATTTGTGTATTCAAAAATATGCATTATGCGTTATGCACGCGGCATAAAGGATTCAACCAATCAGAGTCCTTTATTTCTAAAATGAAAGACTCAATAAAATATTTTTATGTGCGCTGGTCCTTAAGGCCGGTTCTACAATAAGTCGTATGTCGTTAATCGTAAGGAAATTGACCAATCACAGTCGATAATTCCAAAAAATATTGACTGTGGTTGGTCAATTTGCTTACGGCTAACGACATACGACTTATTGTAGAACCGGCCTAATAGCAAGCAAAATGAACAAGATTCAACTCTATAACATTATGTTACGTATGACGTCGTCGGAATTGACAACGTAGATTTTATTATTTTACTGAATTTTTATAATTTTTTTATAAACATACCTACAATACTTAATGGCTTCATGCCTGTAACATTGGTAAGAAATTTCAAATACATATTTTTGTAACATTTTAATAGTAAGCACATAGAATTTATAATAAATTAAGAATAAATTTCAGGACCATGTGCTACGTGTTTCATGTTTCATTAATGCATAATGGCCTGCAAAATAAGATCGCCCAGATCATTTTATGAAAATTTTTGGAATCTAAATTGCAATGAATCGAGAAATTAGACAAGGCAGTGGAACATTGAGAATTACGGAAAATAAGAATGTAAGACATGCCGAGGATATATCCTCTTTCATTTTAGAAATAAAGGACTCTGGTTGAATCTTTTATGCCGCGTGCGTAACGCATAATGCATATTTTTGAATACACAAATTTATTTAAATTACAAAAATGCGACTTTCCCAAATAAAAATATTAATGAATATGTTATTCCCAAATAATTTCTAATCGATTCCGTTCATAATATTTATTAATCATAATTAAGATCTGCTAACTTGACGCTCGATAAATTTTTATTATTAAGGTGCGAATTCATGGGACGCTCGTTTTAGCGTTGCATGTGGTCACGTGACTTCGACTCGACGCTAGCGTCAAGAAAAAAAAGCTGGATTTCCTCAGCTTCAGCGTCAAGCCGTGCTGTTGGCCATATGAATGAGATTTTTTTTTTCCTGAGGGTGCCATTACATGAAGCGCGGAAACGCGGATCAAGAGACACGGTAGTGTCTCGCGCCAAGTCACGCGCAGCAACAGCGCGGCACCCCGGGTATCTATACGCGAGTCGGCTAGTATGAGAGTATCTTTCAGATTTTAGATTATTGAACCTCAATAATGGCTGAACCAATCATATTTTTAATAGGCTTAATCGATAGTTTGGGTTTAAATTATATAATAAATGTGTCTTTATTTTTTTTCTACATGTATCGTGAACGGAGGTAATATGATTCAAAGTCGAAATGTGAAAATTTTCATTTAAGAAACGTCACCGTGGTCACCGTCATCGCTACACGTATACTACACGTACACAACACATGCATAGATATATAGTAGTATCGCGTTACACGTATATACACGTACACAACACATGCAATAAATAGCAATGTATACATGTTGTACAGTTGACTTGTTTGACGGAAGATCACGCTAGCAGCGCTCTGTGACAATACCGGCATACGTTAGCGGCATAACCGCACTTTCGACAGTATCAGATAAAGTGAAACTTGTGTGGTTTATAAAATTTGATTTAATCAGGTAAGTGCTTCATACACTTACATCGGATGTGATCGGACATGATCAAAATAATATTTGTTTATTATAAATAAGTATTAGTACATATGCTCTTATTATTATTGCAAATACAAGATAACTCGCATAATATTGTACATGCATCTTTACGAATAAGTTATTTTGTTGAAAAATAGCAAGAATTATATATAGAAAATATTTATGAAATATATTGTTTGATTGCTTAATAAAAATTTAATAGATATATATATTTATATACAATTTAAAGAATGTACTTATATACAATTCTTGCTATTTTTCAACAAATTTATAAATAAAAATGCATGTATTATACAAGTTATCTTGTATACGCACTGATTTAAGAGCATATGCACTAATCCAGATAGGATTCAAAAGTATTAATCTTATTTTAATATTGCAGGAAGTGTTTATATAAAAAAACTTATACAGAAAAAATAATCGTTATATACTTTCTGGATAATTTAATCAGGTAAGAAATAAATAAATTATTACTGCATATGTAATTAAATAATTATTGCGTATGCAAGATAACTTGTATAATATATACATTTTTATTAATAACCTGGTTTGTTGAAAAATAGCAAGTATTATATGTAGCAAATATTTATTACCCTAACAGCACACATGTCCAGAGGACATCCAGAGACCATCCAGAGATTATCCAGAGGATGTTTAATATCCTCTGGATGCCCTCTGGGTATTCTTCGGATGACCTCCGGAGAAGGTGTGTTGTTAGGGAAATATATTGTTTGGTTAATAAAAATTTAGTGCATATATTTATATACAATTCAGCAAATGTACTATATACAATTCTTGCTATTTTTCAATAAACCAAGTTATTTATAAATAAAAATGCATGTATTATACAAGTTATCTTGTATACGCACTGATTTAAGAGCATATGCACTAATGCAGATAGGATTCAAAAATATTAATCTAATTTTAATATTGCAGAAGAGAGTGTTTATATAAATAAACTTATACAGGAGTAGTCGTTATATACTTTCTGAATAATTTAATCAGGTAAGAAATAAATAAATTATTACTGCATATGTAATTAAATAATTATTGCGTATGCAAGATAACTTGTATAATATCCCACTCGGCATGTAATATTGCTGAAATACTGTAATGTTCGGAAATGGTACAGAAATATTTCATTAATATTTCAATTGTAACTTTTCATCCGAAATATTTTAGAAATGTACCTGCATCATGTTTTTAAATTATTGCATTTGCAATATTTCTGAAATCTTTCAGAAAGTCCTTTTGTAACTAGTATTAAGGTTATAGTTTACTTGCTTACCGCTATGCGGCGCGCTATTCATTGTCTATACCCGTATTCAAATTTTTGTCATGAGCGTATATAAAGCCTGCAAAATGCGGTTAATAATATTATAATTATTTTTATCAGTTTAATTTTTGATGCGATTTCCGTACCAAGAAATTCAGATATTGAACTGATTTTTAGAAAATCGGACAGATAAATGTCCGATAATTAATACAAAATAAAAAAATAAAAAAAATTTTAGTTAAAAATCTTGGGGCTGCTAAGTTTCAAAATTAATAACTGCAATGTATCTTAAAGTAACAAATAATTAATTTAATTTAAACATTATTACATTAATAACTGCAATATAAATGTATGGAGTACGTTAATATCATAATATCATTAGCATATTATTTAGCAGCGCCAAGATTTTTAACTAAAATTTTTTTTATTTTTTTATTTTGTATTAATTTTTAATTTTTGCATAAGTTTTTAATTTTTGATTTCGTGTATAAATTTTTAATTTTTTTATAAATTTTTTTAAATTAGCTATACATCCTACTACTTTAATTATATTGCAATTTATTAAATATAATTTTTCTTAATTTTGAAAATAGTAAAATAAATTAACTTTATGACAAATTTTTACTCATATAATTTTTCTTAATATTAGAAATAATAAAATAAATTAATTTTATAACATAAATTTTTTTATTCAGTTGTAATATTTTTTGATATCATCATTTTTGTAGAAAATTAAAACAACTAGTTTGTATAACAGTTTCTTTTTTAATTAAAATGTTTTTATTTAAATAATAATAAAAGAAACAAATTTTATAGCATACATTTTTATTTATTTGGCGCAATTTTTTTATATCATTATTTTTCTAAGAAGTTTAAACAACTATTTTGTACAACAGTATTTTTTGGTTAAAATTTTGTACAATTAAAATAATACTATTTTGTATAGAGTTAAAATGATATTATTTTGTAAAGCGGTTTTTTATAGTAATTTAAAAATAAAACAATTTTTTGTGTAACACTTTTTCACATGGCGTGTGCACTTGGCGCCTTTTTTTTACCTTTTTTAAAAAGGTGAGTTTTTAGGGATTATTAGCGTAACGCGGAACGAGAAAGGAACCAATCGCGAGCGTAACGAAAACTGCAGAATGCTTGCGATTGGTTCCATTCTCGTTCCGCGTTACGCTAATCCGCGTTTCCGCGCTCCATGTAAGGCCGGATTCACACCTTGGCAGAAAAGCAGAAAGCAGAAAAGCAGAAGCCAATCAGAACTCGTGCTAGAAAAGCAGAAGCCAATCAGAACTCGCGCTGAAAATAAGCAGTACATTCTGCTTTTTTAGCGCGAGTTCTGATTGGCCTCTGCTTTTCTGCTTTCTGCTTTTCTGCCAAGGTGTGAATCCGGCCTAATGGCACCCTTAGGCCGGATTTACACCTTGGCAGAAAAGCAGAAAGCAAAAAAGCAGAAGCCAATCAGAACTCGTGCTAGAAAAGCAGAAGCCAATCAGAACTCGCGCTGAAAATAAGCAGTACATTTTGCTTTTTCAGCGCGAGTTCTGATTGGCCTCTGCTTTTCTGCTTTCTGCTTTATTGCCAAGGTGTGAATCCGGCCTTACTCTTCCTTCATGGCAGCGCAGCAATTCTGTAAAATCACCAAACAATGCTAGTTAGTTACTAAACTGCTGCTGCTTTTCACTGCCCATGAAATGTTACCTTAAGGGTCGACAGGAGTGACGGTGGAGACCTCTCGCGGGAAGCCGTGAATTACGAATTCGTAGTCTACGTCCTACAGCCAAAATAAAGAGAAAATCGGATTCTAATGATGATATTCGTATTCAGCAGCATCGTCTTCTTAGACGTACAGAGCGTTTTTTTGAAAAAATGATCAAAATAAAAATTCTAATATTGACAAACAACATACAGCTGATTGTGGATCAGGTGTAGTTGCTCTCGAATTCATATTATATTTTTATTATAAATTTTTAAGAGCCAAATTGCAAAATTCGGCTCTGTACGACTAATTCTAACGATGTAAGGAATACATCAAAACAAGTTTCATGAAAAAATATTAATTTTTCGAGATGTAGGACGAAGACTACGAATTTCACCACATCTGTGTCTAAAGTGCAGCTAATAGCAGAACATGGGGAATATTCCGTAGTGGCACACTGACTGCTTGACAAAGAGAGATGATTACGCCGTCTTTGTCTCTCTTTCATCGCATATGTGTAGCGTCCGTGAAAGCACACCGATATGTTGAGCAAACGGAAGCGATTGTTGGGAGATAATGTCAGACAAGGAGCGACAATCGCATGCTATCCTTGTTCCTCTAGCGTATCGCTTTACGGCCGAAATATGGCCTGAACCTGAAAATGCTTTTTGGCCTCTCGTGGCAGAAAGCAGTAATGCAACATGACTAACGGGCGCCCATTCTTTGAGAATTTTATATTTACGTATATACATATATGCATATATATGTTTAAATTATAGTTAAAATTATACGTGCAATTAAATATTGTATGATGATCAATAATAATATAGATAACAGAGTGAATAAATATACAATATGTAAGACACGGGTGCCTGTTAGACTTTGTGAGATTTGTTGCTTTGTTTGCTTACTATCGATATTTCGTTTATCATATTAGCGGGATAGAGAAATAGCATGATTGTCAATTCTTGTTTGATATTACATTATCTTTTAACAGTCTTAATCGTAGACAATTATATTATATATTCATAGACAATTATATTATCTTTCTTTAATTGTACCGATAGCGCGTAAGCACATACGAGTACTGGTATATGAAAGCATATATATAAATAATACATGTAATGACGAAGTGCAAAATATTCAGTCTATCATGCAGTACACTCCAAGTTCAATTCCACAGATATCTCAAAAAAATTTTTATATGTGTTTTGTTATTACATTTTATGTTTTGAGAATTATATTGAAAACAAAATTTGAAAATTTTGGAAATATGTTAATATTAATATATGTAATATATTTAATAATAATTCAATAAAATAATAATAGCTTTTCTCTCCTAGCTATTATTGGTTTATTACAAGATATATTAAATACATAAAATAAATTTTTTATACACATGTACAATTACAAAATGGTCAACATATTTTCAAAATTTTAATAATTATTCTAAATATAATTCTCACACAAAATGTAATAACATTTATATAACAAAAAATATAAAAAAATTTTGTTAAGATGTCTGTGGAATTGAACTTGAGTTTACTGCGTGATAGATTGAACACTCTTGCACTGAGCCATCACATATTTCTAGTAAATGCTTTCATATTATCAGTATTTATGTAGCAGATATTTTTACACGATAATATCGATATAATCGAAAAGAAATCAAGATAGCATACTTGTCGGTCTATAAATTTGCAATTACTGAAAGATAATGTAAGCCAAGAATTAACAATCGTTCTCTCCTTGTCGCTCTATCATGCTGACAATACATAAAGTATCGATGAAAAAGCAACAAGTAAAAAAGCAATAAATTGCCAAGTCTAAGAAGTGCCCGTATCTCTTACACGTTGTATATTAGTTCACTCTATTAGCTATTATTCTACTAATATTATTTATCATTGTGCAATTTTGAAACATATGTAACATTTCTATATACTATTGGTATATATCTGTACATATGCGCATAAGTAAACATAAAATTTATAAAAAGTGGGCGCCCATTAGTCTTGTTGCATTACTGCTTTCTGCTACGAGAGGCCAGAAAGCATTTTCAGGCCATATCTCGGCCGTAAAGCGATACGCTAGAGGAACAAGGATAGCGTGATCGTTGATCCTTTTCTATCTTTCCTCTCCACGGTGCATCCTTAGAACATATATAAATGGAAGGGGAATAGCAGGCTGAAAAGTGTCGGAAGGAAATAAGAAAGAAAATCATAGTTGCCTCTCTCTTGTGAGTTACTTTGCTCAAAAGTGCGCATGCGCGGCCATGTGTGTGTACTGTGTGTGTACAACACACACATGGCCGCGCATGCGCACTTTTGAGCAAAGTAACTCACAAGAGAGAGGCAACTATGATTTTCTTTCTTACTTCCTTCCGACATGTTTTTCTATCGGGAAACAAAGGCATTCCCCTTCCATTTATATATGTTCTAAGGGTGCATCCACGCGAGCAATGCAATCGTGTGTGTACGTATACAGACATACACCTATACATCGAGACTGAGAATTCATTCCTCAGCGTTGGTAACCCTGAAACCTGACTTTCACATTTTCACCGCGCGAGGTCTCCAATGTCAATTCGGAGTTTGCCCGTCACTCCTGTCGACCCTTAAGACCGGATTCACACCTTGGCAGAAAAGCAGAAAGCAGAAATGCAGAGGCCAATCAGAACTCGCGCTAAAAAAGCAGAATGTACTGCTTATTTTCAGCGCGAGTTCTGATTGGCTTCTGCTTTTCTAGCACGAGTTCTGATTGGCTTCTGCTTTTCTGCTTTTCTGCCAAGGTGTGAATCCGGCCTAATACGGGAGAAGCGAATCCGTAATTCACGGCTATCAGCGAGAGGTCTCCATCGTCTCTCCTGCCGAACCTTAAGCAACCACAAAAGAAGAAAAAAAAGAAGAAGAATGTTTGAAATATGTAAATATATATACGGAGACAAATGGAAGTAAACGAGACAAACTTTTTATCTTAAAACAATTTTACAATGATAAACAACAAAAAAATAATGGCATCCATCTTGGAGAATATTGAGGAGAAAGGACAAGAGGGTCCGATCAGATGCATATTCTTTGCCGAATTTCATCACATAGCGGGACCTAAAATTACATGTCAGGTGAAGAGAGCATGCGTTATAAAATGTAAATAATTAATAATTTCTCTTTGTATTTAAAGTTGACATGAATTATATTATTTCTTGCAGGTACCTGATAATTTTATATCCAAGGACATTTTTGACAATGTCAGTGTTTACATTATACCCAAAGCACAATTACAAAGAAGCACCATTACAATGTAAGTTTAAGAAATTAAGGTTGTAAAAATCAATCCTGGAAAAAATTTGTTAATCTTTTAATAACATTTAAAAGTTTTCCTTTTTTTACAGCACATTAAAGGACTATAAAATTTTAGGATTTCCTGTAAAGATTGACGATAAGAAATATGCAAGAAATGCGTTTTATTTCAACTTGTGTTTTGTTTGTGATGCAAATGCTCGCACTGTTCATTACGAACCGGTAGTTAAGAAAATGTCAGATTTTTTGGTAATAAATTTTTTAATAAAGTTTTCATGCTTTTTTTAATATATTTGAGAAATACAGTAATTTATGTATTATAAATTTTGTATGATCAGATAGCTTTGGAAATAGAAAATTGCTTTTTATCTGCCTCTGATGATAAAACCAGGTTAGCAGAAATGCTTGCTCAAGTCATGCAGGATTTAAATCTGCACAAAATGTGTACATTGACTGGTAAAATTTATATATTACTTTGATAGAAAATACTTTGCTATGATACATTTTATATATGTAACATTTTGACAGAAGGAACAATGACATCTCATTTGAAAGTAGTGAAATTAGCACCTGAGCCCAAGCCAGTTCTCGATCATCAAGTACCAATATTCTTGGAGGGTAGAGAGACATTTCAGAGCGATCAATGGGATCTGACTACACAGCAAGTGTTACCTTATATCGATGGTTTTAATCATGTGGCGCGTATAGCAGCTGCAGCCGATGTAGAAAATAATTTAGTTAAAAGCTGTGTACAAAATCTTGTGTAAGAGATATTCAAAGATTGCAGTTTTACGAATAGTTGTTCCAAAAGACATGTTCGAATTTTTGTAGATATTATGGAGTTGTGACTCTGATTCCAATATTTCAATATAGTAATGTTTATGCTGTAACTCCGAAATTAAGGCAATTGGGAGATGATATGAAATTACAGAATAGATGTATAGCATATGCTTCTAAATTATGTGAGCAATGTCTTATAACATTATTACAATGTTATTTCAAATTTGTAATAAAATTCACAGATTGCTTTTTCTTACCTAGCTAGGCAACCTGCATATTTTAGGGATATACACCATATATACTCAAGTATGACTTATGGCATTACCATGAAGGACTTGTGCCAACGTCTTAATCCACAAAACTTGAGAATAAATGAGAGAAGACTGATACAATTTGGTTTGATAGAGGGGCTTATTAGGAGAGTATATAATGTGAGTTACTTCTTACGTGCATATGTGTATAGTTGAGTATAGTGATACATGAATTACATTTTGTTTTATAGTATCCTGTACTCCTTCCCGGTGCATCTTGCAGCGAAGAAGCAAAAAACAATCCAATCTATAAGTATTTTACAGGCACATATAGCCTCGATGAGATATGCTGTAGCACAGGTCAGTCAACCGCGCAAATCGAAGATATTATTGAACGCGATCCGAACGTACTAATGATATGGAAGTGATGTTATAGAATGAAAGCTAAAAATAAAAAATAAGCGATGCCCACAAACGTATATCGTCGATTACAAAGAGGCTGTAATATTTCCTTATGTGATTCTCAGAATATACATCTGATATCTGATAAGAGAATTTGTTTCCTAGTTGTTTCTAGAAAATAAATTCTTTTATCAGACATCAAGGGACCACTAAAAAAAGTATGTTAATTATTTTGACACCAACTATATATATTCATGTAAACAATTTTGTATTAGCACAAATCTACCATTCTCTCGATAAGGATTTTTAAATATAATTTGTGTTTCTTGCATAACACCATATTTATACATAGTTTTGTATATATGCATATATGTGTACAATAAAATCAAAAAGATATGTGATCTTTGCCATCTTTAAAACTAGACTTAAAAGTCTTCATATTTGTTTTCATAAGTTTGATGGAATAATTCATTAAATACTTTCGATCATTCGTTTTACTTCATTAATGTAAATATCTGGTACTTTGTTTTCTCTCATTTTCTGGCATTTTCGTTCCATTGCGTCTTGCAATTTCTTCTTGCGTATCGCAGTCTCTGCGCGGATGGTTAGGCCTTCTGCAAACATCTTTTGTCGTTCAGCAATACGTTCTCGTTCCTTCTCATTTACCTGTCCAGTGAGACAAATTGATAATACGTATTTATTATATATGTATATTGCTGCATATTAATATACAAAAATTTTGTTGCAAATGCGTAAAAATAATTAAAGCGGACTTGTTTTAATATTTCGTTGCGATGGATTAAAATCTGTTGTTGTTTCTGTTCGAGTTCCTTCTTTTCTTTGCAAAAAGCTGCTCGTTGCACGCGTACGATCTTCTCGAATTCCCGCCTATCTCGTTCGATCTCGGTAGCTTGCATTATTCTCTTATTATTTATTTGTTCCTCTCTATCTTTCTGAAGAATCCTCTGAGCTTCCAGTTTCTTTAACGCTTCTTCCTTCTCCCTTTGTCTCCATTCCCGTTCTACTTCTTCCTGAACTCGAGCCGCGTTGATTTCGTCAATTCGCGCCTGGAAATTTATTGCCATGATTTGCCTCTAATCGAAGTTATTATCTATATAACTTATACTTTTTATTAAATATCATATATGTATATGTATTTTAAAATATTAATTAAGAGCAAAATGATGTAACATACAAGCATTATCAGAAATAACAAAGAAATATTTTATAAAAAAAAGGTTTAATATATATTTCATTTTTTTAATAACATACATTAATCTTCTAGTACGATAACATATAATACTTAATTTCGTTAAATAGAAATAATCACATGTGAGATGAAAAAGTACTTTGAAACGAAGTTTCAAAAAGAAAGAAAGCATCCCAGTAAGCAATTTGATAACAAATTGTTGCCAAATTGGCATCAAATTCGCTCAAAACTTGGTAACAAATCCAGTGCCATCTGTGTCCGCATTAAGCTTGTGTTTTGGTGACAAAGCTTGCTGACATAACCTGACAGCAAATTGACGGCAAAAACCGAGCAAAGCTTGACATGATTTGACGTCAAATTGGTGGCAAAAATCGAGCAAGATCTGCGCAAGACAATCTGACAGCAGATTGTCAGCAAAAACCGAACAAATTCTGCAGCTTTTGGCCATTCATATAAAATACCCAGTCAGCTACGTCTGTTCTAACAGATATTGCCAAGTGCTTGCTACAAATTATTGTCAGCAAAAAGGCTACAAATTTGGTGCAAGAGTTGTTATTACCGATTAAGCTGGCAGATTGCCGGCAAGAACCAAGCAAAGCTTGCTAACATAACTAGACAGCAAATTGGCGGCAGAAACCGAGCAAAGCTTGCTGACATGACTGACATCAGATTGTCAGCAAAAACTGAGCAAGATCTGAAGTGCGCAATCTGATGGCAAATTGACAGCAAAAACCGAACAGAATCTGCAGCTTATTACAAAGTATTATAAAATAGTTCAGTTTATCGCTATGCGGCGCGTTATTCATTATCTATACCCGTATTCAAATTCTTGTCATGAGTGTATATAAAGCCTGCAAAACGCTAATAATATTATAATATATATATTTCTATCAGTTCAATTTTTGACACAATTCTTATACAAGAAATTCAGATATTGAACTGATTTTTGGCAAATCGGACAGATAATTATTCGATTTTCACTTATTCGAACAATTTCTGTCCAAAAAAATCTTTAATTTTGTAAATTAAATTATTTAAATTTACTTATACGTTTTAAAACATTAATATATGATTTTATATAACAATACTGTAATTTGTCTTATTTTTGCCATCAAAAGAACGTCAGAAAATGGTCTCCCGTAGATGTGATATATTTTAGGTCTCATGAGATCTAACTTAGGATGTCTAATTATCTAATGGTCATTTTATGACCAAAACTTATCATCATTTTGTTAACTAGGGTTGAGACTTTAAATCCATTTAAATATAGTATTTTATATGAATGGCCAAAAGCTGCAGAATTTGTTCGGTTTTGCGGACAATCTGCTGTCAGATTGTCCTGCGCACATCTTGCTCGATTTTTGCCACCAATTTGACGTCAAATCATGTCAAGAGCTTTGCCACCAATTTGACGTCAAATCATGTCATGAGCTTTGCTCGGTTTTTGCCATCAATTTGCTGTCAGGTTATGTCAGCAAGCTTTGTCACCAAAACACAAGCTTAATGCGGACACAGATGGCACTGGATTTGTTACCAAGTTTTGAGCGAATTTGATGCCAATTTGGCAACAATTTGTTATCAAATTGCTTACTGGGTAGTATATTTAAATGGATTTAAAGTCTCAACCCTAAGTAACAAAATGATGATAAGTTTTGGTCATAAAATGACCATTAGATAATTAAACATTATATAAAATCATATATTAATGTGTTAAAACATATAGGTAAATTTAAATAACTTAATTTATAAAATTAAAGATCTTTTTAGACAGATATTGTTCAAATAAGTAAAAATCGAACAATTATCTGTCCGATTTGCCAAAAATCAGTTCAATATCTGAATTTCCTGTATAAGAATTGTGTCAAAAATTGAACTGATAGAAATATATATATTATAATATTATTAGCATTTTGCAGGCTTTATATACACTCATGACAAGAATTTGAATACGGGTATAGATAATGAATAACGCGCCGCATAGCGATAAGCGACTGAACTATTTTATAATACTTTGTAATAAGCTGCAGATTCTGTTCGGTTTTTGCTGCCAATTTGCCATCAGATTGCGCACTCCAGATCTTGCTCAGTTTTTGCCGACAATCTGATGTCGGTCATGTCAGCAAGCTTTGCATGGTTTCTGCCGCCAATTTGCTGTCTAGTTATGTTAGCAAGCTTTGTTTGGTTTTTGCCGGCAATCTGCCAGCTTAATCGGTAATAACAACTCTTGTACCAAATTTGTAGCCTTTTTGCTGACAATAATTTGTAGCAAGCACTTGGCAATATCTGTTAGAACAGACGTGGCTGACTTGGATTGTATCGTAAATAGTGAGGTCTGACGTGGCCCTCATTGACCCTTGACAACAAGTAATTGAAATACAAGAATGTATATGAAGATAATTATAAAAGTATATAGAACGATATATATGCAATGCGATGATGATGTATCGCACAAACTATTACGGGAAAAATTCATGATTTCGCACTATGCACTTTAGTATAGCGTGATACGCACACGTCTGAAGAACTTTTAGATATCATATCGTCGAAAATACCGCAAACTTTTTAAATTGGATATTTAATACCTGAAATTCATGCGCTTGCATCGTTTGCGTCGCCACTCTGGCTTTTTCTCGTTCCTTTCTTAATTTTTCCAATCTCTGTTCCTCCACCTTTTTAGCCTCTCGTTCCCCCTTTAGTCGATAATAATTTTGTATCCTGAAAAATAACATATCTTTTCATAATGAAAAGGAAAGTGATTAAAAGAATATTTTTAAAAGGTCTCTAAAATATATATAATTAACAAGGTTGGGTAAATTAATTTTTTTAAAACTAACAATAAGTTAAGTTTAAAGTTAATGGCCCAAAAATTAACTAAGTTTACGTTAAAAGTTATTTAAATAAAAATTAACTCAGTTAAAATTAAGTTAAAAAATTATTAACTTATTAAAAAGTTAAAAGTTAATTATGCAAAACTGTTTTTTATATAATTAATCTTTTAATTGTACATTTTAAATTAAACATTTTAAATTTAGGTAATATAATAAAAAGATAGTTTTTTTGTAAGAGAGATCATGTTTTCTTATATAATAATTAATAATACACATTATTTAAATATAGTTGTGTACTATAGTTGTGTAATAGAGATATTATAGTATTTAAAAACAAAACGGTTAATATAGGGACTTTGGTTAAGAGGACTTTCCTGTTTAATTTGAACCGCCCTACCTGCACACGTGCGTTTTATCTTTACCTTTAATTGTTAGATACTCTAACAATAAATTAAAACAATTTAAAAATATTTATTGAATTTTAATAAAAGTATCATCTTAAAATTATGATCCGCCATCTTTCCTTTTAAGTCATTATATACTAAACCACCTGCACTAAACATACGCTCTACGTGCGCCGAGGAGAAGACCGTTGTGTTGTATTTTATAAATGCATGTTTTGATGGTACTGGATACTATATCTTATGTTATAATTATTAGTAAATAGATAATTTTCGACTATCAAAGATACAAAATTTTAATTTGCATAAAAAAAGTTAATAAGTTAACGTTAATGTATTTAAAAGTAACTTAGTTTAAGTTAAAAGTTAACATGCTTAAAACTAACGTTTAAATTAAGTTAAAAGTTATTAACTTTTCAACCTTTTAACTTAACTTTTAACTTTTTAACTATATAGTTATTACCTAACCTTGATAATTCCAAAATTTTAAATTTTTTAACGTACACTTTTATATTAAATTTAAAAGTTAACTTTTAAATTTAATATAAAAGTGTACGTTAAAAAATCCCAGATTTAATTAAAATTAATTTTAATATGAATAAAAGTATACCTTAGGTCTATAATTTTATTCTCCTCTTGTTCCATAGTCTTAAAATGTTTCAATTGTTTGTTTCCCTCCGCAAGTTCCTGTCGCACTTTAATGTTCTCGGCCTCTTTGTCGCGCAGCTTCTCGATCTCGTCTTGTTGCCATGCGATATTATTTAAATTGATGAGCCGGCTTTCCTCCTGCTTCCTCTCAAACTCGAGGATTCGTTGCTCCTCGTTTTCCACGATTTGCTCCTTCAGAAACTTTGCGAATTGCAGCCTCTTGGCCGTCTCCTCTTGCTCTTTCCGCAATTCTTCCTTGATCGCCCATCTCCTCTCATTTTCCATCATATCGTTCAGCCGTTTCTCTTCTTCGTGAAGCTCTCGTTCTATCAGCTTTCTTTCCGCAATCTACAAACGGATAGCTAAATGTACGAAAATTTTAGATATTACCCAGATAACAAAATGCTAGCAGTATGCCAGCAGTATGCCAGCAAATTAAATCATGACTTTGTAGCAGATTCCCCTCTGCTGCGTCCCCATTAAGCTTAATTTCTGGCTTGCCGATATAACATAACAGAGAAAATGAAGCAAAAATCGAGTATTATTTGTTATTATGTCGTGACAGCAGATATATAGCAAATATCAAGCGAAGTCTACCATATCAGATCTGACGGCAGAAATGTGGCAGAAATCAAGTATTGCCTGCCGTTACAACGTGACGGCAGAAACGCAGCAAAAATCGAGCATAGCCTGCTGTCACAATGTGATGACGAAAACACAGTAAAGATAAAACATGCCTGAAAAGCATAATTACTAATATAGATGCAATAAAAGCTAAATATTGGCATAGTTATAAATATTTAATTAAATATATAATTTTAAATAAGTGATTAATTTATTAAGATTTCAAGGTTTGTATGGAAATTGCACTCTTATTTTGTTTCAAGTAGTCAATAAATGGAAAATTTTCTATTGATCCACCCGGTTTCCAAACTTTCAGTTTAATATTCTGAATCCTTTGTTAGAATTCAGAAATTAAACTGATAAAAATAGATATTATGGCTCCTGCATACAGGACACAGGACGCGGCAATGTTTGCCGCGTCGCCGCGTCCTGTGTGCAGGAGACATTATACATTTTTAATCTTTTTAGCCGCACTTTGCAATCTTTATATTTGCCTGTAACAGGAACTTGAATACGAGATAGATACGTCATATAGCGGTATACGAAAGAACTATAACTTAATATAACATATCTTAAGATTACTATGATTCTGTCATTATTTTATGACAACAGATCATGCTGTGTTTCTGCGGTGTTTTTGCTGTTATCTTTTGAGATGGCAGCGCATGCTTAATTTTTGCAGCATTTCTGCCATTACGCCGTGCTTGCAGATGAACTCGATTTCTGACGATATTCTGTCGATGTAGCATGATGTGTCATGTTATGTTCAATTTTTATTTAATTTCTGTTGATATATTGTGTCAAAGCTTAAAATCTACTGTTTTTATGTTAAGAACTTCTGCTTAAATTTTGCAGCACTTTTTGTAGTATATCATGACGCGGAGATTGTTTGTTTCCTGCTGCATTTCTGCCGACATTAATTAAGACGGCAAACTATGCTCAATTGCTGCCGGAGTTCTGTCAACATAATATATAGAGCACAATTTGCAATACGTGATCTTGCAAACTTGGCTATCTGGGTTAAGAAGAGATATTATCATATGTTTGAAATTGATCATAGTGTCGACGAATTTACTTGGGCATCGCGAATAGCTCGGCATTTGCTTTCTAGGATAAGCTGATTGCACTTTTGTATCTCCTTCTTTTGCTCCATACGCATGTTGTATGCACGCTCGAGGACGTGCATCGTTCGTCTTCTCGCCTCCTCCTCGATTTCCCTCGTTTTCGGATCTTTCTCACGATCCTTCTTTATGTCCATCCTGCGGATCGTTTCTTTGCGCTCGATACTTTCTTTCGTCAATCTCTCCTTCTCCTTCTCCGCGGCTTTCGCGGCCGCTAATCTTTCTTCCTTTGTGATCACGCGACTGCGTTCCTTCAGGTCTTCATACTCTTTCTTGGTCATGATCTTCGGATAGACCGTAGACATCTTCGAAGGAATCAGATACTTTCTCGTACCGTTTTTATCCCTTATCTTTCCAACCTGTCAGGTTTAATCAATTATTTAATAGCGCATGTAAAGATGTAAATAGAAAAAAATAAATGTTTTTTTATAAAATACAAATTTTTCGTGAAGAAAACAACAAACTTTGTTTTTTTAAGGTATGTAATTAACATCTTTAAATTTTTATTACTGCAAATTAATTTTTTTATTATATTTGATTTTTTAACATGATAGATTTGAACTACCACTATTTTAAATGTAGATCACGATCAAGATTCAAATTGGCTATATAATTATGTAATTACTGTTTTTAATTAGGTAAATTTTTCAAAAAAAATCAACAATTGGACACAACTGAATTGTATCTATTATAGATACAAAAACACACCTAATTTTTGTAATTTGAAAAGATATACTTTACCTACTATTATAATACAATTAAAAAAAATTAAAGTTCTTATATTTTTAATTTATCTTTTTTCGAAAGTATTTTTAATGGATTAATGAGATTTTTGTGGTTAAAATGATGCCAAACACATAATGACATAATTCAAATAATTTTCAGTTAGATGCATAATAAAAATTTTTGTTATGCATCTAACTTTAAATTATCCGTATCATATCGTGTTCGATGTAATTTGACGCAAAAGCCTCCATTAATCCATTAAAATTACTTTCAAAACAATATAAATTCAAAATATAAGAACTTTAGTTTTTTTTATTATATTAATAAAAAGTATGAAGAAAAAACTATTATATTAAAAAAAAGTAATGAAAAAAACCAAATTTGTTTTTTTTTAATGAAAAAGAAAACATGTTTCCTTTCACACGTTTTTTTATATCTCTAAGCTACAATTTTAATTTATGCACAACTTGACTTTAATAAGAATATGTAATATATATATACAGGGTGTCCCACCAAAAGTGGATACCCCCTTTTATCTTTTAAACTAAAAGAGATAGACCGTAACAAATATATATCAAATTAAATGGTTCAAACTGAACTCTATTGTAAGCATAGTGGTTGCTTCCAAAAGCAATCTGTGTTAACGAACGGAGAAGTATGCATAATTTTTTTATAATAATGTGAATATTTCGACATGAAAAAAGTTGTAGCGCTGTTTGAAACGAATACAACGATGTATGATATAATGTAAATATTTTACATATTATACGAGTTTTATCAACTTGAAATATCGCGGGTGACATCTACCTTTTCATTTTCGGCCCTGTGATATAGCCAACTTCGGATTGAGTATTATGATCAAATGACAACATGGCATATGTCAATCCATAGACATAGTATATCTAGACCGAGCGTTTGCCTTTATTTAAGGAGTGGGGGTAAAGATACACGTAGAAAAGGACATACTCTGTTTCGTGCCCCTTGCGTTCTCTCTCGCTCGCACAGAGCATAGCGCTCTCTTTCGTCATGCTACGTGCGAGCGAGAGAGAACGCAAGGGGCACGAAACAGAGTATGTCCTTTTCTACGTGCACCTCGGCTCCTACTCCTCAACACTCGGTCTAGATATACTATGTCTATGTGTCAATCTCTAATAGACGAGTCAGAAATTGGCCATAACACAGGGCAGAAAGTGAAAAGGTAGACGTCGCCCGCGATATTTTAAGTCGATAAAACTCATATAATATGTAAAATAATCACATTATATCATATATTGTTGTATTGGTTTCAAATAGCGCTACAACTTTTATCATATCGAAATATTCACACTATTATAAAAAAATTATGCATATCTCTCCGTTCGTTAACACAGATAGCTTTTAGAAACAGCCACTACGCTCACAATAGAGTTCAGTTTGAATCATTTAATTTGATATATATTTGTTATGGTCTATCTCTTTTAGTTTAAAAGATAAAAGGGGGTGGCCACTTTTGGTGGGACACTTTGTATATATATATATATATATATATATATATATATATACTGCGTTCACGGAGAGAACGACCTCGCTTTTCGTCCGGTTCGGTCAGATCCCGCCCGACCGACCGCCGACAAAGGGGACCCTATTTATTTATGATAGTATTAAATCTTATTAATAATTTTTAAATTGCAAAAAGAGAAAATAAATATAATAGATATATCGCGATTTAATTAAAAAGAGTAATAAAAATCGATTAACAGAAGACGACTCAAGCTTTCAATATTATGACATTTCTTTCGAGCTTTATAGGCGGATCACATACGTGATACACGATCGATACGCATACGACATACAGCATTGAAGTAGCGCGCTGAAGTCTCTCACCTAATCCCCACTCCGCCCAAAGCTGCGCGAAGCGAGGTCCGTGAACGCAGTATACAGGGTGTCTCAAAGCACCCTTGACAACGCTCGTGAGCAGGTAGAGCACAGTAAACTGAACAGAAAATTCCTGTAACATTTTTTTCTATAACGCTTAATAAAGGAGTTATTATTGAGTAAAGTCTGGCCAATCAGCGCCGACCTTTAGCCGGACGCACGTCAGTGAGCCGCCCGTCTGTTAGTGTGCGTCACCGTAGCGATGGAGCGCTCACGCACACTACCAGGCGCGCGGCTAAAGGTCGACGCTGATTGGCCAGACTTTACTCAATAATAACTCCTTTATTAAGTATTATAGAAAAAAATGTTACAGGACTTTTCTGTTCAGTTTACTGTGCTCTACTTGCTCACGAGCGTTGTTAAGGGTGCTTTGGGACACCCTGTATATATATACAGGGTGCGGCATTTATAGTGACGCGGGCATATTTTTCGGAAACGAAATGAGATATCAAAAAATGTTTCAGACAAAAGTTGCATAATTTCGAGGGGGCCACATGATAAAAATATGGATTTGACCTTAAGTGGTCTTTTCAAGGTGAGGTCAATGTGGTCGATGTTTTCTTAAATGGAACTCCCCATTTTTTATTACATATTCTTGTAGCTTACCTCGAGAGCTTTCCAAAACACTATAATAAAGTATTTTTTCATTAAGTACTTTTTGAGTTATTTTATATTTTAATCTGACATATTTTGATATAAAAAATAAAATATCTCGTAAAATATTTAGTTTTCGATAATCTTACCGTAATACTTTTATGTACAGAATAATGAGACAAATCAATTAGTGTAAAGAAAAAAACAAATAATTGTTTTAAAAAATACATTGTAAATAATTACATACTTTTTCTTAAAAACAATTTTTTTTTTTACTAATTGATTTGTCTCATTATTCTGTACATAAAAGTATTACGGTAAGATTATCGAAAACTAAATATTTTACGAGATATTTTATTTTTTCTATCAAAATATGTCAGATTAAAATATAAAATAACTCAAAAAGTACTTAATGAAAAAATACTTTATTATAGTGTTTTGGAAAGCTCTCGAGGTAAGCTACAAGAATATGTAATAAAAAATGGGGAGTTCCATTTAAGAAAACATCGACCACATTGACCTCACCTTGAAAAGACCACTTAAAAAATCCATCACGTCAAATCCATATTTTTATCATGTGGCCCCCTCGAAACCATGCAACTTTTGTGTGAAACATTTTTTGATATCTCACTTCGTTTCCGAAAAATATGCCCGCGTCACTATAAATGCCGCACCCTGTATATATACAGGGTAGTCCTCGTAACGGTCGCCACGATTTTTAAGGCACTTACAATAATCTGACATAAAAAAGTCATAAACAGAAATTTATCAGTTTCTAACCGGCAACAAATTGCAATAATAAAAATTGACCAAACATTTTTTTTTCCATAAAAAGCAAGGTCATCTTCAATTTTTTAAATGGAACTATCTACTTTTTATTGCATATTCTTGTAGCTTATCTCGAGAGCTTTTCAAAACACTATAATAAAGTATTTTTTCATTAAGTACTTTTTGAGTTATTTTATATTTTAATCTGACATATTTTGATATAAAAATTAAAATATCTCGTAAAATATTTAGTTTTCAATAATCTTACCGTAACACTTTTATGTACTGAATAATGAGACAAATCAATGAGTTTAAAAAAAAACGAATAATTGTTTAAAAAAATACATTATAAATAATTACATACTTTTTCTTAAAAACAATTATTTTTTTTTACTAATTGATTTGTCTCATTATTATGTACATAAAAGTATTACGGTAAGATTATCGAAAACTAAATATTTTACGAGATATTTTATTTTTTATATCAAAATATGTCAGAATAAAATATAAAATAACTCAAAAAGTACTTAATGAAAAAATACTTTATTATAGTGTTTTGAAAAGCTCTCGAGATAAGCTACAAGAATATGCAATAAAAAGTAGGCAGTTCCATTTAAAAAATTGAAGGTGACCTTGCTTTTTTATGAAAAAAAAATGTTTGGTCAATTTTTATTATTGCAATTTGTTGCCGGTTAGAAACTGATAAATTTCTGTTTATGACTTTTTTATGTCAGATTATTGTAAGTGCCTTAAAAATCGTGGCGACCGTTACGAGGACCACCCTGTATATATATATATATATATATATATATATATATATATATATATATATATATATATATATATACAGGGTGTCCCAAAGCACCCTTGACAACGCTCGTGAGCAAGTAGAGCACAGTAAACTGAACAGAAAGTCCTGTAACATTTTTTTCTATAACGCTTAATAAAGGAGTTATTATTGAGTAACGTCTGGCCAATCAGCGTCGACCTTTAGCCGCGCGCCTGGTAGTGTGCGTGAGCGCTCCGTCGCTACGGCGACGCACACTAACAGACGGGCGGCTCACTGATGTGCGTCCGGCTAAAAGTCGGCGCTGATTGACCAGACTTTATTCAATAATAACTCCTTTATTAAGCGTTATAGAAAAAAATGGTACAGGACTTTTCTGTTCAGTTTACTGTGCTCTATCTGCTCACGAGCGTTGTCAAGGGTGCTTTGGGACACCCTGTATATATATATATATATATATATATATATATATATATATATTATATATATATATATATATATGTATGTATATATTATATTTTATATGTATATGTATACAAATTATATATAAAATGCTTCTTTTTCCTTTAATCTAATTTAATATAAATATAATTAAAGCGAAAATGTAGTATTATATGGAAATCTGCGTTTTGCTTTGTCTGATCGATAGACTGTGTGCATTACCTCTTTTCCTTCATACGCATTACTTCTTCTTGAATGAATCTGTTTGTCATCGAGCATACGATCGCATACCAATGGTGGATGGATCGAGTACACACCCAGTGGGAATTTCGAGTCGTCGGCGCGATACTCGAAATTGGCGGATTCCATCTTTCGTATTGCGGTCTTGGTTGACATAATGATCGAGTAGACTTTACCGGTTTCTTTCGGGGAAAAATGTCAATCAAACAACGACAGCCGCGAGACGTTGCGTGCACGACGATTCTTCATCAGGACTCCTGCGGATTATTATCTTTAGGGACGATGCCCGGAATTGTACGTATATTCACACACGATGTTTCCTGCGCCGGCAAGACGATGACCCTTGGTACCGAAAACACGGCGAGAGAAGCTGAGGTAACCCGATAGGAACGATTGCGTCGACCGGTATACCGTCGTTGACTGTTTGCCGACGGGTAACCGTTCTTTTGTTTGTTCGATAGGAGGAATTATGCCAAGAGATACAAATGGCCGATCGTGTTACGTGGGATCGTGTTTCACGTTAGCACGAATTGACGGACGATAATCTTGCAAATGAGCCATGAAATTCAGCGCGCTAGAGGTCTCGAAGAAGATGCAAATATTCATGGGGATGCGTTTTGATATATTTATTAACTCCTCTTGTCAGGAAATAATACAGAATGTTCGAAAAATAACTATATATGTATATGTATATATTAGGGTGGTCGTTGAAATTATCGCTGCCGCCCTCTAAAATAGTAATTGATAAAAAAAAAAGTTCTGTAAAACCCCAAGTCTGTAAATTAAAGTGAACAGGTATATCTTGAAAAGAGAAGTTTGGAAAACAAATTTTTTATTTTTGCTTTGTTAATTAGCTAAGCAATCGAATTTTAATGAATTTTTATATCAATCACACAAAAAAAAATGTCTTAACTGCTGATACAGCTAATTAACAAAGCAAAAATAAAAAAAAACGTCTTCCAAACTTTTCTTTTCAAGAGGCACCTTAATTTACTTCACTTTAATTTACAGACTTGGGGTTTTACAGAACTTTTTTTTATCAATTATTACTCTTTTAGGGGGCGGCAGCGATAATTTCTTTTTTAACGACCACTCTAATATATATACTTCTATTTCAAATATTAAACAAAATATTTATCAAACATTATTAGCAAATTAAATTCTTTCTTTTCACAAAAGATGTTGGAAGTGACCTCCACGAACATGCAGACCAGCCTTAACTCGTCTAATCTTGTTATTGAAAACCTTCTTCAATTCTTCTGATGATATGCTTTTGATGAGAAATCTCTGATAGCAACTTCAAGATTTTACGCTCTTATGTTATTAATTAAATACAGGCACTATAGTCACATATAGTCACTTTCCGAACATTCTGTATAATTCTTTGTCTACACAAAATATATAGAACAAAAAAGGGATATACAAATTCTTTTACGAATCACAAGAAAGATCAAATTATGCAAAAAAGGAGCATATAAAATATGCGTAATCTATCGTCGTCCTGGCTCATAAAATAAGGATAATGGTTTGCGTGACACATGCAAAAGACAAGGACAAAGGGGAAGAAAAAATAAGGGAAACTCTTTGCAACGTAAAATTATTTATACGCATGTGTACACTTATCGCATGAGCGAAATTAAGCAAAGGCCGCGCAACGGTAGCTAGATAAGGCGGATGAAAAAAGATATAATTCACGCTATTTGAAACGCATTTATTATTTTATTTTATTTTATTTTATTTTTTTAAACGCAAGCGATTGATCGACACGATTGTTACCAGAAGATAGAAGATATATACATATGTACTTAATATCCAATAAGATACGTCTGCATACCTTTGATGCAATCGCGCAGCGAGGTGAATGTTTATTAAAAATGCTACATTGCAGTATCCAATATTGCAACCCCCCCCCCCCCCATTTGTCATTGCCCTTCATTACGCAGTCTCACCCCTACACCTTGACCTTCGCCATCAGTTGCCATGAGAACGTAATTCGTACCGAGACTATATACTCTATTTCTTTCGCATGTATAATTTATTTCTCATCAACGTGAATCATCACTTTTTTCTTCTTCATCGCTTTCATCTTCTTCTTTCTTTTCTTCTTTGCTTTTCGTAGTTTCGCGTATCATATCGTACGAGCAAGAATTGCTAATGAAGTGTGTAGAATAGCTCAAGTCTAATAACTCGGAAATGACACATTAACATTGCGAGCAATAATTATCCGATCAATATCTAGAGATAGAGGTTTTGCGCAAGTATAGTTGTCTTCGAACAACAAAATTCAAGAGATAAAAGATAATCGATCGCCGCATCTAGGGACATGCTTTATGTGTGAGTTAAATTTAGCCTGAAGTTTAAGTCTTGAACGAAAGAGAGGAGAGAAAGGAAGAATTGGGTTAAGTCGAAGAAACAATATCTTTTACGCATAAGATAACACAACTTTTCCTTTAAAAAAATATGAAAATTGAATAGTACATTCTTTTTATATATCTAATTGACACACGCCACGCACATGCACTCGCACGCATATATATATACATATATACAGGATAGGCCATTTTAATGTATCCACTGAAATATCTTAAAATTTATAAGTTTAAGACGAAAATGTTTTAGACAAAAGTTGTATGATTCACAGGGGGACACATGATGAAAATATGGACTTGACCTTGAATGACCTTTTCAAGGCCAAGTCAATGTGATCGATGTTTTCTTAAATGGAACCCCCCATTTTTTATTGCATATTCTTGTAGCTTATCTCGAGAAGTTTTCAAAACACTTTAATAAAGTATTTTTTCATTAAGTACTTTTTGAATTATTTTATATTTTAATCTGACATATTTTGATATAAAAAATAAAATATCTCGTAAAATATTTAGTTTTCGATAATCTTACCGTAATACTTTTATGTACAGAATAATGAAACAAATCAATTAGTAAAAAAAAATAATTGTTTTTAAAAAAAAGTATGTAATTATTTACAATGTATTTTTTTAAACAATTATTTGTTTTTTTCTTTACACTAATTGATTTGTCTCATTATTCTGTATATAAAAGTATTACGGTAAGATTATCGGAAACTAAATATTTTACGAGATATTTTATTTTTTATATCAAAAAATGTCAGATTAAAATATAAAATAACTCAAAAAGTACTTAATGAAAAAATACTTTATTATAGTGTTTTGGAAAGCTCTCGAGGTAAGCTATAAGAATATGTAATGAGAAATAGGGGGTTCCATTTAAAAAAATAAAGATGACCTTCAAATGACCTTGAAAATGACTTTTAATGTCAAATCCAAGGTCACTATTAGATAGCCCCTTTTGTTCCCTACAACTTTTATCCGAGTCGTTTTCCTTCAAACGTTGATCCTGAAAAGTTATAAGGGTGGAACTTTTAAAATGGGACACCCTGTATATATATTTCTGTACAATTCTTTCATGCAACTTGACATAAACAGAAAGGTCATGCGGTCGTTTTCTTTCCGTTATCTACAGGAATGTAGATGAGCGATTCCAGCAGATACCTTCCAAAATGTTCGTTTAGAGTTTGAGAATCTTCTTTATTTTATTGTTTAGCAAACAATAGAGAACATTTTGAACATTTGCTACAATAGACGACACTGTAAAGTAAATAAATTGTACTCTAAATTGTATCTTCATATTCAAAATTTTTTTTTTGATGATGCTTAAACTTCCAAGTATGATTTCTGAAAAATATCCACTCAAATTAAAAAAAAACAAACACGGTTGTAAAGAGAATCAAAAGATCTTCAAAATAATGTGCCACATAACCCCTATTGCCATTTAAGATTTTTGAAGGGGTAGCTACCCCGACGAAAGGGAGGAAGCAATACCGTTGCATTTATCCTACTTATACGTTCCCATCGAAAACAAAATTGATCCCTTTTAGCATTTTTCGAAAAAATTTATCGGTCACAAAATAAACAGGGAGGAAACTTTTCAAATGAACACCCTGTATTATATATACAGGGTATTTCTAGGGTATTAAAAGGCTTGTACGGGTATTTCTCATCCGTACAAGCCTTTTAAGAAAAAGGGAAGTGGATCAAAAATCGTAAAAATTTCGATGACTAAATCGGGTGCTATCGCTCTATTGTATGATGATATTTTCAACTTCCGGTGCCGACCGGAAATGAGTTATCCAGACAAAAAGTCGAATTTTTTAAATGGAACATGGCACTTTTTATTGGAAGATTCGGATTCCCGAAAAATAAGAAACTTTCGTCCCATTTTCTAAAATGCCTCCATCGACCTTGGATTTTAATTATATATTATTTTTATTATATATATATATTTATGTAATTATTTTATATTATAAATATTTTTCATGTATAGTAAAAATGTAAAACTGCAGATCTTGCGACGCAGCCACTAGCCGGCGCCGCGGCGGCGTCAAGTCGCGGATGATCCGGCGTCCGGCATGTGGCCGCGGACTGGCGACAATGCCGTTGTGGCGCAGGTCGTCGTTGTCGTCGTTGCCCCCCGCTGTCGTTGATCCGAGAGAACTACTAACGACAGCAAACTCCCCGTCGACGGTAACGACCCCATGGCGTACCACGTGGCGCTGCTATGTGTACCTCGGGACACAGCGATCGTACTCGCGTGCGGCACACCGGCTCTAGCGCATCGTGGTCTGTCGCGTCGGCGTCGCCTGTCCCTATATGGTGAAATTACACCGATAAATTGGAGACCATTGCAGGAGACGACTTCAAGTGCGACATACGATGGATTATCGATGATGCTTGTGTCTCGCAAACCATGGATGGGAGGGCAACGTCATCCTTTTTGGAAAATTCAATGAAAACGAATAAAAAATAAATATCGAAGCTCCCTTGCAGCTCCTTTTTTTTTTAATTTGTGTAAATATTAATTTTTGTTTAAAACACGATGTTGTTGGTGATGAAATATTCAAGTGAATGTGTCTACATTGAATCGAACATGAATCTTTCGACAATGCGGTCCGAATAAACAACGAGGATGTCACGGATACGTCTGGATAGAAGCTCGCCACTGTGACTCCATAATGACTCGCCGATCTCTTAGCGCAGATCTGTCCGCACGAGATGATGATGTGCGCCCGAGATGATGGTCGTCATCATCGAGAAATGATAGTCGCGGAACATTCTGGAAGTCCTCTGTCTATCGAGTGAGTACGTATATATTTCTTTTTACTTAAAATATATTTAATAATTATGTGCCTCTCCCTGTGTCCAATCTTCTCGATATTTTCATTGGAATCCATCCAATTCTCGATTATCAACAACGAAGCGTACATTTTACCTTTCAGCTCGTTTAATCAAATAAGAGCAATTAGATTTAAAAGTATACTTAAAGATTATACTTAAATAGATCGATATAATTTGCATTATGGAAAAAATGTACATCTCATCTGCCTTTACTGTTAGTATTATATTTACTGTCGCTCGACGCTTGCCATCACAAAAATTCGAGCGAGGCATATCAACGCAAGATCAGGACATTTGGTCGACTTTCCATCGGGTCTCTCTGCAAAACTTTTTCCATTCAATCGAAAGGCTCTGCTTTTGCATGAAGCGTGCACTATATTCTATAAGCGCAGATATAGATATTATCACCGGTGGAGCTTCTTGGAAGAGGGCGGTGTCATGAACCGACGGTTTTCTCGCGCCAGCCGATTTCTCGAAGCTCAATATTCGCGAAGCAAGGATGTCGATGACCCTTATATATACCCGGACGTAGATAACGCGAGAAGCAAAGGCGCACGTAAAGATCTATCTATAGACATATGTGTTTTCATCGCGTGGCGCGCCACACATCGCCGCACATATATAATGTCATTGTCGTTGTCACAACAAAGACCTTCCCCCCCCCCTCTTCGAGGAACGATATCTCTTATGCTATTGCGATCCCACCCCTCTCCCGCAAATTAAATAATTAAAATTGAATATAATAACGATATATTGTATATATATATATATATATATATATATATATATATATATATATATATATATGTATGTATGTATGTATGTATATATAGTTATACATGCTTGTCAATATATTTTATCCCAAACCGGGAGCGAGTTAATATTTCAATATAAAGCATTATATGCCGCAAATATGTTTTTCGGTAAGTAATCCTTTGCGCATGTACGAGATCCTCCGTCGGGACTTATAATATATATACAGGGTGAGTCTTTTTAATCTTAACAGGCAAATATCTCAAAACCTGTAAGTTTTAGAAGGAAACTTTTTAGACAAAAGTTGTTTGGTTTTGAGGGGGAAAAGAGATAAGAATATTAGACCTTGGGTGGCATTGTTATGGTCATATCAAGATCACATTTAATTTTTTAAATTGAAATCTCTATTTTTATTGCATATTCTTATACCCCTTGTCGAGACCTTTTCAAAACTCTATAATAAAGTATGTTTTTATTAAGTACTTTTTGAGTTATTTTATATCTTAATCTGACTTATTTTGATATAAAAAATAAAATATCTCGTAAAATATTTAGTTTTCGACGATCTTACCGTAATACTTTTATGTACAGAATAATGAGACAAATCAACTGGTATAAAAAAAAATAATTGTTTTTGAGAAAAAGTATGTAATTATTTACAATGTATTTTTTCAACAATTATTTGTTTTTTTTTACACTAATTGATTTGTCTCATTATTCTGTACATAAAAATATTATGGTAAGATTATCGAAAACTAAATATTTTACGAGATATTTTATTTTTTATATCAAAATATGTCAGATTAAGATATAAAATAATTCAAAAAGTACTTAATGAAAACATACTTTATTATAGAGTTTTGAAAAGGTCTCGACAAGGGCTATAAGAATATGCAATAAAAAATAGAGGTTTCAATTTAAAAAATTCAATGTGACCTTGATATGACCTTAACAATGCCACCCAAGGTCTAACTAATATTCCTATCTCTTTTCCCCCTCAGAACCAAACAACTTTTGTCTAAAAAGTTTCCTTCTAAAACTTACAGGTTTTGAGATATTTGCCTGTTAAAATTAAAAAGACTCACCCTGTATAACATTCGCTGAAAAGTGGCAAGAAACGACACTCTCTCGTATATGTCATAGATAGTAGTACAAGCTTGTACACTCTCTAAGCGTTCTTATATAACATGCAGAACTACGCCTCAGGATACGCGTGAATGTAAAGGAAGGGGGGACGTAAATTATGAAAAAGTTTCTTCCTCTTTTCGAAAAGGTTCTGTTCTCTCTCTCTCTTTTTTTCTTTCTCTCTTTCTCTCTCTCTCCCCTCTCCCTCCCTCTCTATCTCTCTCTCCCTCTCTCTCTCTCTCTCTCTCTCTCTCTCTCTCTCTCTCTCTTTTTCTGCCTGGTTATATGCCCATCGTATTAATATTATCCGTAAAGGTTGCATCTGCGTTCATCCCCCTCGTATTGACGATAGACGTTTGAAAGTTCTCCGGCCTCAACTTGTGGAGAACACCATAGAAATTGTATTTTTTCGCAACAATGTCGAAACGACTTTCCTAACTTGGAAATGGTGTGGTTACGACGCAAACGACTTTCGCGTTCGTTTACAAGACTCGTCGAACAGCGAAAGTCTATAAAAAAAGAGGATCTTATGAAAATAATATTTAATAGCCCCCTATTTATCTCTCGACGTTAATGGCTCTTTTAAATAATTATTCCGTTTCTCAAGAAGATTAATGTTCAGCATCTAATGTACGATTTGAAATTATCGCGTGTCGATACCTGTAAAAAAATATGAATTAAAATGAACAACTTGGCGCGTGTAATTCAAGTTTTACGACGGCGCTTGGTCGCGTCTCTACTTTTTTTTATCATCGTGGACTTATCGTTAATCCTTGAACGGTCGTACAACCGCATAAAACTGCAGATAAGGGAAGCATTAGCACGGCTCTCATGATGCTCGCAATGTTGCTTAACATGTTTTACAATCGAGGCATTTAAATATCGAGCGCTGCTCATAGAGACCTTTGCTGCGGAGACGAGAAAGAAAGGAACGCGTCATTCCGCGGAATCGGAACATTGTTAAATTTCAAGAATTTAGACCTTCGGTCTTCGACAGATTTTAATAAGGAATAAATTCCTCGAGCCGTGTAGACATGTAAAAAAAAAGAAATGAATTACACGGAGACATCAACGTGATCGACTCGCGACTGTCCCTTCTCTTCGTCCTTCCGCCTGCGCTGGAGGATGCGCGTCCTGAACGGCCAATTGAAATACGCCTGTCGTGTATCGAAGGGCTCCTGAAAGAGAGCCAGTCGTCACGCGTGTGGTGTTAAATAAAGAGGGGGGAAGAACACAATACGCACATGCCGCGCGACTTGTTCTATTACCCCCCCCCCCCCCTCAGCGGGACCGCTTCTTCGCATGACAGTATGCATTGCAACTTTATGACACATCTGAGGTATCATCGTTTGCGGTATATCGTTTCCATGGAACGCGGAGGATAATGTTCATTGTGGCAAATTTTGCTCATATTCGCCGCGATGTCGAAGAGAAGAGAACGCGTTCTGTTTTTTATAACACGGTTGCTACAAAAATTCCGGATTTTACAGACTTGACGATGTGTTTTGAGATACCATCGGCTACAAAAAATTTTTAAAGTTTAGACAAAAATTGATATAAAAAGTAAAAAGAGGAGATAAGAAAAAGGAAACACGTTATTGCACCCTAAAAAAAAAAAAAGAAAAAAGAGAGCAAGAGAAGAGCAAGATGTGAAGTCTCCTGTCGTCAATCTTTTATTGTTTTATCGCGGGGTTGGTGGTCTCCGATTGATGGGTGATGATGACATGTGATTTATGATGCAGTGTGATACGGTGACGTAAGATTTGGTGTGCAGTATACATTAACTCGTCGGTGCTAAAGATTGAAAGCAACGATAAAAAGAGATAATGAAGATCTCCGTTCGTGAGCTTCGCCGATGTGTTCGCAGCGATGAATCGGAAAAATGCGACGTTTCGTTTCGCGATTTAATATATATGTGTGTACATGTGTGTGTATAAAAATTACGTGTGTATAAAAATTACGTGTGTATACAAATTAACGTAATATACATTGGTAACAATCGATTAATCGAATGAAATGTCATTTGCCGATTTTCACAACGTCTTGATATTACAATTATGCACGATTGTTTCACCTCGCGATATTCGTTTAGCGATTAGATATACCTCGATGCAAAAATAATTTGCTTCCGAATTTCTCTCGTTATCAAAATTGACACGAACGATGTGAGGTCGATGAAATGTATGAACAAAGTCTCTTAAATGATAATATTATAAATATTGCCCTTAGTAATTAGCCTTAACAAATTGTACCATACTTTTTATTTGATAAAAAGATATAAAAATATATATAAACGAATATAATAAAAAAGAACATTATGCTCTTTAAAAAAATATTCTTTCTTTTCAAGATATAGTATATATTATGATGTTTACAGGAAAAAGAGAAAAAAAAGAAGGGATAGAAAGGAGCAAATTACATAAAAAGACATTTAATTGATTAATTGTTTTATATGTAATTAATTTTATGAATAATTATGATAAGCCACTGAATATAAACTGTCAAGGGACCTAAAATACTGCTGTATTTCGTACTTTAAGCGATAAACTCGTTTTTCCACTTATTGCCAATAATTTCACTAAAGTGTTGATTATCCTATCATTTAACAATTACATTCACGGCCTAATTGCGCGATGTTAAGTTGAATATAAAATAATTACATTTTATATAAGCATGCATCTGCAAGATAAAAGTTTTTAATACAGGATCTTTTTTTTCGATGTTCGATTGCTTCGAAGGTTTTATGCTTTCAACTTCTTTCTAACTCCGCGCGATTGTGAATTTCCGTGCAAGTAAAGAGCGAGAGAGAGAGAGAGAGAGAGAGAGAGAGAGAGAGAGAGAGAGAGAGAAAGAATGGAAAGGTGGGACAAGGGGAGCGTGCATCGCGTGCGAAACGTAATTTCTCCCTTTTTCGTGTATTCTGTGTGTATCGTACAGCACGTACGAGAAACGGTCGATGAAAATCGATAGGAGAAACTTAACGAAAAAAAGAAAGAAAAAAAATATACCATCTGGAACGGTTAACATGTAGCGCACGAAGCTTTGCAATTATTGCCTTCCCTTTCGTGAGTGCGATCGTCTCTCTCTTCGTTCTCCCCTACGTATGTATTATTTGCGTCGTGAGACTTTGTTCAACTTCATCGACCAAAACTGATAAAGTATACGGTTGGCTCTTCAATACTTAATTACTTCCCCCTGCACTCCCTCTCTTCGTTCCCCTTCAATCATAATTATTATCGTAGAGTGTGTGTCTCGTGAATGGAAGGAAGGACAGGATGTACTGCTCATCTGTGAATACTTTTAAATGCAACTGGAACACGAAATTGCTCCGACGAGATTTAATTTACCGAGCGTTCAAAAAATTCCTCATGTCGCTCAATCGTAACGCGTAAAAAAAAGAAGAAAAAATGCGATCACATGATCAACATTCGGACGTCACGTTAAAGCCGCGAAGGAAGAAACTGTCGTTGAAAGAAAAATCCGATCAATCGTCCATGCGATCATCTCGTTGGCCCAGAGTCACGATATCCCGCGACAAACAGTCACATAGTGAGTCCAATGATCCCGAAAGGACCTTATTCCGATTCGGTTCCACGGTTAACGACCCCAACATAGTCGCTTGCGACATCGTCGAACTTCTCTGCGACGCGAGTAACGAAGAAAGGCCGACTTGTCCGCGTATCTCCAGCTCGACGGAGCTCGAGGAACAAGCTAACGGCGTGTGTTTCACATGCAAAGATTGCACGGAATGTCAGCTACAGCAGCAGCAGCAGAACTGCGCCGCCGCAAAAATACACAAGACGGAAGAAGAAGAGGATCAGGACGAAGAATTGAAACACTTGGATTATTACGAAGTCGATGTTGTCGGCGGCGAGACGGATTCCACGATCGCCTCAGTTGAACACGAGAAAGCTCCGATTCTCGTTGATCTGACTAGCGAGGAGTCGAGGAAAACCACCTGGAAGCAGACGATCCTGAAGCGATTCGACGACACCGAAGAGAGCTCGGAGGTGTCGGGTGAGAATGTGATAATGAGCAAAAGCGATGTATTGTCTGACGCAATTAATACTCCCCCCTCTCCCTCCCCTTACCGTCGTCAATCTTTATTAATTTTAATGTCCAATATTTTCTCCAGAATAGATATGATGCACATCATGTGTATTCTGTATGTAGAATCAAACAGCCGCATAAAACGTGCGATATCTTAGGTAATCAAACAGCCATATGTATAAATCGATCTTCAAATATAGTTCTTCCAGTTTTTTTTTTTTCAATATCTCTTGTTGAAGCTTGAGAAATATAAACGCGGAAAATTATTCTGCCGCTTTCATATGTGTTTATTTACGGCGCGAAGAGAATATAAAAAGTGAAAAAATATTCCGATCACATTAATAAGCTTACAATAAAAGTCTCGAAAATTTCGATGTTATTACATCAACTGTATAATTTCTGAAAACATTGCTCAAAATCTTTTTGAGAAATCAACTGTATTGCGATGGAATATATCTCAAATATGACAATGAAATATTTAAATCTGTTCTTTCCTTCTAGAAAATTTGTCGATTAGGATTGCGATATCTACTTCCTGGAAAAACATGAAAAACCTGGAATTCTTCGAGATTTCTATTATATTTGAAAAAATCAGGAAATTCTCATGGAATTTTATTTAGACTCAGGGAATTAAAAAAAAAATTATCTCTTTGATAATTTCCCTCTTATAAGCAATTATCAATCCATCGATAAGCCAAATTATGAATTATGTGATTAAAATATATTATAAATATATATCTATCTCTTTGTTTATATATTCAATGTCTTAACAAAATATTGGATATGCAGTACATATTCTTTTTTGTAATTTTTAATGATAAAAATATGAAAATGTTATGCAAGTAAAAAATGTTTATCTTACGACAACTATCATTTTTTTTTCAGTATATTTATAAATCTGGCACTTGAATCTAAGTGACTGTGATTTCCTTCGTATGAGTGAAGAGCATTAGAAAACAATTAGTATACAATAAAAAATTTTATTTTAGAAAGATGCACACACCAAAAAATTTTTAAACTATTTTTGTTAGCTGGAATTTTGTACAAAAATACCCCGGAAGATCAATTTTTTTACAAAATTTGAGTAAACACAGGTTGGTTTATATTTTTTCCGTCATGCGGAAAAAGATCTAACTCCGAATTTCGTTTTTTCTCAGAACCTCGCATCATGATAGCCGACAGTTCCAGCAGGTTGCAACGCGGCGGCACGGGTGGCAGCCTGGCGACCGCCTTGAGGGATCGCGGCTCTTGCGTGATCCCCGTACAGCCTAATCGCTCCCTGCCGATCCGACCGGCACCGCCGACGCCGACGAGGTCGGCGGCGTCGCTTGTGACGTCGCGGAAGACGTCGCGCTCACCGATACTCAAATTGTCGAACTCGCAAGCGTCGAATCTCGTCGACGTGGTCGAGGTGCAATCGGACATATCGTCCTCGATGTTGACGGACGATCTGAACCAATTTCCTCCTTTTGGGCAGCAGGATGGAAGCGAAATGATGCTCCCGCTCGATCGCTCGGATTACATTCTACCACGTATTCCGACTAATGCCGTACAGGTAGCAAATCAAACTTGGAGATCGAGCTGGTTTTTAGATTTTTTTCCCGGAGGCGAATTAGATAAGGAACCGTGTTGTTTTCGAATTGTGCTATTATTTATATTAATTGTATATTATTTTTAATATACATATAAAAGAGACTTCTCTATCGTTACATTAAAGTAATTTGAGATTGCAATGTGAATTGCATGGATTTGTATAAAATACTGTCCCTCTTTTCTCTGTTTGTGAATTTAAAATTGGTAAATATGCATATTAGGGGAGCACTCTCCGATGATCTTAACCTTGACTCATGTTGTCAAAGTCATGACTTTTTGACTCTGAGTAATCCAAGAGGTTTTAACCGTCGCTCGTTGTTTATTAAAAAATTATTAACAATTAAATTGTACGATAAGAACAAGTATTAAATGCGATATAATCTGAACTTCTCTGAGCATGAATTTTATATTAGTTGTAAATTTAAGTATTTAAGTAAATGCGTGGGCGGGGGAGGGTCTCCGTCCCCCCCCCCCTGCACTTTCAACCCAAAAAAACTTATCTAACTCAAACCTAATTTTTATTAAAAAAATAGAAATTGGTTTGAATTCAGTTAGTTTTTTAGAGAGTGGGGTGAAGGGGGGAGGCTCTGCCCCTCCCCCGCCCGAGCATTTACGTAAATACTTAAAGGGTATGCCAACCTAGAAATTTTTAAAAAATCGGTTTTTGGATTTTAACATTATCTTGTAGTGCAACATTTTGAAAGTATTCTCAGAAAATTTCAAGTTAGTCCGAGCAAAATTGACAAAGTTATAGAGTATATTTCTCGAAGTAGCGCTCGGAACACGTATGAGACTTGCCGCGCGGCAGCCGTCGCATGGATCTATAATCTTCTGAGAGATTTTTAAAAAGATAGATTAGCAATAGGTTAGATAAAAACGGTATCCTTAAAGGTAGGTTAGATAGACAGAGTAGCAGTTAGCTTTGAGCTGTGAAGTAGAACGGTCATTTTCAGTCTAAAACTTCAAACGCCTTTTTCTCAAAATCACGTTTTCAAAGCCGATGACCAACATAACTCAAAAAGTAATGAATCGATTTACTTGAAAATTTTCAGGCTTATTTTAGAATTAAAAATCTAGGCGCTATCGGAGGCTTTCCTTTCTTCTTGCCTAGATTTTTTTTTACACGCGAAAAACTAGCATTTTTTTACCCAAAATCTATTTTTCAACTTTGCCATACCACCATTTTGTTAAATAATAATTTTTCAAAAATCCGATGGATCCTAGATAATTTAATACATTATCGAAATTTTGTCGAATTTTTGATTTCATATAATCCTGCTCCGAGCTACAATGGTCACCGCAAAATGCCTAAAAAACAAGAATCCCGGGCATCGGCTATATCTCGTTTATTTTTTAATATTTTTCAACAAAAAAAAACTGAATTACGTTCAATATGTACTCTTAACAGTATACTAATGTTTTTTAATAAAGGTGCATTGGTTTTTTTTAATTCTCCAAAAAGCATATTTTGTTAACCCTTCTAGATAGGCTTGCCCCCTTAAATATATAACTAATATAAAATACATCGTTTTTTTTTTTAATCGGAGAAGTTTAGATTAGCGCTTTTAATATTTGTTCTTATTATACAACTTAATTACTTTTAATTACTTTAATAACTTTTTAATAAATAACGAGCGATAGTTAAAACCTCTTGGAGGTTACTCAGAGTCATGATCTCGTCATCATATGTCAAGATCAAGGTCATCAGAAGGTCTCCTAATATGCATATATTTACCTTAAAATTGATTATTAGAATAATCTCGTATAATGATATTAATTCGTCAATATTTGCTCTTTTATATTTGTTTTATGTATAATTCTTATAGTTCACAGTTAAATTGGAGCTACTCTAAAACAAGCAATATAGTCACAGATCAAAATTGAAGATTATTAGAATCAATCAATAATTGTCTTCTTTAATTATACGATATTGTAAATATCATTTAATGACGATTGTCACATTACAGACTACGAAAGAGATCAACAATATTAAGAAAAAAAACGGCGAAGATAGAGACAGAGAATACGAGAAAGAACTCAACAAAGACGTGAAGAAACGGAGGAAATCCCACGAAATGGACGCCGGCTATGTATGCGACGAACGCGTCAAGAATATTTTGAAAGAGTATTCCAAAAGCTGTTCGAATAATTTGATCGACAAAGGAGAAAGGAGATCGCAACAGCACGTGGTGATAAGACTGTGGGATGATAGAAGATATTCGTCATCCGTCGTGGTATCAACGACGGAGCCAGAGAGGGAAACAACGAAGGAAATTTGCAACAAAGTTGTGCCGCCCTTAAGACTGAAGAAAATCGTGGGCGAAGGTACGTCATTCTTTGGTATTCGATGCTTCTGATTAGTTATACCAAGGGAATTACTTGTCTTGGTATTCATAAATTCTTTGCAACCAGGAGATAATTGGTAAATTTTTCGTAGAATTAAACATTAAAAAAAAGAACTTTATATTCATGCGCGCGCGCGTATATATTAAAATATTAAAAATGGCTTTCTTCACATTGTTACTTGTTAGTTGTTTGATTTTATTTTCAGCGAGCACTACCAACGAATATCGCAATATTGAGATGAACGCCGGGAAGTCGGGGAACGAGCCCAATTATCGCATCGTCACTGGTGCCACGCCACGTCCGGAATCGCCGTCCGGGTACTCCGCCACTTCCTTTTGGAGCAGCATAATCTCGGAGAAAGAGCTTGGCGAATCGTCGACGCGAGACAAGAGTCGGCGATCCTCGCCGAAGAGTGACGGCTACAAGATCAAGTATCGTCGCAACCGTTTGCGTCAGAAGTTACAAGAATTACGCGGCAAGGCATTGGAACTTTCACGGGAGATGGTCGAGTGCAACAACGCCGGCGACACGAGCCCGCAGCGTAGTACTCGGCTGCGTCAGATGATGAATTGCTACGAGAAGCAGATCGAGAATATCTCGAAGTTGTTGTGCAAACTGTCCGCTTCTATACCATCGACGACCGATGACGACGTTGTCGTCGATCTCGACTATGAGTTGGACGAGCGCTCGATTTCAGTCGAGACAACCGTCGACAGTGATATCGCGCAGGTAAACGGAATGGTTGAAATTGGATGAAATAGTTGTTGCAAAATCTTTCTGTTTTTTAGAACAAAAAAATTTTTTTTTTCTTCGAGAAGAGGACCGTCATATCGGAATCCATTCTCGATGAATAAAACTTCACCTCGTTTGTACAGAGTAGACCAATTTCGTCGATTATTTCATACGATGCCATTTCCACTAACCGCTAATACCTATGTTTGGAAAGGTAAACGGAGTATCCAGAAGCAGTATTTCCCCGTCTCCTTCCCCGGAACCACCAAAGCTGTCACCTCGTTCCCCTATCGACTACGAGAGAGGTAAATCGCCCGATGCAATGAGAGATAGTCCACCAGTGCTACCCAGAGTTTACATCGCGATCCAGCCAACTGCTCTGGAGTGTCCGAAGCAAAATTTTAAATCTACCTCCAAGAGCTGGCACGCAGGCGACAGCTCGTCAAGCTTGACGATCGAAAAGGATGTGAAGATGAATGATACAAATCGAACGATAATTCGCGATAGTGTAACAAGAGCACCTGCAATTGTATCTTCGGTTTCATCGTCGGAGTTCGAAGGTGCGGGAAGCAGTACGGCAGAGTGGGACAGAGAAGAAGCTTCGCCAAAACTGAAGAATTCGGAAATCAAGGAGAAGATAGCAGAGTATAGCAAAACGTTCGACGACGTTCATCGACAAGTAATTTCGCCAATATCTTCGGACAACTTTTTGATAGGTTCAACAATGGATCTCGAGATAGATGGAAGCGACATGAGAGACATAAAGGAAGGACCAGCTACTCAAATTGATCATCTCGACGAAGTAACTCATATCTTGAAAACCGTCGCGAACAAACAGACTGCTTGCGAAAAACAGGAACCGGATCAAAGATCGAACGAGGCTTTATCGTCATCGAGTCCGCCGATTGTCGAAGAAACTAGAAAGGTCACGGAATATGGAAGCTACAATTCGGAGGAAAGTATTAACAGCGAGGGTAAAGCGGTCGTGAACGCGGTCACTGCTGCACAGGATGCTGTGTCAACGATAGCAACTGGACGACCGCAAATACCGACCGCTAATGTGACTAACATCTTACAACTGCAGTCAAATTATTATGGTCCGTCCGTCGCGCGAGACAACGTAGTTTTTACGGGCGTCATACAGAATTCAAGGGATGCGCAGAAGGTAAACGATATATGAATAAGATTAGCTCTTATCTGCCAGTATTCCCACTTAATTGTTTGTACCATGAGCCTATTGCTATTATTATCGAAAAATATTATTCTCTCCCATGGGGGGAGATCTTTCTCTCCCAAATAAAATTATTAAATAATCAAATAAATCTCTATCAACTACTAAACTCCAAAAACTGTATGTCCAGATGAAAAATAAAACAAATATCAAAATAAAACAAGAAACAGGCAAATAAGAGTCATCATATTTCAGTAAATCTTTGAACAATGTCCAATACTCTCCTTCAAGTTTTCTTTTTTTTTAAATATTTTTTAAATATTGGATACCCATTTTCGATTTCATTCTCGCCTTCGTCTAAAGTCTAAAAGTAAGACTATAAGAGCCAATTCATCCTCGCTGAATGATCCATTCATTGTGACTGCTAAACATCAACCGTCAACTGTCGGACGATTACCGAAGCAGTCTGAACATATGCATTTAATCGTACGTTTCGGTCCATTTCCGATATGACAGATTTCCTCGTTTCTTTTGTTTAAAGTCGCTGAAAATAGTCCGAAGACGGATCAAAACGTATGAGAGGCCGGTATTCATAGTCCGTTTTTATATTCAAGATAGTCTTAAGTGTGGTCTTGGGTCGTTTTAAGATCTCATTCAACCAATGAAATGGCCGCTTAGCATCTTAAGACCGTACTTAAGACGATCTTGAATATAAGAACGGACTATGAATACCGGCCATAGAGTAGATAATTGATAGAGATTTATTTGACTATTTAATAATTTTATTAACCTTTAAAATGGCATGTTTCAAAGTTTTGTCGTGCTGGTGCCGGTCCGTGCTGTATAGTGTGAATCGATCTTAAATGTCTTTTTTCAAGCGACGCGGTAACGTCGCGACGCCAAGTATATAAAAAATTCTTTCAATCTTGTCGACAGTTTTGCCTATGTATAGGGGCCGCGGCGCTACCAAAAGTAGCTTATCCGGAGTTTTACGTCCAATAAACTTTCGATTAAAATTTCTCAATAACTAAAGCCGTAATAAAAAATCTAACGGCACTTTTCTGATGCAATGTGGATACACGCTTTTGATTGCGACCAGTTTGAATAAGATTGGTGCAGTCAATCCTGAAGAATGATAATTGTATACCATCAGAAATGTGACATTTTCATTTTTCTTCAGAATAAGGATAATCAGACTCAAGTACGTATGCTCGCACGCACACACGCAAAGCGATTTTGTCAAGGCGCGTTTGCAGCGCTCATGTACGATTATTTGCTTGAGTGTGTAAATAATGCAATGAAGAGACGAAAAGTGATAAGAGTATCGTGGAATAGTGCAACAAGGAAGAGAAGTGATAAAGTGACAAGAAATCATTAATGCGGAATAGTGCAAGGAAGAAAAGTGATTTCTTTTAATCGATGTTATATTGAGCAAAGTTAGGTTACATTAGTGAAACTGAGCGAATGCTTACACTGGAGTGAATCATTAATTAATTAACATATTTGTAATAAATACATTGTTGTTGGAAAATGATTATGGAAGAATCGAAGGAATATTTGGAGATTTTGGCTGGTCATGTTTTCAATAAGCTCGTAATTATACACGCAAACGCGCATTCATGTATATAAAGTTTATTTGTATTTTATATATAAATGTAATTAATGCATGATTAATATTTTTAGGTTAACTTACAAATGTCTAAGCAATGAGTTTATGCTAATGTAGCAAAATAAATCTTGTGAGAATTCTACCAAAAATATCATAAAAACAACAGCATTGAATATACATTTCTATTAATTGGCTTCATATAGAATAATGAAATAATAATATCATATCGAAGCACTTCTATGTCCACAAACATTTTGCAGATTTGGAATTACTCGCAACTTTTGATTCTGGAAATGTGAATGTTTATTTATATTTTATATATAAATATAATTAATGTATAATTAATATTTTTAGGTCACTTACAAATGGCTAAGCAATGAGTTGCATGTTTATGTTCCCAGATAGCCAAGAATGTTAAAATCACGTTTTGCCAAAGCTTTGCGACAAGGTGTGCTTTAATTTTGACAACAATTGTGTAGCAAACAACTATCTTGTTTTGGTTTGTCAAAAAGTTTGAAACAAATTGACGGCAAAATTTTTCGTCTCACGATGCTGTAAATAATAGAAAAAGGCTTGCCCGTAAATTTTATGCATAGAAGAACATAGACATATGACGCTATTCACGGTGTAACACAAACTTTACGTCAATTAGTAGCAAATCTTGTTATACACGCTATAATAGCAAATTTACGACAAGAACAGAACAAATCTTATTGTACACGATATGATAACACATTTACGGAAAGAACAGAGCAAAGTATACTCTGGTACAACGAGACGCGAAATTCACGCAAATAACAGAGCAAACCTTGCCATGCACGGCATGACAGCAAATTTACAACTTTACTTTATTACAAACTTTACAAAAACATAGTATTCTGCCGATAGTTCGTTTGTTCATCGCTATGCGACGCGCTATATGCATCCATCTCGTATTTGATTTTTAGTCATGAGAAGTATATAAAGCTTGCAAAGAGTAACTGTAGAAGATTAAAAATATAATTATTTCTATCAGTTCAATTACTGATACAATCCCAACATAGGGAATTCAGATTTTTGACTGACTGTTTCTCTTAGATCGGGCAGATAAATGTCTGAAAAAGTTTAAATCATCCGTTTATTGTTTACTTAAAATGTAAATATATATATATATATATATATATATATATATATATATATATAAAATTCATATATTCATCATATTATGAATTCATTTTCAATTATTCATATATTATCATCATCTCATAATTATAATAAATGTTATCTAAGACTTTGTCTGCGCGGTCGCATTGCTTCTAAACGACGCGTCAAAGAACAGATTGTTTCACAAAAAAATAGTCCTCTCTGCGAGATTTATCGTTTCTCACACAGAAGTCCTGAATCACTCACCCCGTATAGAAAATTACCACAAATTTGCTATCACGCCATGCACAGCAAGGTTTGTTCTGATCTTGTTACAAATTTGCTATCATATCGTGCATGGCAAGGTTTGCCCTATTCTTGCCATAAATTTGCTGCCATCCCGTGCACAGCAAGGTTTGTCCTGTTCTTGCCACAAATTTGCTGTCATGCCGTGCACGGCAAGATTTGCTCTATTATTTGCGCAAAATGTGCATCACACTATTGCGACAAGCCTTGCCAGCAAAAGCTAAGCTTTTTGCGGACACACCTTGTCACAATTTTGCTGTAAAGGCATGCTCGGGTTTGCTGCAAACTTTGCGCAAAGTTTGCATCATTTTGCTTGCTGGGTTATTTCTCCTCTCTGACTAATGCTTAACATTTCTATTTCAGGCTCTAATTCTGATGCTTTTAATTCAACTGTATATGTAATATTTTTGATAGAATTTCCACAAGATTTGTTTTGTTATAATAACATAAACATGCAAACTCATTGCTTAGCCATTTGTAAGTGACATTTGTAAGTAAAAATATTAATTATGCATTAATTACATTTATATATAAAATATAAATAAACATTCACATTTCCAGAACCAAAAGTTACGAATAATTCCAAATACACAAAATGTTTGTGGACACTATAGAAGTGCTCCGATATAATTTTACCATTTCATTATTCTATATGAAGTCAACTAATAAAAATGTATATTCAATGTATATTCAAAATGTATATTCAAAAATTTTATATTTTTAGTAAAATTAGACTTATTTTGCTATATTAATAACATAAACTCATTGCTTAGCCATTTGTAAGTTAACCCTAAAAATATTAATTATGCATTAATTTATATATAAAATATAAATAAACATTATACATGAATGCTCGTTCGCGTGTATAATTACCAGTTTATCGTTATCAAAAACATGGAGAGTCAAAATCTTCAAATATTCCTTCAATGCTTCCATAATCATTTTCCAACAATGTATTTATCAAAAATATGTTAATTGATAATGCACAGATTCACTTAAGTGTAAGCATTCGCTCAGTTTTGTTAATATAATCTAACTTTGCTCAATATGACATCGATTTTAGAAGAAATCATTTCTCTTCCTTGCATTATTCCGCGATATTCTTGATAACCGCTAATCACTTTATCATTTTTCTTCTTGTATTGTACTATTTCGCGATATATAAGCAAATTTAATAAATCAATAAATGCAAGAAAGTATTTGATCTCTTCTGGTTATATCATTTATTAGAATACATTTTAGAAGGAATTGTATACTATTTATATGTATGCGTTTATTCAATAGAATGAACTTTTGTTTCATATTCATATTAAATATATGACGCTTTGTAATAAAAAGAATTTCTTTTTTATTGCTTTCTATATTTTGATATTTATTCATTTACACAATTTATATTATTATTATTGATATACAATTTAACTTTTGTATTAAAATTATATTTAGTGAAATATCTATACAGTTTAACTACTAGATTAAAATTATATCTATAAAAATAAAATTATATCTTATTAAAATTATATCATGTTTTAAAACCTGTTAAATGATTGACAATAAGAGATTGAGCATTATAAGACACATTGGCCCTTATTCTGAGCTCACATTTAGAGGCACATCTAAAGTGCCACATTTAGAGGCGCAGATAAATGTACTAGTAATACGACTAAAGTCAGTCGTATTCTCATCGCACATTTATAGCGCCTCTATCTTAAAGGTACATTTATGATTTTAGAGGTACATTTATTTATTTATTTGTATATATCCCAGACAGCACAAGGATGTCCTTAGGACGTTCAAAGGGCATCCAGGACATACATGTAGGATATCCTGAGGATGTCCCATTTTAATCCTCGGATCTCCTCTGGATGTCCTGAGGAAGAGTAAATGATAGCCGAATACTAGCCTCTGGAAAATCCAGGGAGATCCTGTGGAATATCCTAAGGATTTCTATGGGATGTGTTAGGGATATTTTTCGTACGTTTCAGGGAGCAAATTCTGAAAATTGCATCCTGTTATTTATTGCCAGTACTAAAAATGTAATACTGAAAATAGCTCACGTTCTTTGATATTTGAGACTTTCGTAGTCTACATGAATATTAGGTTTGGCTTTCGGGTTTGAGCCGTGTAATATTTTCTAAACAATCCAATTTCTGAATTCCCTATGTTTTGAGATTGCATCAGAAATTGAACTGATAGAAAGTAATTACATTTTTAATTTCCTGCCAGTTGCTCTTTGCAAACTTTATATAATTCTCATGACCAAATCTCAAATACGAGATCGCGCGTCGCATAGCGGTAAACAAACGAACTAGCGGCTGAATACTATTTTTGTAACGTTTTTGGAATGTTGCGCACAATAACATTTCTCATAAAATATTAAATAAATAATAATTTTGGATATATGAAAATTTGCGCATCAAATTCAATTATTAATATTAAACAAAATTAATTTTAACAATTAATTGCACATGTATATGTCCTCTGGAAATTCAAAGGACATCCTATATAATAGATAGGACAGATATCCTACGGACATCCAGGGGTTATCCAGTGGACATTTCTAGGACATTAATACTTATTATAATACTCAAGATTTTTAAATTATATTAAATAGCCTACATAACTGAAAATAATCATGTATGCATATTAAATTTTTATAAAATATATTTATAATAATATTTTAAAACATCCTACAAATGTCCTAAATCGTCCTGGACATATTCAGGATGATCTTGAGGATGTTTTGTGCTGTCTGGGATATTATGTTTATTACGCGCATAGAGCACTGTGATTGGCCTTCAAACAGTTCATTATATCACGCGCCATAAGTTAAATTAGTAAATTTCACTTCGATCTTTCTTTCGACGCTACTGCAACACAAAACGCAAACGCGCATATAATTGTAACAACATTCTTTAAATAACCGATATGTTTGTCGGAACTTGTGATCATTATAAACGTCTTCAAAAACGTCTATTCTATTTCGAAATACCCGCGGGTCACGATCATGCACTGTTTTTATTTTCCAAATTTCGATCGCATGATCAATGGCCTATCAATTTAGTTGCACATTTTGGCCCGATTCTGTGGCTCACGCCTATTGCCCCCCACTCACCGCTCATACGTTAGCGACGAGTCGCCAGATACGCGTAACTAAGGAGCGCGACGCTTTGTCTCAGGAGCGTCCGTATATAAGAATGTCCAAATATAATATTAAGACAATACTTTTCTAAATGCACCGCAAAAATTCTCAAAATTAAAAGTTTTTCTTCAATATTTTATATTTCATTGATATAAAATATTGAAGAAAAACTTTTATTTATAGAAAAGTATTGTCTTATTATTATATTTGGGCATTCTTATATACGGACGCTCCTGAGACAAAGCGTCGCGCTCCTTAGTTACGCGTATCTGGCGACTCGTCGCTAACGCACGAGCGGTGAGTGGGGGGCAATAGGCGTGAGCCTGAGCCACGGAATCGGGCCAAAATGTGCAACTAAATCCGAGCACTGGCCTAGTTTATAATATATTTTAATACGTAAAATAAATTCTGTCCAATCACAGTCGTTCCATTCTTTAAGAGGAATGGTTATGATTGGCCAGTGTAATACGTATTAAAGTATATTGGTGTAAACTAAGCCATAATTAATAAAAAGAGAATTGATATTTATCGATCGATATTTATTGATATTTATCATTCGAGCCTCTTTTAACTTTTTAATTTTATTATTTATTTTAAGCCATAATCGTCAAATACGTCCATGATATTACAGTCGAGTGTGCTCTTTCAACCTAGTTTTGCTTCAAAGTGCAAGATTCTTCGTCCTAATTAATTCTTCCAAGTGAAAATAGTGTCAAACAAAATGCACTCTTCATTGCACTTTACACAACTATACTTTTAGAAGAAATTTCAGAATTGACCAAATATCATTAATATTGTTATGTAAAAAAGTTCTATTATTTACAGAAACTTGATCTGTAATAATTTTATTAATGAAATCAATTGTATAACAGTGATAGAATTAATCAAACTTACGAAGCATCAAGTACAAGCGCCGGTATTACATATAAATGTACGTATAAATGTGCCCTCGAGCACATTTAGTGGTACATTTATCGAGAATGGCATAAATGTGCTATAAATGTGGTTCAGAATACGATTTTTACTATAAAGTTGCGCATTTAAGCTAAAAATGGCGATCTGCCTCTAAATGTGCCGCTAAATATGCACTCAGAATACTGCCACATTTATTGTGTCATTTAAGATACATTTAGAGGTACATCTAAAGATAGATGTGAGCTCAGAATACGGGCCATTGTGATTATGTCCGCTCAAATTCAATATGGTATATATAAGTTTTGTAAAAATATATTCTGTTTATATAACTTCTTCTAAAAAAAAATTTCCTTTCTATTGAATAAATCTTTAAAAAAATCATATCTATGTATATACTGTATAATGTAGTAATTTATATTTTTCAAAAAAAAATATAAATTTTTGCAAAATGCAGTGATATCCTACCAAAAAAACTTCACAAAGGTTAAAAAAACTAGCCAAGTATATAAAAAATATTCCAACTTGTACGCAACAAAAAATTTAAAAAATATTTACTTCTAAAAAATAGCTTATAAAAAAAATTTTCTCTTAAAAAATAAAAAATAAAAAGAAAATATGAAATCAATATTTAACTAGCCAAGTATTTAAAAGTAATTCAGTTTGTGAGGATTTGTAATTTGAAATAGTATTTGCCATAAAATCAATCTTGCATTTACAGAAATTTACAGAAATATTATAGATTCTTTCGAGAAAATTAAAATGCATTTTATTTTTATTAAAAAATTACACTATTATGTTCCAAATAAATATTTTGTATAATATAAAATAGTAGCACTATTATATTGCGGATTTTATTACAAATAGTAAATTATAAAATTACTTAATCCTTACTGCAATAATGTCGATCACATCGATCACCAATTTCGAATTTAAAAGTGCTCCGTGCCATCGACTTGTTTTAAAATTAATCATAAGCTTTACCAAAAGCCCGGAACGAAAAGGATTAAGATTACAGTGACATACAAAAACTTGGCATGCCCGATCTAAAATAAAAATTTGTAAAAGATTATTAGAAATCATTATCAATATATTAATAAAAATATATGACTTATAATGCGACGGGCATGCCAAGTTTTTGTTTGTCACTTTAATCTTAATCCTTTTCGTTTCGGGCTTTTGGTAAAACTTATGATTAATTTTAAAACAAATCGATGGCACGGGGCACTTTTAAATTCAAAATTGGTGATCGATGTGATCGACATTATTGTAGTAAAGATTAAGTAATTTTATGATTTACTATTTGTAATAAAATCCGCAATAAAATAGTGCTATTTTATATATTATACAAAATATTTATTTGGAACATAATAGTGTAATTTTTTAATAAAAATAAAATGCATTTTAATTTTCTCGAGAGAATCTATAATATTTCTGTAAATGCAAGATTGATTTTATGGCGAATGCTATTTCACATTACAAATCCTCACAAACTGAATTACTTTTAAATACTTGGCTAGTTAAATATTGATTTCATATTTATTTTTTATTTTTTATTTTTTAGGGAAAAATTTTTTTTGTAAGCTGTTTTTTAAAAGTAAATATTTTTAAAACTTTTTGTTGCGTACAAGTTGGGATATTTTTTATATACTTGGCGTGTTTTTTTAACATTTGTGAGGTCTTCTTTTAGTGGATTTTTTAAATTTGAAAATTTATTTGCGCTACAATCTCCTGCGCTCGGCTTTTATTTGCCTGTTTCCTGTTTTATTTTGGTTTTTGTGCAGAGCCTTATAAAAATTTTTAATTTTTCTGTTGGAACAATATACAATTAATACAATTTGTTGAGATTAATTTGCATAATTAGTTTTTAAGCTTTTCCTTGATTTTATATTTTCTTCCGTTAAATCTCTATTTGTGTGAATTAATGCACATAATAATTTAACTAGAGCAATTAATAAATAATTAGTTGCTTAATATATTTTAATACTACTATCACTCATCTATTTATTTTTTATTTCCTTTTATTGCAAACGAGTTTGAGTTATTTTAGAAAAATAATTTAAATTGCGTTTAATGTACTTCTAGATGATGGCATCAAGTATGAATCAATCTGTGGCACTAGATCCAACAATGTCGTTGGGATTCACTCAATCTGGATCTACCGTTAGTAGTTCGAATCAACAATGTGTCGTGTAAGTGTGATTTCATATGTTATAAAATGTAATAACGCTATAAAAAATTTAATTTATATTAATATACACAATTTTTTAAAATGTAATATTAATGTGTAATAATATAATATTAAGTATATATAATACCCAGCAAGCAAAATGATGCAAACTTTGCGCAAAGTTTGCAGCAAACCCGAGCATGCCTTTACAGCAAAATTGTGACAAGGTGTGTCCGCAAAAAGCTTAGCTTTTGCTGGCAAGGCTTGTCGCAATAGTGTGATACACATTTTGCGCAAATAATAGAGCAAATCTTGCCGTGCACGGCATGACAGCAAATTTGTGGCAAGAACAGGACAAACGTGGTTGTGCACGGGATGACAGCAAATTTATGGCAAGAATAGGGCAAACCTTGCCGTGCACGGCATGACAACAAATTTATGGCAAGAATAGGGCAAACCTTGCCATGCACGATATGATAGCAAATTTGTAACAAGATCAGAACAAACCTTGCTGTGCATGGCGTGATAGCAAATTTATGGTAATTTTCTATACGGGGTGAGTGATTCAGGACTTCTGTGACAAATTGTGAGAAACGATAAATCTCGCAGAGAGAACTATTTTGTGAAACAATCCGTTCCTTGTTTGACACGTCGTTTTTAGAAGCTATGCGACCGCGCAGACAAAGTCTTAGATGACATTTATTATAATTATAAGATGATGATAATATATGAATAATTGAAAATGAATTTATAATATGATGAATATATGAATTTTATATACATATATATATATATATATATATATATATATATATATATATATTTACATTTTAAGTAAACAATAAACGGATGATTTAAACTTTTTCAGACATTTATCTGCCCGATCTAAGAGAAACAATCAGTCCAATATCTGAATTCCTTATGTTGGGATTGTATCAGTAATTGAACTGATAGAAATAATTATATTTTTAATCTTCTACCAGTTGCTCTTTGCAAGCTTTATATACTTCTCATGACTAAAAATCAAATACGAGATGGATGCATATAGCGCGTCGCATAGCTATGAATAAACGAACTATCGGCAGAATACTATATTTTTGTAAAGTTTGTAATAAAGTAAAGTTGTAAATTTGCTATCATGCCGTGCATGGCAAGGTTTGCTCTGTTATTTGCGTGAATTTTGCGTCTCGTTGTGCCAGAGTATACTTCCCAGACAGCACAAGGATGTCCTTAGGACGTCCAAAGGGCATCCAGGACATACATGTAGGATATCCTGAGGATATCCTATTTTAATCCTCGGATCTCCTCTGGATGTCCTGAGGAAGAGTAAATGATAGCCGTACACTAGCCTCTGGAGAATCCAGGGAGATCCTGTGGAACATCTTAAGGATTTCTATAGGATATGTTAGGGATATTTTTCATACGTTAAAAGGAACAAATTCTAAAATTTAAATATAAATTAAGATTGCGTTCTGTTATTTACTGCCAATACTAAAAATCTAATACTAAAAATAGTTCACATTTTTTAATATTTGAGGTTTTCGTGCTGTACATGAATATTTTAGGTTTGGCTTCCGGGTTTAAGTCGTGTAATATTTTCAAAACAATCCAATATCTGAATTCCCTATGTCGGGATTGCATCAGAAATTGAACTGATAAAAAATAATTATATTTTTAATTTCCTGTTAGTTGCTCTTTGCAAGCTTTATATAATTCTCATGACCAAATCTCAAATACGAGTTCGCGCGTCGCATAGCGGTAAACAAACGAACTAGCGGTTGAATACTATTTTTTGTAAAGTTTTTGGAATGTTGCGCATAGTAACATTTCTCATGAAATATTAAATAAATAATAATTTTGAATTTATGAAAATGTGCGCATCAAATTCAATTATTAATATTAAACGAAATTAATGTTAACAATTAATTGCACATGTATATATCCTCTGGAAATCCAAAGGACATCCAATATAATAGACAGGGCAGATATCCTACAGACATCCAGGGGTTATCCAATGGACATTTATAGAACATTAATACTTATTACAATACTTAAAATTTCTAAATTATATTAAATAGCCTACATAACCGAAAGTAATCATGTATGCATATTAAATCTTCATAAAATATATTTATAATATCTTAAAACATCCTACAAATATCCTGAACCATCCTGGACATATTCAGGATGATCCTGAGGACGTTTTGTGCTGTCTGGGTTTGCTCTGTTCTTTCCGTAAATGTGTTATCATATCGTGTACAATAAGGTTTGCTCTGTTCTTGTCGTAAATTTGCTATTATAGCGTGTATAACAAGATTTGCTACTAATTGGCGTAAAGTTTGTGTTATACCGTGAATTAGCATCATACGTGTTCTTCTATGCGTAAAATTTACGGGCAAGCCTTTTCCTATTATTTACAGCATCGTGAGACGAAAAATTTTGCCGTCAATTTGCTTCAAACTTTTTGACAAACCAAAACAAGACAAATGTTTGCTACAAAATTGTTGTCAAAATTAAAGCACACCTTGTCGCAAAGCTTTGGCAAAACGTGATTTTAACATTCTTGGCTATCTGGGTAGATAATATAAATTTTTTTAATACTCCTTTTTTCACGCGTATCAGCTTGCCTAACAGCTGCAGCAGCAAAGTCATTCAGGAGCCTACTAGTCAACGAAACAACGGAAACCGCATTATAACAGAACAATTTCCTACATTGGGCAATTGGGTAGCACGAATGTCAAAGAAGCAGGCTGCCAAATCAAAGTCCAAATTACAATCTGGAATTACTTTACCAACCGCGTCGACGGGGGAAGCTGTTCGTGTGAGTACATCTATTTTTATCTAAAAACGTGACTACTTTTCTTCGATAATGAAATAGATTATTGAAAAATTCTATTTTTGCGTATGCAGGTTCCCGGACTTGAGGCACAAAAGACCCGTGCAAGTGCACCGAGTAACGCGATACGAAACAATATAATCAACGTAGCACCGCAATGGAATACGGAAAGATGGCAGCGTCAACAGTATCAGCAACGTCAGCAACAATTGTACGCGGCAGCATCGTCGGCTGCGCCTGTGAGGCCGGGTATCTGTCCCCCCATCTCGGTTACCCAGTTCTATCCACCTAATTATGCGGTAAGAAATAATAGTTTTTCAATAAAACATAACAAATCAATTAAACAGTGATATACCTACTATCGATTTTTGGACGATCTATAAATACCCATTCTCTCTTTAGAGACCTAACCTTAAGATACATTTGGAATGCACTATATCCCCAGTAAACACTGTTATATTCCCAGTAAGCAATTTGATAACAAATTGTTGCCAAATTGGCATCAAATTCGCTCAAAACTTGGTAACAAATCCAGTGCCATCTGTGTCCGCATTAAGCTTGTGTTTTGGTGACAAAGCTTGCTGACATAACCTGACAGCAAATTGATGGCAAAAACCGAGCAAAGCTTGACATGATTTGACGTCAAATTGGTAGCAAAAATCGAGCAAGATCTGCGCAAGACAATCTGACAGCAGATTGTCAGCAAAAACCGAACAAATTCTGCAGCTTTTGGCCATTCATATAAAACAGTATATTTAAATGGATTTAAAGTCTCAACCCTAAGTAACAAAATGATGATAAGTTTTGGTCATAAAATGATCATTAGATAATCAGACATTATATAAAATCATATATTAATGTGTTAAAACATATAGATAAATTTAAATAATTTAATTTATAAAATTAAAGATCTTTTTGGACAGAAATTGTTCGAATAAGTGAAAATCGAACAATTATTTGTCCGATTTGCCAAAAATCAGTTCAATATCTGAATTTCCTGTATAAGAATTGTGTCAAAAATTGAACTGATAAAAATATATATATTATAATATTATTAGCATTTTGCAGGCTTTATATACACTCATGACAAGAATTTGAATACGGGTATAGATAATGGATAACGCGCCGCATAGCGATAAGCGACTGAACTATTTTATAATACTTTGTGATAAGCTGCAGATTCTGTTCGGTTTTTGCTGCCAATTTGCCATCAGATTGAGCACTTCAGATCTTGCTCAGTTTTTGCCGACAATCTGATGTCAGTTATGTCAGCAAGGTTTGCTCGGTTTTTGCCGCCAATTTGCTGTCTAGTTATGTTAGCAAGCTTTGCTTGGTTCTTGCCGGCAATCTGCCAGCTTAATCGGTAATAACAACTCTTGTATCAAATTTGTAGTCTTTTTGCTGACAATAATTTGTAGCAAGCACTTGGCAATATCTGTTAGAACAGATGTGGCTGACTGGGTTAATGTTATATGAGAGCAATAAAACGGAATTACAAGTAATATACATAAGTATTACCGATAAGTTATTGGTTAATTGTAATTTCCCACTTAAATATAACATGTAATATAACATATGTTATATCATTGTTATATCGTAGTAATACTCCATATAGAATTGGTTTATATAGAATCCACCATAGATTTGGTAATTAAATAAATAAAAAAAAATAATTTATATGTATTTAATTTATAAAACTTGCGATTTAATTTTTATCAAAATTAGATTTTTTGCTTCAAATGGGCAGCAAATGGACTATTTCCGATTTACCCGCTCAATCTCAAATAATCTGTTTAATATTCTGGATCTCTAATTGGAATTGTATCAGAAATTAAATTGTTTAAAAAAAAAATATTTTGTATCTTATGTTAGTATCCGTCTTTTGTGGGCTTTATATGCACTTTATGACAAAAACTTGACTACGAGTTAGTTAAGTCTGCCGCGTAGCGGCAAGCGAAGGAACACGTATATAGCAATATTATATTACAATGATATTCTGTTGTATTATAACGCTAAGATAACAATGTTAAATTGCAGTAATATTTAATACAGTAAGCATGTGTAACATTACATAGTAACATATACGATATATCAGTTATATATCATATAAGTAACTTATTGTGTTATATTATTTGTTACTGTCACGTTATATTATTGCAACAAACAGTGTTTACTACATTACTAGTATAATGTCTATCAACATTTTATTATATTAATCAGTTGTTCAGAAAGGATTTTGTCTGCGATAAATATAGTATAATTTCGTCATTTAGTTATTTATCTTTGCAGATTGATCCTTACGGTGGCGCAGCTTTTGGTTACCACTCAGCAATATGTCCTTATGGCGATTACTCTTATCACTCACGTCTGCATTCCACTACATCATCGATAAGCGGTTATCCGATAAGTTCGTTGCAGGACTCACACCCCGCTGCGCCGCTTCGCCAAATGCAGCATCTCGATAAGCGTTTCCCCGCGCACATACAGGACGCGGCAACTCGCCACTATGCCGCTACGGATCTCCTTAAGTTTCCTGCTTCATTATCCGCGGGCGGCTATCAGCATGCCGCCGCTGCCGGTCTGGACTATGATCATCGACTGAGAACGGCAACGGCCGCCACGCAGAACGGCGCCTCATCGGCTTGTCTGCCGTCGCTCTTACTACCGCCACCCCCGTCGTTGGCAGCCACCGCACAACACGGTACCTTGGCGCGTACTGCTCTGACCGGCTATTCTGCCGCGAACAACAGTCAATGTGGCAGAAATAGGATGATTCCGGATGTCGTTGCTGCGGCGGCGGCAGCCGCAGTGGTTGCGGCGGCCTCCCTTGGCCGACAACGCGGCACGGTTCTACCGTCGTACGGTAGAACCGACGCGGAAATTGTATCTGGCGGTATCGGTGGCGTTATAGGTAACGAATCCTCGCAGTTGCTGGCAGCAAATAGGCCGGCGGCCAGTCGCGAGTGTTTACCACAAGAACCGGTGCAATCCGTTGCTAGTGTCAACATAGATTCGCGACTGAACAATGGTGGTTACCGTCAACTACAGAATCTCATTTTGGATCGATTACCTTATGTGAAGACGGACGATGTCTCTTATCCTCAGCCGTCTTCGACCATTTTCGGTGACAATGCGCAGGAATCAACGTCTTCGGTGCCCACGTCGACTTCATATAAATCCGCTCCGGTTTTGACATCCAACAGCGCGTTGGCTGTCAAGGAACCTACGAGGAAAGAAAGCCGTAACTGCGAAACACCACATTTGGGAAAGGTGAACCGCACTCTGGAGACTACGAGCAATTTAGAGTGCTCCAATTGTGGTCTAACCGGTTCCATGTTCAAGTGCCTGGGCTGCGAGGCAGCCTTTTACTGCGATGAGAGATGCCAAACTCGTCACTGGAGTATTCATGTGGAGAAGTGCCCCAAGAGAATGCCTAAGCTGAAAAAACTTGTTTAGGAATATTATAGAAGTAACAGAAATCGATGATTTGTAAATAAATTAATATCTATATATAAGATATCAAATGAAAAATATTTATAATCAAGACAACTAACTAAGAAATGTGTGAATGGATGTATTATTGTTTCGATATCTGCATTTTCACTGATAACTTATGTATTTCTCTAGTCAGAGTATTATAATGAATGCAAGAGTATTCTATCTTGCAAACGCATCAGAATTTACACCACAAATGTGATAAAGTGTGCCTAATTGTAATACAAATACTTATTGTAACTTTATGGTGCATCATGCACAGTTTATATAATGTTTCGTTTTGTAAATTATGGACATACAAAGAGAGTTCAGCATACTATATATCTTACTATTATATACGTAAACGGCATATATATTATGCAATAATTATATAATGCGAAAATGATATATGCGCGTCAATATATAAATATTATGTGTTGTAACAGATGTTACGAACGTGCTACCTCTCATGTACCTTATATGCATAGTCATATTGATTTGATTAGAATCTCTTGTTTTATTAAGATTCCTGGAGAATCTCTTACATTGTAGCTACGTTGAGAATCATAACATCCAAAGCAAGAAATCATTTTTTTTGTTGCTTTATATAACGAAAATCAATTGGTTTTTATCAATTCATATTATTAAACACAAATAATGTGATCTATGGAAAAATTAATTTATTTTGATAATTAATATTTTTATAACTTAAGGAAAAGATTCACATATTTTTTTAACTTTCTCTTTCTTTCTTTTTCTTTCGTAATCTAACGTGGCTATAATGAAAATTCAAAAGATTTACTGTTAAAAGTCAGTAATTTGAAAAATGGATTATTATCGAAAACATATGGTGTGCCACTCAGAAACAATATATGAGAGAAAGTATGTTTTGATGCCATCAAGAAAGAAAAGCTAGTAAAACTATATGTTTCTTATTCTTATATATTCTCAACAATATTTTAAAAAGTCTTTAAGGAATAACGCCTAGCATATATTTGTTTCAATATTTTCTTCAAATTGTTATATATGTAAAATCAACCAAGTTTTTATACTTTTATAAAAATTTGTAAAGAAATTGCAGCACTACATTTGCTTAAATGCAAATAAACGGATAGAAAATAAACAAGTGTAAATTATTTATTTTATATATGTATATACGGGTGTTCCAGCAGGAAACGTCAATATTCTGGGAGGTGATGATATCGGTCATTTTAAGCAAACAGGTTCATATAAACGAATGTATCCCGAATGATTTTTGATATTTAAATTTGGCGCGCAATATTATCATTACGCCTGAAGCATCAGTTGACTAAGCGGCTTTAGGGCATATGTGTATTAAGACTTTTTGACTTAGAATGACACAAAGAATACACAGTTTCAGTGTGGACATCACGTTGCGGGACACCCTGTATATATTTACATATCTTATATTTTCAAAAACACACTAATAAAGAGCTCGTTTTATTTAATTTTATGATTTTTTTGCGGGATTCCATATTAAAGAAAAAAAAGTTTGAACTATTCAATTATTGGTAAAGAAACGATTAAAAGCTATTGACAACCAATAGTGTTTAATCAATTTTTGCCAATATAATATTTTCTTTTGCAAGGGTTCCTTATTAAAAATAATATTAGGAGATTTCTGACATGTTATATGAATATTAATACAACGTTACGCGAAAGGTCTCTGGGATGTTAGTGGAATGAGTTAAGACAAACATTTTTATGTCACTGAGATGTTAATGGCAGGTTTATTAATCTCCGTGGAATGTTACCATGTTACAGTTTAAGGTGTAACTTTATTGGGAAGTTAATGTGCTGTGAGGACTATTATTCATGAGAATATAAAAGCTCCATGAAATATCTATGATTACACCATATGACATCCATGTAACATCTATGAATATGTCTAATAGATGCCGAATGGAAGTAAGAAATGCGGAATTATGGATGTTTAGTAGATGTCTATAAGAGATTACATGGATGTCTAATAGAAGTTTCGAATCTCCATGATGAACATCTACTGGACATTTATTAGAGGTTTTTGTTCCTTGTGAGTGCCGATATAGCATGATGTGTCATGTTATGTTCAGTTTTTATTTAGGTTGTGTTAACATCCCAGATAGCCAAGTTTGCCCGATCACGTATTGCAAATTGTGCATTACATATTATATCGTTAGAATTCTGGCAGCAGCCGCGCATGATTTGCCATTTCAATTAGTGCCGGCAAAAATGTAACAGAAAACAAACAATCTCTGCATCATTATATGCTCCAAAAAATGCTGCAAAATTTAAGCAGAAGTATCCCATACAGCCATACAGAACAGAACGTTGCAGCAACATTGCAACATTGTAGCAGCATTGCGGCAATGTTACAATGTTGCTGCAACGTTCTGTGCTGTATGGGTTTTGGCATAAAAACAATAGATTTAAAGCATTGCGTGTTGGCACAATATGTCAACAGAAACTAAATAAAAACTGAACATAACGTGACACATCATGCTATATCGGCAGAATATCGTTAGAAATCGAGTTTATCTGCAAGCACGGCGTAACGGCAGAAATGCTGCAAAAATTAAGCATGCCATTTCAAAAGATAACAACAAAAACACAGCAGAAACACAGCATGATCTGTTGTCATAAAATAATGGTAGATTCATAGCAATATTAAGATATGTTGTATCAAGTTACAGTTCTTTTGTTTACCGCTATATGACGTATCTATCTCGTAATCAAGTTTCTGTTATAGGCAAATACAAAGATCGCAAAGCGCGGTTAGCAAAATTAAAAATATGTAATGGCTCCTGCACACAGGACGCGGCGACACGGCAAGCGTTGCCACGTCCTGTGTCCTGTGTACAGGAGTCATAATATCTATTTTTATCAGCTTAATTTCTGAATTCTAACAAAGGACTCAGAATATTAAACTAAAAAGTTTGGAAACTGAGTGGATAATTAGAAAATTTATTGACTTCTTGAAACAAAATAAAGAGTTCAATTTCCATACAAATCTTGAAATTTACGAATTATTAATAAATTAATCATTTATATAAATTTATATATTTAATTAATTATTTATAACTATGCCAATATTCAGATTTTATTGTATCTATATTAGTAATAATTATGCTTTGCAGGCGTGTTTTAACTTTACTGTGTTTTCGTCGTCACATTGTGACAGCAGGCAATGCTCGACTTTTGCTGCGTTTCTGCCGTCACATTGTAACGGCAGACCATGCTTGATTTCTGCCGCATTTCTGCCGTCAGATCTGATATGGCAGACTTCGCTCGATTTTTGTTACATATCTGCTGTCACGATGTAATAGCAAATAATACTCGATTTTTGCTCTATTTTCTCTGTTATATTATATCGGCAAACCGTGCTGCCAGAAATTAAACTTAATGAGGACGCAGCAGAGCGGAATCTGCTGCAAAGTCATGATTGAATTTGCTGGCATACTGCTAGCATTTTGCTATCTGGGATATTGTGCCAACACACAATGCTTTAAATCTACTGCTTTTATGCCAAGAACTTCTGCTTAAATTTTGCAGCATTTTTTGTAGCATATAATGATGCAGAAATTGCTTGTTTTCTGCTGGCACTAACTGAAACGGCAAATCATGCGCGGCTGCCCCCGAAATTTTACCAATATAATATCCCACACCGAACAGAATATCGAAGAGATATCTAGTGAATATCTACATATCTATTCCATGTCCATGTCTACTATGGATAACTAGTAGACAATATCTAGAAAATATCTATATCTCTCAAATAACTAGCGAGGATATCTAATGGATGTGTACACATTATCCGTATATCCATGTCCACCAAAAAGCTACCACAGATATCCACTAGATATATACATGTTATCCAATATATCCATGTCTATCAACTAGCTACCAAAGATATCTGTTAGATATACACGTTTCATCCATATATCCATGTCTACTAAGTAGCTACCGAAGATATTCATTAGATATTCACATCCCAGATAGCCAAGAATGTTAAAATCACGTTTTGCCAAAGCTTTGCGACAAGTTGTGCTTTAATTTTGACAACAATTTTGTAGCAAACATTTGTCTTGTTTTGGTTTGTCAAAAAGTTTGAAGCAAATTGACGGCAAAATTTTTCGTCTCACGATGCTGTAAATAATAGGAAAATATTTGCCCGTAAATTTTACGCATAGAAGAACACGTATGATGCTAATTCACGGTGTAACACAAACTTTACGCCAATTAGTATCAAATCTTGTTATACACGCTATAATAGCAAATTTACGACAAGAACAGAGCAAACCTTATTGTATACGATATGATAACACATTTACGGAAAGAACAGAGCAAAGTATACTCTGGCACAACGAGACGCAAAATTCACGCAAATAACAGAGCAAACCTTGCCATGCATGGCATGACAGCAAATTTACAACTTTACTTTATTACAAACTTTACAAAAATATAGTATTCTGCCGATAGTTCGTTTATTCATCGCTATGCGACGCGCTATATGCATCCATCTCGTATTTGATTTTTAGTCATGAGAAGTATATAAAGCTTGCAAAGAGCAACTGGTAGAAGATTAAAAATATAATTATTTCTATCAGTTCAATTACTGATACAATCCCAACATAGGGAATTCAGATATTGGACTGATTGTTCCTCTTAGATCGGGTAGATAAATGTCTGAAAAAGTTTAAATTATCCGTTTATTGTTTACTTAAAATGTAAATATATATATATATATATATATATATATATATATATATATATATATATATGTGTCTTTGAATGCAAATAATATATTTAAAAATTTTCATGTTAGGCGCCTGCACGAAAAGTTAGACAATGTTGTCTCAAAGGAAGATTTTCAGTAAGTTGATTATTTTTGTAGAAAATATTTTTTAATCATGTTTTGTCACATAATATTAGTGTGCGTTCTTATATTCTTTGCCATAATGAGTGCTTTCCATTAACGACACAGTGCGACACAGAGTATCATTTTATCTTTGTTGTTCACTGGTATTGAAAGAAGATAGAATGATACTCTGTGTCGCATTGTGTCGTTAATGGAAAGCACCCAATACAGACTACAAGGATAATTTAATAAAATTTGTTCGGTAACGATAATTTAATACAGTTGCGTAATGTGAAAAATATAATTGATGTAACATGAAATATTATATCAAAAAATGCAGAGTTAATAAACAGAGTAAATTAATTTTGAAATCAGGATTTTACTCATGAAATCAAAATTTACTCATTTCTATATTAGACGTTATTTATAGTGTCTCTAGCGAAAGCCGATTTAAAAAAAAATTTTTGTGTGTAACAGTTATTTTATATTCTTTTTCATTGATAAGCAATTATACATTCCCATTTATGTAAATGTAATATATGTTTTTAAATTGTTTCAGATGTCTACGCAAGGACTTGAATGAATATCTTCAGTGAGTAAATATTTAAAAATAATTATGTGAAATATTTTTATTTAATATTTAATGCCATTTGAAGTCTGTTTCCTCTAATCAAAGAACGCGAAATTGTCGGGGGAATTTTGTAATAAATTTCTACAAATTAATTAAATTTTAATAAAATATAATTTAATAAAATTAAATTTTACAGATTAAAGTGAGCATATTTTTAAAAAATATGTAAAGTAATTACACTCTATGTTTGCAGAACTTTGAATAATAGGTTGGACAAATTGTTACGCAAACGAGTAAATAGCATGCCCTCCAAACCACCTTCATTTCCATTACAATCAGTTCAACAAGTTATAGATTTTAAAAATATCTCGCAAGAAGAATACGAAAATGCGGTAAATTTTTCATAAAAAGTGATAAGCATGGAATTATAGTAGTGACAAAACGAATATAAAATAATTTGAAATAAAAATTGATATTGCTCTATTGCAGGTCGAGTATCTACATTTTGTAGGCGGTTTCACTCTACATGATGCGATAAAGTATTGCATGAAGGAAGCGATGACTGATGATACAATTCGACATTACTTAGCTTGGGGAGAGCGCGGAAATCTCCCATTGTTTGATACCAAATTAATTAAAGTAATATATGGTAAGTTACTTTGGCTTGTTAAATATATTACATGTATATTATTAAATTGTTATACAAATAAATTACGATTTAATTGCCTGTAATTGCTGTAATTAATCTTTTGAAGCATACATTTTAGTTTTAAATAAAGTTATTAAATATAATTATTTTTAAGTATATAGTTTATATACTAAGATATTGTTATTTATTTTTTAAATTCAGTTTTTTAAAGAATTTACTGTGCTAGTACATTATAAATATGTTATAAAAGTAAACATAAAGTAAGTTTAATGTACAAGTGTATTTTATAAACATTTAATATAAATTATATATATATATTAAAATGTACATATGATGTCTATAATGTACTTGCATAAGTAAATTCTTTAAAAAAATGAATTTAAAGAATTAATAACAATATTATTATATAAACTGTATACTTAAAAACTATATTAAATAATTATATTTAAAAATAAAATGTATGTTTCAAAAAATTAATTAGTGTATATCATTAAATCGCTATTTATGGACACATACACACATACAATACTTGCAAGAAGTTATTTTGCTTGAAATATGTAGAACGACTCGTTTTATTCAAGAAGTTGAGAATTGAATCATTGTTTTTTTTTTATTTATAGATGCTGTATGTAAAAATTCGCATTTCGAAAAACCGTTGCGAGATGATTTTTTTCGAGAGGTGGGAGAGGCAGTACGTTTTGGAAAACAAAGACATCGAAATGTAATGAAAAGGATAAATGAAGGAGGAACAGGAAGACGCCGGCAATTGCGACGAGAGGCAGATAACCATTTACTTGGCGAGCTACATGATGATGCACATAATGCAGTCGACATAGATTATGCGGATGATGGCGATCATGAAAGCAACTAAGAGATTTATATAATATATAATTATTAATTAAATTCGATATAGAATATAGAGTTTTGTTTTGTTTATGTTTGGTTTATAACATTTCTGTTTATATTTGGTTTATATGACATTTTGTTTATATTATAATGTACAGCAGTGCTGGGATTTACTTGCAACTTTCGCCCGGATTTCTTGACTCATATGCCTACTGCTCCCCTCTTACTGCTCGGGTCTTAGCAACGCAGCGCCGGACGCTCGTAACTAAGGAGCGCGTCACTTAGTCTCAGAAATGTGCGTATCAATGTAATAGCGCAATACTCTAGTAGCAAAAGTTCTCACTAAAATTTTCTATTTAATATTTTATTTTGTATTAATAACAGGATAATAATTATTTTTATTATTAATACAAAGTAAAATATCAAATTTTAATGAGAACTTTTACTATTACGAGGGTCCGGCGCTGCGTTGCTAAGACCCGAGCACTGCTCGGCGAGCAGTAAGAAAGGAGCAGTAGGCGTGAGTCAAGAAATCCGGCCGAAAGTTGCAAGTAAATCCCAGCATTGATGTACAGCGTTAGAAATGTGCAGTATTTAAAATGTATTAGTATAATACATAATATATAAATGTACAAATAATAAGTTTATATGTTTTGTTTGGTTTACATTGACATTTTGTTTATATAATAAATACAGATTTTAAAATGTGCAATATTTAAAATATATAATAAATATAATACAATATATATTAATAATAAGTATAATGCAATATAATTTTGTAATAAAACTTTAAATAATAAAATTATAATTAAAACTGCATATGCTTTGCTTTGTGTTTCATGACATATATCCATATGTAAAAATAAAATTTATAAGTAAAAACAAAATTATATATATATATATATATATATATATATATATATATATATATATATATAGTCGAATCATGAAAAATTATTGCCGTCATGTTGTTATCAGTATGCTGTTAATCGCGGATGACAACAAATGTCGTCAAGTTGCTGCTAAAATCTCTTCTTTGCGGGTAACAAATCAGTGTTAACATGTTGCCATCAATGTCGTTCTTAGATTTAAAAATCACATGAGTTCAATCCAACAAACATAATGCTGTCGCACCTTGTTCCTAGTTTTTCAAAATTAGCTGCTTCAACAATTGTTGGCAACATAACAGCAACCTCACAGACAGTTGGCTATCTGGGTATATTAACATTAATAATTTAGTATATGTATAAAAGTAATAACTCTAAAAATAATAATAATAATTAACATATGTACCAACAATATATTTGATTTACTAATTTATAAGAGTGATTAAAGAACAATTAATGTAAAGTATTAAAATAAGCTATATGTTTTTTCAATAGAAAAAATGTATATTTTGTGCATATTTTTAACCATTGTTGAGAGCAAAATTCGATAATATATACAAAAAGTGTAAACAAGTTATAAATTTTTCAATCCTTGAAGTCAATTTTCTTACAGAAAAAACCTTATATGAAAAATTTTACTTTATACTTTCGATTTATTTTTGCATGAGTAATCGCTTCTTTTTTGGTGTTGTGTATTTTGATCTATCTTACATTTTATTATCTGTTTTTATAAATTAGAAATCTTTATTTAAGTTTGCATATATGAATATATCCAGAAATAGATTGTCTAAATCGAGGAATTTGATTATAAATATTATTACTCTATGTAATTTATAAAACAAAATTCATTATTTGTATTATGATTACAATTTTCTCAAATACATATGTATATATATAGATATATATATCACAATCATCAACAAATTATAATAAATATATAATAAATTTATATATTAATTCATGGATCACAGATAACAATACATTAATGCATTCGTAACTATTTTTAATGGTCTGATATATTTCAAAATATAATATAACCAGACTTAATCATTTGTTAATTTAAAAAATAATTTCTATTTGCAAAATTATGATACTTTTTAACAAGTCTCTGCACAAATTTCTTTATCATTGATGAACTTTTTTATGTAGTTTGGGTGTAGGAAACATCTTAACAAGAGTAATAAAGTGGGCGATTAAGTATCCAAGCAGTGCACCAATTATGCAAGGAATTGGCCAAGCTTGCCAAGGACGATCCCAATCCAAAGGATTCACGATAGCACCTAGCCATGTGCCCAATATTGTCGCTTGTATATTGGTCCTTAAAGCATTTGCAAGGATACTGTTCTTTTGAAAATAAGGTCCTATTAAGACATCCAATGTATTATCCACTCCTAAATGCAGACTGGTAGCGACAAAAGTTAAAATCATCAATGTGATTACAAGCATTGTTGTTTCTTCGTGATCAGTCAGTACAGGTGCACCAAACAAGACAATCATTATATAATAAACTATTGACAATACAAATGCAGTGAGCGAGAACTTAAGGATCTCTCTCAGATTCTTTGTCCAGGATTTCTTGGCTTTTGGCGAATTTCGTTGTTCAATCTTAATAATAACAGGTGCTTCCATTTGAAGCATAGGAAACAGTAATTTTATCACTTCGGCGAACATTAGTATCAGTAGTACGGGTAAAAATTTGTATTTACCAACACTGCATAAATTATCATTGAATTTCACTAATGTCAAGATTCCGGAAAGATAGATGCAAGTGAAGGAACAATAAGACAGTAATAATCTCTGTTCCGTCTTGTTTCCAATACCCATTTGGCTGCAACGTTCGTGCAATTTGTTAGAGGATTAATCCTTGTTCGGACTCCGTAGTCTACGACTTTTTTTATATAAAGAATGTTTTCAACTTGAAAAAAATTACAACAAAACTCCATAGGTTATACCAGAGAGAAAACTGAAGATTTGTTCTTTATTGCTGAACTTTCTGCCCTAGTGTACACTAGTGACACCAGAGCGTTCTTTATTGCAGTGCAACTAGCATTAAAGCCCGTATCAGACTACGCATTGAAAATTGAAGATTGAAGATTAAAGATTGGAATTTGACTAATCAGAACAAAAGGGACTAAAATTTCTTTGTTCTGATTGGTCAAATTTCAATCTTCAATCTTCAATCTCAATCTTCAATGCGTAGTCTGATACGGGCATATTAGACTATGCATTGAAAATTGAAGATCGAAGATTAAAGATTAGAATTTGACTAATCAGAAAGAAAGGAACTAAAATTTCTTCGTCCTGATTTGTCAAATTTCAATCTTTAATCTTCAATCTCGATCTACAATAATATGTAGTCTGATACAGGCTTAAATCGTTCTCTATTGCAGTGCAACAAAATTTAGTGCAACAGTTCACTGTACTCGTTGCACTGGGTTTTGAGAAAGAACAGGCAGTGCAAGAATCGGGTAAGTTGAATAAAAAGTTATTTTATACTTAAATTAATTTTTTTAATTAAAAATTTTTTTCACTTAAATATATTCCACTATTTTGATCACATTGCAATTTTTAATATTATAAATAATAATAAATGAATTCTGTAATATAAATTTTTATTAATTGGCGCAATATTTTTATATCACTATTTTTGTAGTAAATTAAAACAACTATTTTGTAAAACAGTTTTTTAGTTTAAATATGACAGTGTTTTTGTATTAAAATAACACTATTTTATATAAGTTATTTTTATAGCGAAAGGCGCTTGTGCGCGTGCACTTGGCGCCTTTTTTTCACTTTTTTTAAAAAAGGTAATTTTTTAGCAGTTATATCATTTTTTTTTACTATGTGTTATATATTATCTTATTTCTGTTTACGTGCAATCAGATTAAATGAATATATCTATTACATTTCTGAATTATAACGCTTTCATTTCTTTGATTGATACATATAATATATACATACGCTTGTGCTATACTATAAATTATCTAACTAATCTGTCTCGTAAATATATAGAATACATACATCATAACTTATATAATTTATATTATATTATAACTTATATTATAATAACTTATATTGTAACTTAAATATAAATTAAAAAGTGATAGATGTTATGTTTTTTTTTAATATTTAAGATCTTAATTTTATTGATATGAAAATGATAGATGTAACGTTTCTTTTTTTTAAAATATTTAAGATTAGAATAAACCTTGCTAATTATATATAAAGTTATAATATGAGTTATAATATATAAATTATAATATAAGTTATGATGTATGTATTCTACATATCTACGAGACAGGCTAGTCAGATATACATAGCACAAACGATTAGTGTAAAAATGATGTGTATGCTACATATCTACGAGACAGATTAAACAAATCAAGTACTTTTATAAAAGTGATAAATATTCGTTCTTTTAAAAAAAAATTACTATAATCAAAATTAAAATATATTACTATATGCTTGTGCTATCCCTGCCGAAAATGGTCGATTAAAACCGATTAAAACATAATCCGTTTTAATCGGTTTTAATCGGTTCAATCCGCGCCCGGATTAAAAAGTAATCGATTTTAATTCCGAACGAACTATAATCGGTTTTAATATCGCTTTCGCGGATTATTTCCAATCTAAAATCATTACATTCCCAGATAGCACAAGACATCCTCAGGATCATCCTGAATATGTCCAGGACGGTTCAGGACATTTGTAGGACGTTTTAAGATATCATTATAAATATAGTTTATGAAAATTTAATACGCATACATGATTACTTTCAGTTATGTAGGCTATTTAATATAATTTAGAACTCTTAAGTATTATAATAAGTATTAATGTCCTATAAATGTCCATTGGATAACACCTGGATGTCTATAGGATATCTGCCCTGTCTATTATATTGGATGTCCTTTGGATTTCCAGAGGACATACATGTGTTATCTGGCAATTAATTGTTAACATTAATTTCGTGTAATATTAATAATTGAATTTTATGCGCACGTTTTCATATATCCAAAATTATTATTTATTTAATATTTCATGAGAAATATTACTGTGCGCAACATTCCAAAAACTTTACAAAAAATAGTATTCAGCCGCTAGTTCGTTTGTTTGGCGCTATGCGACGCGCGGGCGATGCGTTCATCTCGTATTTGAGATTTGGTCATGAGAATTATATAAAGCTTGCAAAGAGCAACTGGCAGGAAATTAAAAATGTAATTATTTTCTATCAGTTCAATTTCTGATGCAATCCCAACATAGGAAATTCAGATATTGAATTGTTTAGAAAATATTAAACGGCTCAAACGACTCATTATTCTGAACATAAAAGTATTACGGTAAGATTATCGAAAACTAAATATTTTACGAGATATTTTAATTTTTATATCAAAATATATCAGATTAAAATATAAAATAACTCAAAAAGTACTTAATGAAAAAATACTTTATTATAGTGTTTTGGAAAGCTCTCGACATAAGTTATAAGAATATGCAATGAAAAATGGGGGTTTCCATTTAAGAAATTGAAAGTGACCTTCATGTGACCTTCAAATGACTATCCAAGATCACATCAATGGTACCATCTTATGTCCCCCTTCGAACCAAACAACTTTTGTCTGAAACGTTTTTCCGTATCTTCCATATTTTTCGAGATATTTGACTGGCTCTTTTAAAATGGACCACCCTGTATATCTTATATAAATTATATTCAATATGTTATCTTTAAAGTATCATATAAAGTACCTTGATAACATATTCTGGACTAATTTTGAATGCATTGTGGACGTTTTAGGAATTACGATGTCCTACGGACATCTTATGGACATCCGTAGGACTTTGAAATGGGATATCCTGAGGATATTTCTAGGTATAGCATGATGTGCTCATTTGCTATTCCTCAGGACATCCTGAGTATATCCCGGGATAACATTTGGATATCCACAGGATATCCGTAATGTCCGTCCTGGACGTCCTTCGGATTTCCCGAGGATGTCATAGTGCTGTCTGGGTTCTAATCCATATTGTTGTCAATCCAAATAAACACGAATAATCGAATGGGTATTGTGGCTGCCGTAGGTCGTCACATTAAGCACAATTCGCGATACAATAGTGCGATCCGCAACTTGGCGGCCCACGCGCTCGCGCGTCCGCGCGTAGTTCCGGGCGGCGCCGCTACGCGGCGAAGGTCAACCTGGAAGTAGAAAGCGGTCAAGCGGGGATATAAGGCGGACCCTCTGCGGAGAAATCGTATATTTGTTTTTAACAACTGAGTCCGTTTCAATTGTAGAAACACCGATTCAATAATTGATTGTGACTCATGATAACAGCAAATCCGACTTCACACTACATAAAATCAATTTACTTTTCATCTGCGAAATGATAAAATTTTTTATTAAAACGGATTATTTTTACCTATGGATTGACTATGGTAAATTCCAATTCAATTGCATTAAAACAGGTTTAATTATAACTTTATGAAATCGTATAATTCCGGATTGAGGTGGAGATAGATCATCCAACATTAATCTCGCCTGAAGCGTACTAAATTCGATTTGACTATTTTCAATCGGTTTTAATACCGCATTTTCGGTGCAGAAATCCCGATCGATTCGGATTACATTTTTTAAAATCCGTTTTAATCGACCATTTTCGGCAGGGTGTCGTGACCATAGACATAGTATATCTAGACCGAGGAGTGAGGGCCAAGGTGCACGTAGAAAAGGACATACTCTGTTCCGTGCCCCTTGCGTTCTCTCTCACTCGCATGTAGCATAGCGAAAGAGTACGCTATGCTACGTGCGAGCAAGAGAGAACGCAAGGGGCACGAAACAGAGTATGTTCTTTTCTACGTGCATCTTTACCCCCACTCCTTAAATAAAGGCAAACGCTCGGTCTAGATATACTATGTCTATGGTCGTGACTGTTGATCACAGACTTTTTTAGTTCCGACTTACAACGTGTCGGGTTCGGACGTGTTTTTGCGTGCTGCGTATGTCCTTTGTCTGGACCTTTTTTTGGACTCCTCCTCTCTTAAGAGGAATTTTGCTTATATTTCACAAACCTATAAGAAACAATGGTGTATGGGCGACTAATGCCCAACCAGCCATAAAAGAAAGAAGAAGAAGATGATCACAGACTTTTATATATTACTAGACTGTTAACTCCCCAAATTTCGCTTATATAATGCTGTGTTCCGATTCCCCACCCGGGTGCACCCGATATTATAGTATATGTCACGTATACTATAATATCGGGTGCACCCGGGTGAGGAATCGGAACACAGTCTAAAATGGCCTCAAAAAGCATGTATTAGGGTGCCATTACATGAAGCGCGGAAATGCGGAAACGCGGAAACGCGGAAGAGAATAGTAACTAGATTTCCGCGTTTTGTTCCGTCTGTTTTGATTGCCTTAGGCCGGATTCACACCTTGGCAGAAAAGCAAAAAACAGAAAAGCAGAAGCCAATCAGAACTCGCGCTAAAAAAGCAGAATGTACTGCTTATTTTCAGCGCAAGTTCTGATTGGCTTCTGCTTTTCTAGCACGAGTTCTGATTGGCTTCTGCTTTTCTGCTTTCTGCTTTTCTGCCAAGGTGTGAATCCGGCCTAAAGCCCGTATCAGACTACGCATTGAAGATTGAGATCCAAGATTCAAGATTGAAATTTGACCAATCAGAATAAAGAAATTTTAGTCCCTTTTGTTCTGATTGGTCAAATTCCAATCTTTAATCTTCAATCTTCAATTTTCAATGCGTAGTCTGATACGGGCTTAAAGGTATCTCATTTTGCACATGCGCACAAACAATTTGATAGATATAGTCTCCATAATCATAATACAGTTGACAGTTATTTTAATCTGAATCGGATAGAAAAATTATCGAAGAATAATAATAGAAGAAATATAAAAATGCCTTTTAAATATGCTGTTGTAAAATGCAAAAGCACCGCAGGATACAATAGAAATAAAAATAATGATAATAAAATTCTTTCTTTAGGTAAATATTATTAAGTAAAAATATATGGTAAAATTATATATGTTGTGAGGCTGTCATGTGTCTTCTGGTATCTCGACCGAAAAACAAAAATCTATTAAAGAAAAATAAATAAATATCAATATAAATATAAATTTGGTATATTCATAGAAAATCTAAATTATTCAACAATAATTAAGTTAATACTAAATATATTATAGAATTTTATTACAGAATTTTTTTGAGGATGATCAAAAGGATATCACTTGATCATATATGTTATGTATATCAAATGTGTGTATGTGTTGTGTGTATGTGTGTATGTATGTGCGAATGTGTGTATATCCCACTCCGCATGTAATATTGCTGAAATACTGTAATGTTCGGAAATGGTACAGAAATATTTCATTAATATTTCAATTGTAACTTTGCATCCGAAATATTTCGGAAATGTATCTGTATCATGTTTTTAAAAATATTGCATTTGCAATATTTCTGAAATCTTTCAGAAAGTCCTATTGTAACTAGTATTAAGGTTATAGTCTATTTGCTTACTGCTATGCGGCGCGCTATCCACTGTTTATACCCGTATTCAAATTTTTGTCATGAGCGTATACAGGGTGTCCCATAATTCGCGGATCACCCGCCATGTGCAGGTAGAGCACATGAAACCGAGAAGAAAAGTCCTTTACCATTTTGCGATTTTCGTAATAATTATTAAGAAATTAATTTAAAAAGATGGGCCAATCACAAGCGCGCGGCGAGAAGAGACTTCCTACTCAGGCGTTGTTAGGTGCGCGGCGAAGCGGTGGGAGGGGCGCTGTATACGGCTACGTACGAGCGAACGCTGAAGCCACGCATCTCGAACTATTCTCTCTCTCTCTCTCTCTCTCTCTCTTACTCTCTCTTTCTCTTTCTCGTAATTGAAATTTGTAATTGTTAATTAGATTTTTGCCCAACTCTGCTTCCTATGCCGCGCGCGCGAGAAAGAGAGAGTGAGAGAGAGAGAGAGAGAGAGAGAGAGAGAGAGAGAGAGAGAGAGAGAGAGAATAGTTCGAGATGCGTGGCTTCAGCGTTCGCTCGTACGTAGCCGTATACAGCGCCCCTCCCACCGCTTCGCCGCGCACCTAACAACGCCTGAGTAGGAAGTCTCTTCTCGCCGCGCGCTTGTGATTGGCCCATCTTTTTAAATTAATTTCTTAATAATTATTACGAAAATCGCAAAATGGTAAAGGACTTTTCTTCTCGGTTTCATGTGCTCTACCTGCACATGGCGGGTGATCCGCGAATTATGGGACACCCTGTATAAAGCCTGCAAAATGCGGTTAATAATATTATAATTATTTTTACCAGTTTAATTTCTGATGAGATTTCCGTACCGGGAAAATCAGATATTGGACTGATTTTTAGAAAATCGGACAGATAAATGACCAATTTTCACTTATTCGGACAATTTCTGTCCGAATCAGTGAAAATCGTTCGTTATTATCTGCTTAAAATATAAAACAGAAATTAACTTCCATATAAATAAAATCTTTAATTTTATAAATTAAATTATTTAAATTTGTTTATAATATATATCACATTAATGTATATTGTTATATATTATTACTGTAATTGATTTTAGTTTTGCTGTCAAACAAACATCAGAAAATGACGTCTCGTGGATGTGACATATCGACATCATTTCCGGGTCTCATGAGACCTAACTTAGGATATCTAAGTGGTCATTTTGTGACCAAAATTTACCGTCATTATGACGTCAGTTCGCTACTTGGGATATGTTTCAGAAATATTTCAGTAATATTACCAAAATATTGCTGAAATCTTTTAGCAAGGTTGCATTTGAAATGATTGCGGACATTGAAACATTGCAGAAATGTTGCAGAAACGGTCGTGAAATATTTCTGTAATATTGTTGAAAGGTGTAATATTTCAGGTGGAATATTGCAGCAATGTATCAGAAATATTACATGCCGAGTGGGATAGCGCATGTATCATCAAAGAGCATGTGCAAAAAGGATTACCTTATGTACTATTTCGTATATAAGAAATGGAGACGCCTTAAGGTGCCTTTACATGGCAGCGTCAAGCGTCAAGCGTCGAGCGTTAAGCGTCTGCGCAGAATATTGTTGCCCAGAATTATATTTCATTTATTTTATTATATAACAGATGTGTGTGTGTGTGTGTGTGTGTGTGTGTGTGTGTGTGTGTGTGTGTGTGTGTGTTATTATTATTATTAATCAAAGATATATTATGAAACGTTACTACTCTGGCAATGTAAATTAAAATAAAATTAAAATACAAATGCGGCAAAAGATTTTGGATGGTTGAAATATTCAAATAAATGAGTATGTTTCCATTGAGGGTTCGAATCGGGTCAGAGTCGAGTCAGAGTCGGGTTGGGGTGAGCGTTCTTACGGTGGAAACACCATACTTAAAGTTGAACTCTACCCAATGGGATGTTTCCACCGTAAGAACGCTCATCCCAACCCGACTCTGACTCGACTCTGACCCGATTCGAACCCTCGATGGAAACATACTCAATAAGACACAAAAAAGAATTCACAAATGACAAAACGACACAGTTTGAAAAACTATTGTTAAAAGTAGGAAATGATTTAAAGGAGCAGTATGTTATAAACATGCAGGAAAAAAAAATATGAAAATTATATCCCTTAATCCTTGATTAGATTCTAATATTCTGCTAGGGGATAGTAACGTTTTATATATATTTTGTTTAATAATAATAATATCTATTGTGTATAATGTAAATAAATATCAATTTTCAGTATTAGTAATGTGTATCAGAACATAATTTTTTTATCTCGGCCGAATTCATATCACTCATCATGCTATTAGCCGCAAGAAGCTGGAATCTATCTCATTTAGATTCCTGCGCAATGATTTCTGCGCAGACGATCGATGCTTGATGCTGCCATGTAATGGCACCTTAACGCCCGACGCTTGACGCTGCCATGTAAAGGCACCTTTATACATAAGAAGTTAGTAGTCTAGTAATATATAGAAGTTTGTGCTGTTGATAGTGACATGTGACAATGAGTGTGTTTTGGGAAGACACCGCTACCGTAGCGCTACAGCTTTTTCGCTAAAATTGTAGCGGTAAAGTTAGTAAAACTGAGTATAACGCTACAAATGTTGCACTATACTCAATTAGCGTTATTGATTTTGGCTGGACAGTGCTACTGTACATAACCTCCAAATTGTATTTAATTGCTAACAGTCGCGTTCGCTAATTATTTTAAATGATTTGAATAATGGAAAATATTGAGGATATCGTAGCGCTACAGCAGCAGTGTCTCACCGGAACGCTCCCTTGTAGCGCTACAGTAGCGTTACTGTAGCGGTGTCTTACCAAAACGCACTCATTGTAGAAGTGTTGTTAAAAACACACACACACACAGATACACGCACACACATCCACACACACACATATGTACGTACCCAGTAAGCAATTTGATAACAAATTGTTGCCAAATTGGCATCAAATTCGCTCAAAACTTGGTAACAAATCCAGTGCCATCTGTGTCCGCATTAAGCTTGTGTTTTGGTGACAAAGCTTGCTGACATAACCTGACAGCAAATTGATGGCAAAAACCGAGCAAAGCTTGACATGATTTGACGTCAAGTTGGTGGCAAAAATCGAGCAAGATCTGCGCAAGACAATCTGACAGCAGATTGTCAGCAAAAACCGAACAAATTCTGCAGCTTTTGGCCATTCATATAAAACAGTATATTTAAATGGATTTAAAGTCTCAACCCTAAGTAACAAATGATGATAAATTTTGATCATAAAATGATCATTAGATAATCAGATATTATATAAAATCATATATTAATATGTTAAAACATATAGATAAATTTAAATAATTTAATTTATAAAATTAAAGATCTTTTTGGACAGAAATTGTTCGAATAAGTGAAAATCGAACAATTATTTGTCCGATTTGCCAAAAATCAGTTCAATATCTGAATTTCCTGTATAAGAATTGTGTCAAAAATTGAACTGATAAAAAAATATATATATTATAATATTATTAGCATTTTGCAGGCTTTATATACACTCATGACAAGAATTTGAATACGGGTATAGATAATGGATAACGCGCCGCATAGCGATAAGCGACTGAACTATTTTATAATACTTTGTGATAAGCTGCAGATTTTGTTCGGTTTTTGCTGCCAATTTGCCATCAGATTGAGCACTTCAGATCTTGCTCAGTTTTTGCCGACAATCTGATGTCAGTCATGTCAGCAAGGTTTGCTCGGTTTTTGCCGCCAATTTGCTGTCTAGTTATGTTAGCAAGCTTTGCTTGGTTCTTGCCGGCAATCTGCCAGCTTAATCGGTAATAACAACTCTTGTACCAAATTTGTAGCCTCCCAGATAGCAAAATGCTAGCAGCATGCGCGCAGATTGGCAGCAAATTTAATCAGAATTCCATGCCAAAACCATAGCCATCTGTGACCACATTAAGCTCAGGTTTTGTCGACAGAGCCTGCTGACAGGCAATGTGAACAGATTGGCAGCAGAAATCACGCAGAGCCTGCGCGCAATCTGACGGCAGATTGACAGCAGAAATCGAGCAGTTTCCAGACATTTATATAAAATGGTACATTTAAATGGATTTAGAAGATTTTAAACATTTAAAAGGTCTCGATTCCAAGTAGCAAAATGACAGTAAATTTTGGTCACAAAATAATCAATTAGACGTCCTAAAGTTAGGTCTCATAAGATTAAAAAATGACGTCAATAATTGATATGTCACCTTCACGAGATGTCATTTTCTGACGTTTGTATTAATAACATAAATTTATAATATTAATAATATATATTAATGTAATATATATAGGAAAATTTGAATAATTTAATTTATGAAATTAAATCAAAATTAAAATATTTTATTTATATGGAAGTTAATTTCTATTTTATATCTTAAATAGATATAATAACAAACGATTTTCACTTATTTGGATAATTTCTTTTCGAATAAGTGAAAATCGGACATTTATCTGTCTGATTTTCTAAAAATCAGTTCAATATCTGAATTCCCGGTATGGGAGCCGTATCAGAAATTAAACTGATAGAAATAATTACGATGTTATTAGCCGCATTTTGCAGGCATTATATACGCTCATGACAAGAACTTGAATACGGGTATAGAAAGTGAATAGTGCGCCGCATAGCTGTAAACGAATAAACTATACTATTTCAATAAATTATATGAATGCTAAAAGCTGCAGATTCTGTTTGATTTCTACTGCCAATTTACCATCAGATTGCGCGCACGCAGATCTTGCTCGATTTCTGCCGACAATCTGATGTCAAGTCATGTTAGCAGATCCTGCTCGATTTCTGCTACCAATCTGCCGTCAGATTGCGGGCGCGCAGATCCTGCTTGATTTCTGCTATCAATTTGACATCAAATTGCGTTGTGCAGATCCTGCTCGGTTTTTGCTGGCTATCTGCTATAATAATTCTATGCAAATCCTGCTCGGTTTCTGCTACTGATCTGCTGTCAAATTATGTCAGCAGGTTTTGTAACATTTCTGCTGACATTCTGCTATTATTATTTGATATAACAGACTTTGTATACAATCTGGAATGTTTCTGCTGACAAAAATTTGTAGCAGATGTTTGGCAAAATCTGTTCGAACAGACTTGGCTATTTGGATATGTATGTATGTATATATGTACGAGGGTGAATCGAAAACTTTTGGTTCGTGTATTCGTTAATATGTGAGAAAGCGACAAATATATATGTAATTGTATAGTTCCATCCTTCTTAAGAACGCATGTGAAGTTTGCTAAATATTATTCGTTCGAGTTATTTGAACATAAGCGTCTTGAGAGAAAGTACAAAATGGATAAAGTTGGAATACGAGCCGTGATTTAGTTCTTTTTTTTGGAAGGAAAAACAGCTAAGGAGACCCATGAAAGAATGCTTCCTACATTGAGTGAATCTTATCCTTCCTACGAAACTATTCGATTTTGGGTGAATAAATTCAAACATGGCAATTCTGAACGAGCATCGAAGATGTTCAGGACGTCCAAAAACAGTAGTAACTCAAGAAAACATCAATGAAATCCTGGACATGGTTTTGAATGAACGTCGATTAAAATTGCGTGAAATTGCAAAAGCCATAGGCATCTCAAGTGATCGGGCATTTCATATTTTACACAAAGAATTGGATATGAAAAACTCTCCGCAAGATGAGTGCCGCGTTTGCTCACTCTAGAGCAAATTCGAGTTCAATCATTACAACAATGTCTGGAACTGTTTAAGAAAAATCCGGTGGATTTCATGCGGCGATTTGTGACTATGGATGAGAGTTGGATCCACCTTTACACACCAGAAACAAAAATCAAAACAATAGACAGGAGGCCGTAAACAAGTACTTTGAAGAGCTCGAAGAAAATCACTTCCGGGAGGGAATTGGAATGCTGGAGAAATGTTAAACTCAGTGCGTTGAACTTCGAGGGGATTATGTAGAAAAATAAAATAAAACTTGAATTTAAAACCATTGTCTGCTATTTTGAAACAGGTTACTTTTCGATCCACCCTTGTATGTATTATGTATACATATACATATAATATAACACGTATAAATCTTAATATTTTTTCAAAAAATATAAAAGTATCCAATGAACAAAGTATTTTAAAACAAACGATATATAAGTGTTACTGTTTTTAAAATTAAAGCTTAAAATTGAAGCTTTGACTTGGCTTGGCTTCAGCAATTTTATTTAAAAACTTATGAGCTTCTTGATAATATGGACTTGTTGCTTCAACAACTTTTTTCATCCAAGCAGTCAAATGTGGTCTCCCCATTTTCGGATCATAACCGGCCATACCTACAAAAAATTTTGTTATTAAAATTGTGATCAAGATATAATGCCTTATAATGCCTGGGGAAGCAAAAATTTATATAACTTACGTGGTTGCTCCAGTTCACAAGCACAGAATATGTCAGCCACACTGATTGTGTTTCCAACTAAGAATTGCGTATCTTTTAGCCATACATTTTCGATAATGTCAAGACAATTACTCATACGACTTTCAAATTCAGCTACTTTTTCTGGCTTTGCTAATTTGTTTTGCATAAGTGGATTAAGAAACTAGAATATAAAAAATAAAGCAAAAAGAATCTATAGATATATTTTTATGCAGCAGATATACAGAAAGTGGTACCAAATTTTTGGAGTAAGAATAACAGAATATGTTTTATTTACTCGGAAATAAATGATTTTTGGAGTACTATTAAGACTTTCTGATTCGTTTTTACGAGTACTACATACTTCTAAAATTTGATACCACTTTTTTTTGAACACCCTGTATAAAGAAAGTATGTAAAAGGGGTAATGCATTACCTTCATTAAGAAATAAGATGCACAATGAAGTCTTGTATTCAGATGTTGCCATTCGAGATATTCATCAACTTTTGCTTGATGTTTTGAATCAGATGGATACCAGTGATCATCTACCTTAAATTCTCTACATATGTATCGTGTAATCCCTACACTATAAAGAACAGTGTCAAGATAATTAAAACAATTAAAACAAAAATATTTATTATTTTTATATTTCATATTTATTATTTTTTAGAAAAAAAAATAATACCTTTCAGTAAGTTTGAAACCATTATGCTCTATAACAGGGACTTTCTTGAATGGATTAATTTGTTCAAACTCTGAAGTATATTGCTCGAGATTTTTTAAGTTTACAATCTTCTGCTCAAAAGGTATATCACATATTTTAAGAAATATGTATAGTGCTCTCGACGGTTGCGAGAGTAAATCATAATATAATTTTAAAGTCATATTTGAGCAAAAAACTAAATAGTTTTTCTAGAGAAAGAAAAACGAAAGTAAAAATAAGATACATTTTTATTCTTTTCTGACTTTAAGTTTTTAATATAATTATTGTGTTTGAATGTGTGTGTGTATATATAGGGTGTCCTATTTTAAATGCCGCAAGCAAATATCTCGAATAATATGGAAGATACGGAAAAATGTTTCAGACAAAAGTTACATGGTTTGAAGGAGGCCACATGATAAAAATATGGACTTTATCTTGAGTGACCTTTTCAAGACAAGGTCAATGTGATCGATGTTTTCTTAAACGGAATTCTCCATTTTTCATTGCATATTCTTGTAGCTTATCTCGAGAGCTTTTCAAAACATTATAATAAAGTATTTTTTCATTAACTATTTTTCGAGTTATTTTATATTTTAATCTGACATTTTGATATAAAAATTAAAATATCGTAAAACATTTAGTTTTCGATAATCTTACCGTAATGCTTTTATGTACAAAATAATGAGACAAATCAATTAGTGTAAAAAAAACAAATAATTGTTTTAAAAAATACATTGTAAATAATTACATTCTTTTTTAAAAACATTTTTTTTATACCAATTGATTTGTCTCATTATTCTGTACATAAAAGTATTATGGTAAGATTATCGATAACTAAATATTTTACGAGATATTTCATTTTTTATATCAAAATATGTCAAATTAAGATATAAAATAACTCAAAAAATACTTAATAAAAAATATTTTATTATAGTATTTTGAAAAGCTCTCGAGATAAGAATATGCAATAAAAAATGAAGAGTTTCATTTAAGAAAACATCGATCACATTAATCTGGTTTTGAAAAGGTCACTTAAGGTCAAGTCCATATTTTCATCATGTGACCCCCTTTAAACCATGCAACTTTTGTCTGAAACATTTTTTTCATATCTCATATTTTTCGAGATATTTGCCTGCGGCATTTAAAATGGGACACCCTGTATATTGCATATATATGCTGTATATATGTATATGCATATACAGGGTGTAACAGAGCGCCCGTATCAGCAGTTTTTTGAGGAAACAACGCATTTTCGTGAAAAACCCAGCAAACACAGAATATAGCTGATATATAACGTAGAAGTACTATGTAATATAACAAATGTTACACTCTATTTATATTGTAATTATATAACATTTCTTTATATATATAATATAATTATGTTATAGAATTGTTATATTGCTTTGTTACTTACTGGTTATAATAAACTATGGCAATATAACTTAAATGTAACATGTTATATAACAAGTGTTACGTAAATATTATTTTGATGATATATAACATTTATTTATTTGTAAGATATATTTTATATATATATATTATATATATTATATATTATATATTATAATAATTAAAATAAAATATATTAGATAATCATGCAATATATATATATATATATATATATATATATATATATATATATTGCATGATTGATTTAATAATTGTATTTATTTACCGTATTTAACTTAATTTTTTTTAATTAATATTTTTAAAATAAAATATTATTATAAATAAAATATATTAGATAATCATGCAATATATATATATATATATATATATATATATATATATATACATATATATATATATATTGCATGATTATCTAATATATTTTATTTATAATAATATTTTATTTTAAAAATATTAATTAAAAAAAATTAAGTTAAATACGGTAAATAAATACAATTATTAAATCAATCATATAATTTTGTGATTACAAAAATAAGTTTTGGGACCACACTAAAAGGCTGCGGGAAAACGCTATTATTGAAACATTGCATAAATAACTAATCAGGATAAAGAAATCTTTAATTCTTTTTATCCTGATTGGTCTCAAACACTTCGAAGCATCTCTATATTAGTGTCTTCCCGACCGCATAAAAATGAAGGTAGGAAGCAGCGTGAGCCCATCGCCCATGGCGCCGCGCCGGCCGAGACAACGGACGAGATCCCGGGATTCTCGGGTCTGGGTCCGAGTCGCGGCTCATCGGCTCGGCAGTGAGCAGGGATAACGCACACAAGCGTGAACCGCGTACATATGATGCGCAGAGCGCTACGCGCATTACATGTACGCGGTTCACGCTTGTGTTATCCCCTCCACTGTCGAGCCGGTGAGCCGGGGGCCGGAACCTCGTTCTGGCATTACTAGTCGAGACTGGTCGAAACGATTAACGGTTTCCGAATACGAAGACGTAAAAAGATTAACTCGCGTGATTAATACGGGAAGTTCCAAAACTTGTTCGCAAAATTCCATTTTTCTGTCGTGCGCGTTCGAAGGAACTCTTCGTCGTGAAGCCTACGAGGCTCGCCAGCTTCGAGAATTTCAAGTGCGTGATAACCACGTGCCGGTAGATACACCGGTACATCGCGGCACATTCGGCTGTTCGGCCATATTGTGTTCGAGAAAGTTCGTGCGCGTTCGAAGGAACTCTTCGTCGTGAAGCTTACGAGGCTCGCCAGCTTCGAGAATTTCAAGTGCGTGATAACCACGTGCCGGCAGATACACCGGTACATCGCGGCACATTCGGCTGTTCGGCCATATTGTGTTAGAGAAAGTTCGTGCGCAGTTCGTGCTCGCTTGAATATAGTCTATGAAATAAACGCTTCTCGTCGTCTATGCCTAAATCTCTGTGAAATTGGCAATATACTTTTTAATGTAAGTACAACAATTATTTCTTTAATTTTTTTCAAATCCACTTATAAGTCAATACGCACACATACATATACACACATTCACACATATCTACATGCATACTTACATTTTTATACAATTTAAATATTAATATAACGATATACAAGTGTCCTTATTTAGAATTTATGTTACAGTGTTCTACGATATCAAGGATTGTTGCTGCAACTACGCTTACCTCTTTCTTGGATGCAAAGACATTTCGCATATATTAACACTTGTGTAAAGTGTGCGTTCCACAGTCATCCGATAGTTCAGACACACTTTTTAATGTAAGTACAATTATTTCTTTAATTTTTTTCAAATCCACTTATAAGTCAATACGCACACATACATATACACACATTCACACATATCTACATGCATACTTACATTTTTATACAATTTAAATATTAATATAACGATATACAAGTGTCCTTATTTAGAATTACACGCGTGTTTATTAAATATGTACATTAAATTATATATTTTTTTCCAGAAATAATTTTAGAGCAACATACATTAACAGAAAGAGAACTAGATGATTTTGTAGCGGAATGGTTCCGTTTTGGCAAACAAAGGTTTCATAGAGAAATCAACAATTTGGAAGGCTAAAATCAACTATAAGATTTTTTACCAAAGAAGATTTTTTCAAAGAGAAGCTTGAAAAAAGAATCGCAAAAAACATTTTTTTGTATGCTTTAAACTAATAGATTATATTATTATAGTATATAAGTATAAATATACATAGTGTATATATATATATATATATATATATATATATATATATATATATATTTATATAGTATATAGTTAATATTCAATATTCTTCCAAATTTTATTTTTGTTACAGAATAAGTATATAAATAGTTATTCAGTACACTTTTATTTTCGTTATAAAATAAGTATATATAGAGTATATATATGTTTATATTCAAAACAAACTTTTATTTTTGTCTTAACAGAATTATAATCATAATCACATTAATTAAAAGTTATTAAAATTTCTAATTTCTATGTATTTTATTTAAAAACCCAACCTAACCTAGCCTAATTAACTACATAAAATATATAACATATATATAATTAATTATAGTTATATAAATGTTATACAGTTACTTTACAGTTATATAACAAGAATTGATGCTCATATATAACCACAATAGAACATGTTATATTACATGTTACATATATAAGTGGGAAATAGTAACGTACCAGTAACGTATAAGTAACTTTCATGCAATATTATCTGTTATAAAAATTTATATTGCAGTTATATAACATTGATATAACTGTGTTTGCTGGGAAATGTTTCATGCAAAAGTTGTAGAGCTCTAAGTGGCGCATTATATAATAATATTAGTATGACCTTGAATAGCACCGTCAAGGTCACATAAAAATCACTTTGAATTTTTTAAATGGAACCCCCTATTTTTCATTACATATTCTTGTAGCTTACCTCGAGAGCTTTCCAAAACACCATAATAAAGTATTTTTTCATTAAGTACTTTTTGAGTTATTTTATATTTTAATCTGACATATTTTGATATAGAAAATAAAATATTTCGTAAAATATTCAGTTTTCGATAATCTTACCGTAGTACTTTTATGTACAGAATAATGAGACAAATCAATTAGTGCAAAAAAAACAAATAATTGTTTAAAAAAATACATTGTAAATAATTTTCTTAAAAACAATTATTTTTTTATACTAATTGATTTGTCTCATTATTCTGTACATAAAAATATCATGGTAAGATTATCGAAAACTAAATATTTTACGAGATATTTTATTTTTTATATCAAAATATGTCAGATTAAGGTATAAAATAACTCAAAAAGTATTTAATGAAAACATACTTTATTATAGTGTTTTGAAAAGCTCTCGAGATAAGCTATAAAAATATGTAATAAAAAATAGGGGGTTCCATTTAAGAAATTTATGATGACCTTCACGTGACCTTAACAACGCTATTCAAGGTCGTACTAATATTACTATGTAATGCGTTACTTGAAACCCTATAACTTTTGTCTGAAATATTTTTGTCTGCCGTTTTTGGTTTTTGAGATATTCGGCTAGCACGGGTGGTCTGATACACCCTGTATATATATATACACATAGGGTGTCCAACAAGTAAATGACCAAACGAAAGGTGGAGGTAGATTTGGATCAAATTGAAAAGAAAAGTCCTCTGTATAATTTTGCGATTTTTGTAATAATTATTGAGAAATTAATTAAAAAAGATCGACCAATTCGCGCGAGTATAAACGCGCAGCAAGAAGAGACAACCCAATAGGCGTGCGACAAAGTTTTGGGAGAAGCGCTCTATAAATGACAACAGTTCCCATACAGCACAGAACATTGCAATTACATTGCAGCAATGTTACAATCTTGCAAGTTGCAATGTAATATTGTTGAGACATTATTGGAACATGTAATTGTAATATTTCATGAAAATGTTACAGCAATATTCCAAAAACATTCCAAGAAACAGTTTTCGATAATCGCTAGTTCGTTCGTTTACCGCCATGCGGCGCACGTTGCGCTATCTATCCCGCATTTAAGTTTTAATCACACACACACGATAGTTATATAAAGCTTGCAAAGAGCGGCTAATAAGATTAAAGATATAATAACTATTTTTATAAGTTTAATTTGTCTGATACGATCCCAACACAGAGAATTCAGATATTGAACTGATTGTTCAGAAATCGGACAAATAAATGTCCAAAAAAGTTAAAATTATCCGTTTATTGTTTATTTAAGATGTAAAATAGAGTTTAATATCTATATAAATAAAATTTTAACTTTTATGAATTAAATTATTTAATCATTATCAATTTCTTAAACTTGTAAATTATTTATAAAATAGCGATGTTAATTAAATAACAGAAAATTGTTTAATAGTTTCCATTTCTATATAAAACGAAAAACTTGATAATAATTTTTTAATATGCAAAATGCTTTAAATTTAATAGATAAATTTTGAGAATATATAAAGACATCCAACAGAGACGAGAAAAAATTCGTTGTAATTGTGTAAATTCACTATAAATGCACAAATCTTTTTTCTTATCTCTCTTGGATGTCTTTATATATTCTCAAAGTTTATCTATTAAATTTGAAGCGTTTTGCATATTTGTAGCAACGCATTTCAATATTACATATACATTGCATCGTAACATTACTGTAGTCTTACATTGTAATATTTCTAAGGGCGGACATTTCAACGTTGCTGCAGGCTTGCAGTAACATTGCAGAAACATTTCGCAACTTCCATGCAATATTACAATGTTTCAAAATGTAAGGTCTATGCAACGTTTCTGCAATCTTTCGGTGCTATATGGGTTACGTACGAGCGATACATAATGATGGATTCTCGCGTCCTAGCAACCACACACATATCAATGCCGCCCATATCAGGCCGTTTTTTCTCACCGCGCAGTAATACTCGCGCGCCAATTGGGCCGATCTTTTTTAATTAATTTCTCAATAATTATTACAAAAATTGCAAAAAGGTACAGGACTTTTCTTTTCAGTTTGACCCAAAATCTACCTCCATCTTTCGTATGGTCACTTACTTGTTGGACACCCTGTATATATACATATATATGCAGGGTGTTTCAAAAGTTTCAATCACTCGGGAGATGATTGGGGACACAAAAATAAGAAAAAAAGTTAGTATGAACATAGATCCGGAAATGCATTGTTTTCAAGTTATCGCCATTTTTATGTCAATATTTCAAATTGCTTTGCTTTCGAATTTTTTTGTCAAAATTGAAAGAAGAGATGGTTTTGTACTGATGTCTCTTGGCCTTCTTGTGCTGTCTGGGTTAATACCAAAAGCGAAGAATAGTAAGATGAAATTAGATGGAATTTCTTTGATCCCAACTAGAAAAAACTTAACAACTTAAATTTGTATATATACTTATATATATTTACGTACGATACAAATGCAACAGGTTTCGATGAAAGCTCAGTTTACGACGAAAAAGACAGGTCAATGCAGATCATCAAAAAATTGCAAGTAATATTAGACTGAAGAAGTTATACTAAAGTCCGTTTCCCACGATGCGATTTTTCATACGAGTTTAGGGCCGGAGCACAGACTTTTGCATAAGCGCATAACCATAAGCATAAGGAAATTGATTGGTCCATAAGCATATGCATAAGGAAATTGACCAATCAATTTCCTTATGTTTATGGTTATGCGCTTATGCCAAAGTCTGTGCACCGACCTTTAAGCCTATCACACACAAATTGACATAACTGCATATGCATAGCATAAGACCGTCTGGACCAATGAGTATCGAAATAAAATCGCCATCTTGATTTACATAGCATGCTCATTGGTCCAGACGGTCTTATGCTATGCATATGCAGCTATGCCAATTTGTGTGTGATAGGCTATAGGCTTTAGGGCTATCGCACACAAATTGACATAGCTGCATATGCATAGCATAAGACCGTCTGGACCAATGAACATCGAACATAAAATCGCCATATTGATTTACATAACATGCTCATTGGTCCAGACGGTCTTATGCTATGCATATGCAGCAATGCAGCTATGTCAATTTGTGTGCGATAGCCCTTATGCCCGTATCAGACTACGCATTGAAAATTGAAGATTGAAGATTAAAGATTAAAATTTGACTAATCAGAACAAAAGAGACTAAAATTTCTTTGTCCTGATTGGTCAAATTTCAATCTTCAATCTTCAATCTCAATCTTCAATGCGTAGTCTGATACGGGCTTTAAGCCTATCACACACAAATTGGCATAGCTGCATATGCATAGCATAAGACCGTCTGGACCAATGAGCATGCTATGTAAATCAATATGGCGATTTTATTTCGATGCTCATTGGTCCAGATGGTCTTATGCTATGCATATGCAGCTATGCCAATTTGTGTGTGATAAGCCATGAGCCTATCACACACAAATTGGCATAGCTGCATATGCATAGCATAAAACCGTCTGGACCAATGAGCATCGAAATAAAATCGCCATATTGATTTACATAGCATGCTCATTGGTCCAGATGGTCTTATGCTATGCATATGCAGCTATGTCAATTTGTGTGTGATAGGCTGTACTTGCGAGGAGCGCTGCCAGTCACCGTACAAGCTACGCAACGAGAAAAGTTGTTTGCTGAGTAGCACTACGTGCAACGCTGACGGTTTTACGTGATAGAACGAATGCTATTTTCTCTGCGTATTTTGCTATTAGATATTGTAAGCAGCCAATGAGAACTAACGACTAGATCACGTGATAAAGTTGATATGATCTTGTTTTTTCGTCCAGTCTTCTTTGTCGTGTTTCATGATACTTTCTTTCCACTTCTAAAATTAATAAAAGAGAAAGTGCTCCTAAGCTTCCTGCAGACAGCGTCCATCTAAAATTTTTTTTTGAGGAGCAGCACAAATTATTGTCAGTTCCATCCGCTAAGCTAGCTTTGCACTTCACTCCAAGATCTAGTTTCCACCGAAATCGTCAATCCGATTCTGTTTCGGTGCGCATAGAATTTAACGTACTGTTTCCACTGGAAATAGGGCTCCGTAAAGTTAGCCGGACCACTTTAACGTTTTGATAATTAAAATTATCTAATCGTTTGGTGGTCGTTTGGTGATGATTGGTAGCCTAATTAAAACGTTTGGTGGTCAATCTTTTTTTTAATTAAATAATTAAAATATTGGTGTAAAGTTAGCCGGACATTTTTAATTTTTAGTCTAATCGATTAAATCAAGGCTTATTCGATGCAAAATCGTTAGGTGGTCACAAATCCTTTATTTACAACGTTTGGTGGTCCATAATTTACCCAAAAAGTAAAAAAACCATGTGTGGTTAAGTAATGGAAATGGCTAACTGGAAGCTGTAAAGTTAGCCGAACAAATATATTATTTACCAACCAATTTTGTTCAAATTGGTCTTAATTGAAAGACAATCGTTTGGTGGTGATTGGTAGTCTAATTACAACGTTTGGTAGTTAATTATTAGGCTACTATGATTATAAAACCATGTGCGCTGTTCCTGCGCCTGCGCGTACCTTCGTCGTGTAAAGGTGCCTTTACATGGCAGCGTCAAGCGTCAAGCGTCGAACGTTAAGCGTCTGCGCAGAATATTGTTGCCCAGAATTATATTTCATTTATTTTATTATATATAGATATGTGTGTGTGTGTGTGTGTTATTATTATTAATCAAAGATATATTATGAAACGTTACTACTCTGGCAATGTAAATTAAAATAAAATTAAAATACAAATGCGGCAAAAGATTTTGGATGGTTGAAATATTCAAATAAATAAGACACAAAAAGGAATTCACAAATGACAAAACGATACAGTTTGAAAAACTATTGTTAAAAGTAGGAAATGATTTAAAGGAGCAGTATGTTATAAACATGCAGGAAAAAAAAAATGAGAATTATATCCCTTAATCCTTGATTAGATTCTAATATTCTGCTGGGGGATAGTAACGTTTTATATATATTTTGTTTAATAATAATAATATCTATTGTGTATAATGTAAATAAATATCAATTTTCAGTATTAGTAATGTGTATCAGAACATAATTTTTTTATCTCGACCGAATTCATATCACTCATCATGCTATTAGCCGCAAGAAGCTGGAATCTATCTCATTTAGATTCCTGCGCAATGATTTCTGCGCAGACGATCGATGCTCGATGCTGCCATGTAATGGCACCTTAATGGCTCTCGCAGCCAGCGCGATGACGCGATATCCAATGAGAGCTCTGCTTTTCGGAAAAAATAAAGTTCTCATTGGATTCGCGCGTCGCGTCATCGCGCTTATCTGCAAGAGCCATAATGCTGATATTACATTCAAATAAAATGTTTGTCGATTGGCTATCAGAATTCGGAGAATCTCGATAGAGACTCTAGAATTTTAGAAATTGGTTTATTCGATAGTCAATCGTTACGTCCGACAAACATTTTATCGTATGAATGTAATATCAGGTTAAGGCCGATATTACATTTGTCGTACGATAAACTTTTTAAGCGCATTGATTAGCTAATTTCTAGAGACTCAAGAAAGTTTCTATTTTGCAGCCAATCAATATGCTTAAAAAGTTTGTCGTACGACAAATGTAATATTGGCCTAAGGGTAATTCAAGAGAAGTAAGAGACATTTTGTCTCTTAGGGCCAATTTCACCAACCTCGGTTAGATTAACTGACGGTTAAAATTAGCAGGGTGGCCAACAGAAATAGAGGTGAAGGAAAACCAAGGCTCCGTAAAGTTAGCCGGACCACTTTAACTTTTTGATAATTAAAATTATCTAATCGTTTGGTGGTCGTTTGGTGATGATTGGTAGCCTAATTAAAACGTTTGGTGGTCAACCGTTTTTTTTTAATTAAATAATTAAAATATTGGTGTAAAGTTAACCGGACATTTTTAATTTTTAGTCTAATCGATTAAATCAAGGCTTATTCGATGCAGAATCGTTAGGTGGTCACAAATCCTTTATTTACAACGTTTGGTGGTCCATAATTTATCCAAAAAGTAAAAAAAAAACCATGTGCCGTTGACCCTGCGCCTGCGCATGCCTTCGTCGTCCAATGAGAGTAAATATAGCGAAAAGGGGACCCAGCCCCAATAACCTTGATATATGTTGTCAAGGACATAATTCTGAGTAACTTTTTCTTCTAATTTAATCGTCGCTCGTTGCTTATTAAAAAGTTATTAACAAAAAAAGTTTGAAATATACTAAAGTACATGCATGGACAGGAAGCACGCGCGCGCGCACACACACACACACACATACACGGGGGGGTGCAAGGGGGGCCTTCGGCCCCCCTCCGCACCCACCCCGCCGGTAGGCTGGGTGGACCCCGCTTTACAAACTTACAAAGTACATGCTACATTGTAAAGCGAGGTCCACCCAGCCTACGGCGGCTGGGTGGGGGAGGGGGGCCGAAGGCCCCCCTTGCACCGCCCGTGTGTGTGTGGTGTGTGTGTGCGCGCGCGCGCGCGTGCTTCCTGTCCATGCATGTACCTTAGTATATTTCAAACTTTTTTTGTTAATAACTTTTTAATAAGCAACGAGCGACGATTAAATTAGAAGAAAAAGTTACTCAGAATTATGTCCTTGACAACATATATCAAGGTTATTGGGGCTGGGTCCCCTTTTCGCTATATTTACCCTCATTGGATATCGTGCGACGCGTCATCGCGCTGGCTGCAAGAGCCATTAAGGTGCCATTACATGGCAGCATCGAGCATCGATCGTCTGCGCAGAAATCATTGCGCAGGAATCTAAATGAGATAGATTCCAGCTTCTTGCGGGCTAATAGCATGATGAGTGATATGAATTCGGTCGAGATAAAAAATTATGTTCTGATACACATTACTAATACTGAAAATTGATATTTATTTACATTATACACAATAGATATTATTATTATTAAACAAAATATATATAAAACGTTACTATCCCCCAGCAGAATATTAGAATCTAATCAAGGATTAAGGGATATAATTTTCATTTTTTTTTTTCCTGCATGTTTATAACATACTGCTCCTTTAAATCATTCCCTACTTTTAACAATAGTTTTTCAAACTGTGTCGTTTTATCATTTGTGAATTCCTTTTTGCGTCTTATTTATTTGAATATTTCAACCATCCAAAATCTTTTGCCGCATTTGATTTTAATTTTATTTTAATTTACATTGCCAGAGTAGTAACGTTTCATAATATATCTTTGATTAATAATAATAATAACACACACACACACACACACACACACACACACAATCTGTTATATAATAAAATAAATGAAATATAATTCTGGGCAACAATATTCTGCGCAGACGCTTAACGCTCGACGCTTGACGCTTGACGCTGCCATGTAAAGGCACCTTTACACGACGAAGGCATGCGCAGGCGCAGGGTCAACGCACATGGTTTTTTTTACTTTTTGGATAAATTATGGACCACCAAACGTTGTAAATAAGGATTTGTGACCATCTAACGATTCTGCATCGAATAAGCCTTGATTTAATCGATTAGACTAAGAATTAAAAATGTCCGGCTAACTTTACACCAATATTTTAATTATTTAATTAAAAAAAAACGATTGACCACCAAACGTTTTAATTAGGCTACCAATCATCACCAAACGATCACCAAACGATTAGATAATTTTAATTATTAAAAAGTGAAAGTGGTCCGGCTAACTTTATGCAGCCGAAAACCAAGCATTCTTATCATTTCAGTTGGAACCCTGCTAATTTTAACCGTCGGTTAATCTAACCGAGGTTGGTGAAATTGGCCCTTACTAAACCAGATGAAGAAACTGAAATTGATAATAAATCGGAAACAAAAACAAACGACAAAGATTGGTCTAATATTCCAATGGATTTGCTCAAAGATGTAAATGTACACGCGATGCAACAATCGGAGGAATTTCTTGATGAGAATAATCTACAAAGGCAAAAGACGAAAGATGAACTGAAAGCGATGTCTCTTTCAATTGATGATATTAGAACATCGTGGCGACCAAGCAGTGATATCAATTATGTCGAATTGAACAACAAGTTGAAATCTATTTTAGAGATAATTCAAGACCAGTGCCAAGAGATAAAGGAATTGCGTTGTGTGGCAAAGGTTTCTGTGGAAGATGTTGTCCACGTGTTTAAAAATTTTGCTACACACTTTACCACAAATGATCTTTCGTACTCGTCGAAAGTGTGGATAGATATGAGTATAGAAATGAATGGCAAGTGGACTGCACATGATGTCTACATAGCTGTTCGAGAAGATCGACGAGGTATTGTTACTAAAGCAAGAGACGAATTAGGAATCGTTGCTAGTAATAGCACAAGCAAGGGTGTTCGTGATACCGAATACATTGATAACTCAAATTCTATCAATGATTCTGCAATCAGTGATGGAACAGATGGAACAGACTCAGCGGACTTCAACAACAATACATGTTTGGCACCATTGTTGGAATTTGATTTGATTCTGGCAGAAGAAGAATGGGATGCAATGAAGCCGAATGCTACAGTTCAGTATGGGAGACGAAAAAATATATTTTAACTAAAGGTGTATGGACAAACATCATAAGCATTGCTTTATGGCAACATATTTCTCTGTGCCTTTGTATTCAAGAGAGCGAATGTACATTTGACAGCGGATGAAAACTTGTATAGTTGAAAATATAAGGATCATGCAAAATGTGGTAACAAAATCGATGGATATGGCGAAAAACACATCGATGATAATGATTTGCATCTTTGAGTCAAAACTTGTGATATGCGAAATATCTTCCATGAAACAGGTTATACATGAAGGATGATAATATTGTCCATTTCTTTATATCCAATGATGCAGTCTTAAGAAATCATCTAGTAAAATCATCCGCTACATTACAATTCATTTGGACTCTGATTAATACCGGACTCGCAGAAGAGATTTATCTAAAGAGAGCAGTGCTTTAGAAACATTTGAGGTATCCCTGCATTTCTGAAATACATACGACCAATCGAATACTATTGTCTTCCATGAATGCCTTAGACAGTATCACAAATGTTGTGAAAAAACCCTTGATTCATATCCTAGTGTATATGTCACTGAAAATTGTTCTGGATGAATTGGTCAATCTTATTCAATGCTGTATCTAGATCCGAATCATAAAAAAATTGAAAAGAAAGGTTTTGGGACTTTGGAAGAAGCAATAAATTTCCGGCCATATATCTACAATGTGTAATGCCAAAAGTGCAAAGGGACATTACTATTACAGAAGAAGTTAAATTTCCACATTTTTATTGATTTGGATGTTCATCCACGTATACGCTTGGGCATCGCTAAGAACAGACTGGAATGTAAATTGACACAGTTATTGACAACCATCAGACTCCAAGTCGAGGAAGAATCATAGGTTACATACAGGTTAGTTTTTTTTTTTAGTTTCTGTTAAAATATATTTCATTATAAAATTATAAAAGTTATTCGGATTACATGTTCTTAATTATTGATTTAATCGAGCAATATGATACTCTTTTATGAACCACTGAAAAGGATAACACATATACATTGAAAATGCTAAACCAAATCAACATCAAAGTTGATAGCTTTTTTTACAAGCAGTCCCTAGTTCTTTTACAAGCAGTTCCTAGTTTGATTCAATGAAATGAAATGTATTTACTGTTTATTACTAATTGCCAAGTAAAATGTTCTTGAAGTTGATTGAATACATGCAGATGCACTTTATTACAGGTCTCGCTGTAAACTTCAGTCTACATTATGCTGTGAGTTATAAATCATGTATTTCTGAGAGAAAAATAGACAAGATAAAAGCAGCGTTGCAACAGATGGATTCTAATGGCGGCGATTACGAGCGGAACTGCCGGCGCTTTAATATTATTTTGTCATGTATTGACCTACATACAAATTGGTGTATTTTCATTACTCGTGATGGGCATTAATTGGATATACGTCACAGTTTTTGTGTTCGATGTTAGCGGTTATAGGACTATCTTCATGCTTCGCTCAGTTTCCAATATTCCAGGTGATAAATTTGTTATACATATTTAATTAATCTTATAATCTACATAAGTGTATTTGAGGATTCTAATAATGATATAACACAAACCACGGTATATAAATTATAATAAGTAATGATAATTTCTTAAATTACAGATTAACAATGTTATTGATCTGTTTTCATAAATATGATGATGATAACGTGGTTGAAGCCGACAAGGATAACAATCGAGCGAGAGAAGCTTATAATGGACGTAGTATGCTATCGGAATCGACCTAAGTACATCCAGCACTATATATCAATTCCATTGCAGAATTGGAAACTCTTGCGCCAAGACTTCCATCACCACCAGTGTAAAACAACTATCCGTATATATTATCTTGTACGTAGGTGTGACATCATATAATTAATGTGACTTGGCTGTGTTCAAATAGCTTTAAGGTTATTATTCAGACACATATGGTCTATCATTCATCTACATATATATACAATGCACATAGATGCATGTATATCAACACACATACACACATATATTTATACATACATATACAATTTTATAATATAAAGCTTCATATATATATTAGTAATATAAATGTATGTATGTATACATATACATTATTTATTAACTATGAAAGTAAATTTTAACTTGAACTGATAAGTATATTAACATCTTTTTTATACTCTATAAGTTTTAGTTGTAATTTGTAAGAATGTCATATTATATAATATATATGGATATAAATCTAATGTGTGTCACACAAATAATATATGGATTTTAAATCTCGATAATAATCGATATGGTCATTGATCAAATATATTTATGAACATTGTCAGTATTATATGATAATTAACAATACAAATATGTAAAAATAATAGAGTAAATGTAAAGATATTACTTTCTATTTTAGATATTTGCCAATTATTTGTCACATATATTAATTTTATAAAAATATAATAATAAAAATACATTTGTACGTACATATATTTTACACTTTTTTGTGGTAACATTGTTTTATTTTATTATAAAAAATTCGATATAGCTTTTTTCGTATATGCAGAGTAGGAGAAATTATTTTTATCTTAGAAATCTTATGAATATAAGTTACGCACAATTATATATTTTGCTTATATGTTTCTATACTGTATAAAATAATAAATTATTAGAGTATAAAATTGTATACGTGTAATATTATATTAATGCCATATATTTTAAATAACAGAATGCATTAACAGAAGTGTAAATACATATGTTGTAATATGTAATGGAATTTAAAATTAGATGTAATAATATTTAATTCTCTGTATCATATATGTTCCCACTCGGCATGTAATATTTCTGATACATTGCTGCAATATTCCATTTGAAATATTACACCTTTCAACAATATTACAGAAATATTTCACGACCGCTTCTGCAACATTTCTGCAATGTTTCAATGTCCGCAATCATTTCAAATGCAACCTTGCTAAAAGATTTCAGCAATATTTCGGTAATATTTTTAAATAATTTAATTTATAAAATTAAAAATTTTATTTATATGGAAGTTAATTTCTGTTTTATATTTTAAGCAGATAATAACGAACGATTTTCAATGATTCGGACAGAAATTGTCCGAATAAGTGAAAAATCGGACATTTATCTGTCCGATTTTCTAAAAATCAGTTCAATATCTGAATTTCCCGGTACGGAAATCGCATCAGAAATTAAACTGATAAAAATAATTATAATATTATTAACCGCATTTTGCAGGCTTTATATACGCTCATGACAGAAATTTGAATACGGGTATAGACAGTGAATAGTGCGCCGCATAGCGGTAGGCAAGTAAACTATAACCTTAATACTAGTTACAAAAGGACTTTCTGAAAGATTTCACAGAAATATTGCAAATGCAATAATTTAAAAACATGATGCAGGTACAATTCTGAAATATTTCGGATGAAAAGTTACAATTGAAATATTAATGAAATATTTCTGTACCATTTCCGAACATTACAGTATTTCAGCAATATTACATGCCGAGTGGGTTTATCAAATAATCAAATGATTAAATAATATTTGTGTGTGTGTATTGAGACAATGATTGTTATAATTCTATAAAATCACGTAATATACATATATAGTGTCCTTATTGAAACAACTTTCGTCTTTGATATGACTTAACATTTAATTTATCTATGTATATGTTTAATTTTCTCGATCTTTTTTTACGTTCACACATGAGTTTAAAAATCTATTCGTTTCAGAATTATGTTTAATTGACCAATCAAAAAGAGCAAAAATTTCTTGTATCAGATGCTTTGATGAGTTGATTTTTGAACGCAACTTTAGAGAAACATTATATATAAATATGAAATTGGGTATATACATCGCTATAGAAACAAATATACAAAACATGTGGCATTTTGTGATTATAATTTCCAATATTTGTATCATATACACATCTATATACTATGTATCTGTTTTTGTCTGTTTTTGGACGTGATAAAATGTCAATTTAATAAATTGTGAAGTTTCCAATTATAGAATTAGGGCAAAGCACGTGAAAACATGTAAAGATAAAATCTTATTTTAATCAATTCTAGATATGTTTTATGTATATTGATATAATATTACAGATATTATATCACATAAACGAAAAAGCTGAAATATGTAGTGTGATAAATAAGCATTAAATAAGTTAACAATTTTTTTTTGTACTGAAGGATACTTATAACAACTTTCAGTCTCATGTATGGTTTAAGGTAAAAAACGCTTTTTTATTTTATTCGAATATATTCCTTCAATTTTCATCTTATAAAAAATATTTTTATTGTTGAAGGTACATTGCCAGATGTGGCTCAATATTCTGATTTAAATTACTTTTCGTGATATGCGGATGCAAATCATTAAAAAGTTCCCACCTTCCTGTTGAGCGACGACAGTGCGCAACGAAATGATTGGATGAGAACGTCACTACTCCAGTTAATCTAGGAAAGTAATTGTGGCAATTAGCAATAAATAGTAAATACATTTCATTTCATCAAACTGGGGACTGTTTTATAAGAGAAGACTATCAACTTTGATATTGATTTGGTTTAGCATTCTGAATGTATATGTGTTATTCTTTACAGTGGTTCATAAAAGAGTATCATATTACTCGATTAAATCAATAATCAAAAACATGTAATTCAAATAACTTTTATAATTTTATAATGAAATATATTTTAATAGAAACTAAAAACGAACTAAAAACGAACCTGTATGTAACCCATGATTCTTCCTCGACTTGGAGTCTGATGGTTGTCAGTAACTGTGTCAATTTACATTCCAGTCCGTTCTTAGCGATGTCCAAGCGTGTATGTGAACAAATATCCAAATCAATAAGAATGTGGAAATTTAACTTCTTCTGTAATAGTACTGTCCCTTTGCACTTTTGGCATCGCACATTGTAGATATATGGCCGGAAATCTAAAGCTTCTTCCAAAGCCCCAAAACCTTTCTTTTCAAAATTTTTTATGATTCGGATTTAGATACGGCATTGAGTAAGATCGACCAGTGCATCCAGAACAATTTTCAGTAATATATATACACTAGGATATGAATCAAGGGTTCTTTTCACAACATTTGCGATACTATCTAAGGCATTCATAGAATACGATAGTATCCGATTAGTCGTATGTACTTCAGGGATGCAAGGATATCTCAAATGTTTCAAAAGCATTGCTCTTTTTAGATAAATCTCCTTTGTGAGTCCGGTATTAATCAGGGTCCAAGTGAATTGCAATGTAGCGTTGGATGATTTTTCTAAGATTTGTGCGTATCTTGGATCATCCAAAGCACCCGTCATGATGATATGTATAAGCGAATCAAAAGCACATGTGGATTTTAAAAAAACTTTAACTCCATCTATCTTCAATGGTAATTTGCAAATCCCACCATTCAATAGAAGAAAAGGTTTTTTCGTATTTGCGGTAAGAAGATTTCTTTGTCGAACTTCTGGATATAGTTCGTAGTACTTGGTTTTTTTTTTTTTATTTTCAGATCATTATCGCAACTTTGTGGAATTTCTGAAAATGTCGGAGCACGTTCACCCATTTAAAGTACTGGTTTTTCACATAAAATTGAATTCAACTTGGTTCATCGAATTTGCAATCGTGTGTTGCAATGTGCTGCAATCTTGCCGTATATTCAATTCTGAATTTTTACAATATGAATGATTGGATAATGATTCTATGCTGGATTGAATACCACTATTTTTGGTGCAGTGTATTTGTGTACTCGTTAAGATCGGCACCTTGGAAGATTCTGTCGATTCATCAATCGAAACAGCATAGCCGATATCTTCATTTAATGATTTTTTCTCGCCAGTTCTCTTGTGCTATCAAATCTGAATCATTCATATTAAGAACGACTTTGCTCTTAATAACTGATGGATTTTGGTTACAGTCAGGAGTACTTCGTCCAGTAGTATGTTTTAAATTAGTAGTATTGGTTGTAATGAAATTTTTTATTTGTGTATCGTTCAATGCATGAGTTTCTATCAATTCATCAATCGAATAAAGAGTATAGCCGATATCTTCATTTAATGCTTTTCCTCGCCAGTTCTCTTGTGCCATCAAATCTGAATCATTCATATTAGAACGACTTTGCTTTTAACTGATGGATTTTGGTTACAGTCAGAAAATACTTCGTCCAGTACTCTGTTTCAAATTAGTAGTGTTGGTTGTAATGAAATTTTTCATTTGTATATCGTTCAATGCATGAGTTCTCTGGTTGAAAGTAATTACTTTGGACGAAAAAAGTAATGTTTGACCAAGTATATCGCGAATATGAATTTTTATAAACTTATCGACACGAAGTGGCGGTGGTGTATTTTTAAGAACTCTTATTTTAAGATCATTAAAATATCCTTCCACATAACTTGAGCTAGCATGTGGAGTATTATAAGAAATTGTCGCACTGGTCCAAAGAGGAAATTCTTTGGCTAAATTAAAAAGTCGTTCAATGAAATCTGGCAAATAAAATGGGTTCAGATTTTTCCCAACATAGAGGGCCATTGTGGCCTGTTCCTTTCGTCGTTGCAACCATGCCAATAGGGAATCCGCCTGGGAAAATTCGTTTGAATTAGATTTTAATTGGCATGGATCAAATTCTTCAGGTTTGTTCACGTCAAATTCATCACCATTAGATTTTTCCTTGACATCCTGAAAATCTATCTTTATATTACGATCAGCAATGAATTCTTCTAATTTCTTCCTTGCTTCTCTTGGTGTCTGTACTCCGCAGACGTCTATTTTCGAATCTTCGTGGGATTGAAGCCCTACTATGCAAGTGAGAATGAAAATTTGTTCAAATTCAAAAATTGATTGTGAATCAACCATAAGAGATACATACCGAACAAAAAACTCTTTAATACATGTTTGTCGTACTGTCTGGAAACATTTCCAGCGACAAATCATTTGAGTCAAATGTGCAACATCAATCCTTAATCAACGTCTGCGGTTTGTTAATTGGCTGATGAATGTTAAAGGCGATCACAAAACATGTCTCAATATATGATTTTATTGTACAATTATTAAATGCAAGGCACAAGCCTGAAATTAGAGCTCTTGAATAATCACTGACTGTCACTTTTGGTTTGGGTGCACCTGCACGAATCCATTGCATAAGCCAGTATGCTATGAACTCAGTGGTATGCGTTTCAGACAGCATTTGATACACAGGTAATATCGTATTCTCAAAGTTAACTACAATCGAATAAAGAAATATGTGTCCACTGTTTTGACCATCGTTCCGAACCAATTTTTTCACAAGACTACCAGTTGAATCCAAAATGATTGTAGCTTCATCGCGCTTTATTAGACAGTATTCTTTATATGCATTCATTTCAGCTGGTGAGCTATAAAAAACAAAGAACGGCCTCGAACCTACTGCATATATTAAACCTGCATACTCTTCGGTTAGTGAGAAATTTTCTATCGTTCGTATGACATCTCTTCCATCTTCTTGCTGAACGTTCAGATCCGCGTTGTTTTTTTCTTTTTTTGCATTTCTTAAGACTGCATCGTTGGGTATAAAAGGAGGGACAATATCACCATCCTACATATATAGCTGTACCTGTTCCCTTTGCCAATTTTTGCAGCCCTTTGTTTTCAAATCTTGTACCTTCGATCGTAGCTTGCCAGTTAATGGTCTCTTTATCGTTTCATGGAAGATATTTCCATATCACAAGTTTTGACTCGAAGATGCAAACCATTATCATTGATGTGTTTTTCGCCATATACATCGATTTTATTACCACATATTTTGCTTTTGCATGATTCTTGTATTTTCAAACTGTACAAGCTTTCATCTGCTGTTAAATGTACATCCGCTCTCTTGAATACAAACCCTGCCGAAAATGGTCGATTAAAACGGATTTAAAAAAAATGTAATCTGGATCGATCGGGATTTCTGCACCGAAAATGCGGTATTAAAACCGATTGAAAATAGTCAAATCGAATTTAGTACGCTTCAGGCGAGATTAATGTTGGATGATATATCTCCACCTCACCGAAATTATACGATTTCATAAAGTTATAATTAAACCTGTTTTAATGCAAATTGAATTGGAATTTACCATAGTCAATCCATAGGTAAAAATAGATCCGTTTTAATAAAAATTTTATCATTTCGCAGATGAAAAGTAAATTGATTTTTATGTAGTGGTGAAGTCGGATTTGCTGTTATCAATGAGTCACAATCAATTATTGAATCGGTGTTTCTACAATTGAA